>OY282558.1:122284324-122775311 GCA_958295665.1 Tipula vernalis
ATCAGTTTTCACGAAAATATCAACAAAGCAAAGAGTTCTATTATTTTTATACCAAGCGTACCAACCAGGGATGATACAAGAGTATTAATTGATAGTACTTTTTCTATGAAATTTTTTTTTTCTATTGACAAGTTACATCAATGCAATCCATCTTTAGACATAACACTGTAGAGGCTGATTTTATTCATCCATTTCTTACTTTTGGCTGGAAACTTTTTTGAATTTTCCTAGATTTTCCACGGGAAACTAAACTGAATTGTTTTCCTGCGGTAGCGATTGTCAAATCACATCAATGCAATCCATCTCCAGAAATAACACTCTAGAGGCTGATTTTATACAAATTTTCTAATAATTTTTGGGTAATCGAATTTTCCGAGATTTCCCACGGGTAACTTGAACTTAATTTTATTCCAGCGATAGCTATTGACAAACTACATCAATGCAATCTATCTCCAGACATAACACTCTAGAGGCTATTTCAAAACAAATTTTCTAATAATTATTGAGTAATCGAATTTTCCGAGATTTCCCAGGGGAAATTTGAATTGAATTTTTTTCCTGCGATAGCTATTGACAAGTCAAATAAAAGCAATCCATCTCCAGATATAACACTCTAGAGGCTGATTTTATTCATCCATTTCTTACTTTTGGCTGGAAACTTTTTTGAATTTTTCGAGATTTCCCATGGGAAAACTGTACTGAATTTTTTTCCTACGATAGCTATTGTAAAATCACATCAATGCAATCCATCTCCAGACATAACACTCTAGAGGCTGATTTTATACAAATTTTCTAATAATTTTTGGATAATCGAATTTTCCGAGATTTCCCAAGGGAAACTTAAACTAAATTTTTTTCCTGCGATAGCTATTGACAAATCACATCAATGCAATCTATCTCCAGACATAACACTCTAGAGGCTGATTTTATACATATTTTCTAATGATTTTTGGAAAATCGAATTTTCCGATATTTCCCACGGGAAACTTGAACTTAATTTTATTCCTGCGATAGCTATTGACAAGTCACAGGCAATCCGTCTCCAGACATTAAACTATAGAGGCTGATTTTATTCATCCATTTCTTAATTTTTGCTGGAAACTTCTTTGAATTTTCCGAGCTTTAACTTAAACTAATTTTTTTCCTGCGATAGCTATTGACAAATCACATCATTGCAATCTATCTCCAGACATAACACTCTAGAGGCTGATTTTATACAAATTTTCTAATAATTTTTGGGTAATCGAATTTTCCGAGATTTCCCACGGGTAACTTGAACTTAATTTTATTCCAGCGATAGCTATTGACAAACTACATCAATGCAATCTATCTCCAGACATAACACTCTAGAGGCTATTTCAAAAAAAAATTTCTAATAATTATTGAGTAATCGAATTTTCCGAGATTTCCCAGGGGAAATTTGAACTGAATTTTTTTCCTGTGATAGCTATTGACAAGTCACATCAAAGCAATCTATCTCCAGATATAACACTCTAGATGTTGATTTTATTCATCCATTTCTTACTTTTGGCTGGAAACTTTTTTGAATTTTTCGAGATTTCCCATGGGTAACCTGTACTGAATTTTTTTCCTACGGTAGCTATTGTCAAATCACATCAATGCAATCCATCTCCAGACATAACACTCTAGAGGCTGATTTTATACAAATTTTCTGAAAATTTTTGGATAATCGAGTTTTCCGAGATTTCCCACGGGAAACTTGAACAGAATTTTTTTCCTGCGATAGCTATTGTCAAATCACATCAATGCAATATATCTCCACACATAACACTCTAGAGGCTGATATTATTCATCAATTTCATACTTTTGGCTGGAAACTTTTTTGAATTTTCCGAGGTTTCCCACGGGAAACTTGAACTAAATTTTATTCCTGCGATAGCTATTGACAAGTCACATCAATGCAATCCGTCTCCAGACATTAAACTCTAGAGGCTGAATTTATTCATCCATTTATTACTTTTGGCTGCAAACTTTTTTGAATTTTCCGAGATTTCCCATGGGAAACTTAAATTAAATTTTTTTCCTGCGATAGCTATTGACAAATTACATCATTGCAATCTATCTCCAGACATAACACTCTAGAGGCTGATATTATTCATCCATTTCTTACTTTTGGCTGGAAACTTTTTTGAATTTAACGAGATTTCCCACAGGAAACTTGAACTAAATATTTTTCGTGGGATAGCTATTGACAAGTCACATCAATTCAATCCATCTCCAGACATAACACTCTAGAGGCTAATTTTATACAAATTTTTTAATAATTTTTGGATAATCGAATTTTACGATATTTCTCACGGGAAACTTGAACTGAATATTTTACCTGCGAAAGCTATTGACAAGTCACATCAAAGCAATCCATCTCCGGACATAACACTATAGAGGCTGATATTATTTATCCATTTCTTACTTTCGGCTGGAAACTTTTATGAATTTTCCGAGATTTCCCACGGGAAACTTGAACTGAATTGTTTTCCTGCGATAGCTATTGGCCAATCACATCAATGCAATCCATCTCCAGACATAAGACTCTAGAGGCTGATTTTATAAAAATTTTCTAATAATTTTTGGATAATCGAATTTTCCGAGATTTCCCATGGGAAACATGAACTGAATATTTTTCCTGCGACAGCTATTGACAAGTCACATCAATGCAATCCATCTTCAGACATAACACTCTAGAGGCTGATATTATTCATCCATTTCTTACTTTCGACTTAAAACTTTTTTGAATTTTCCGAGATTTCAAACGGGAAACTTGAACTGAATTTTTTTCCTGCGATAGCTATTGACAAATCACATCAATGCAATCCATTTCCAGACATAACACTCTAGAGGCTGATTTTATGCATCCATTTATTATTTTCGGCTGGAAACTTTTTGAATTTTCCGAGATTTCCCATGGGACACCTGTAATGAATTTTCATCCTGCGATAGCTATTGTCAAATCACATCAATGCAATCAATCTCCAGACATAACACTCTAAAGGCTGATTTTATTCATCCATTTGTTATTTTCGGCTGGAAACTTTTTTGAATTTTCCGAGATTTCCCATGGGACACCTGTACTGAATTTTTTTCCTGCGATAGCTATTGTCAAATCACATCAATGCAATCCATCTCCAGACATAACACTCTAAAGGCTGATTTTATAAAAATTTTCTAATAATTTTTGGATAATCGAATTTTACGATATTTCCCATGGGAAACATGAACTGTTAATTTTTCTTGCGACAGCTATTGACAAGTCACATCAATGCAATCCATCTCCACACATAACACTCTAGAGGCTGATATTATTCATCCATTTCTTACTTTTGGCTGGAAACTTTTTTGAATTTTCCAAGATTTCCCACGGGAAACTTAAACTAAATATTTTTCGTGGGATAGCTATTGACAAGTCACATCAATGCAATCCATCTCCAGACATAACACTCCCGAGGCTGATTTTATACAAATTTTCTAATAATTTTTGTATAATCGGATTTTCCGAGATTTCCCACGGGAAACTTGAACTGAATTTTTTTTCTGCGATAGCTATTGACAAATCACATCAATGCAATCCATCTCCAAACATAACACTCTAGAGGCTGATTTTATTCATCCACTTATTATTTTCGGCTGAAAACTTTTTTGATTTTTCCGAGATTTCCCATGGGAAACCTGTACTGAATTTTCTTTCTGCGATAGCTATTGTCAAATCACATTAATGCAATCCATCTCCAGACATAACACTCTAGAGGCTGATTTTATAAAAATTTTCTAATAATTTTTGGATAATCGGATTTTCCGAGATTTCCCACGGGAAACTAGAACTGAATTTTTTTTCTGCGATAGCTATTGACAAATCACATCAATGCAATCCATCTTCAGACATAACACTCCAGAGGCTGATTTTATTCATCCATTTCTTACTTTTGGCTGGAAACTTTTTTGAATTTTCCAAGATTTTCCACAGGAAACTTGAACTGAATTTTTTCCTTCAATAGCTATTGTCAAATCACATCAATGCAATCCATCTCCAGACATAACACTCTAGAGGCGAATTTTATAAAAATTTTCTAATGATTTTTGGAAAATCGAATTTTCGGAAATTTCCCGCAAGGAACTTAAACTAAATTTTTTTCCTGCTATAGTTATTGACAAGTCACATCAATGCAATCTATCTTTAGACATAACACTCTAGAGGCTGATTTTATTCATCCATTTCTTAATTTCGGCTGGAAACTTTTTTGAATTTTCCAAGATTTTTCACGGGAAACTTGAACTGAATTTTTTTCCTGCAATAGCTATTGACAAGTCACATCAATGCAATCCATCTCCAGGCATAACACTCTAGAGGATGATTTATTTTACGCTGGAGTCTCAATAATATAATCTGCATTATCGACATTTTACTTTCGGCTGGAAACTTTCGGCTAACTTTAACAGGGTGGTTGCTCATTATAATCTTTAGTTGGGGCATAATGAAAAGTTTTGTGTACAAAACTGTAACTTTCTCGCCTCCCCTAAAGTTGTTTTTAATAATTCCGCCTCGATCTGCTCCCCTAAGCGAATGCTAATCATTTTCTCTCTAATCGGTTCATTTCTTTAACCCGCCTGAGCACCTGTTTCTCTTTCTCTACGCGTTCGTTGCCTAATTCAATCTGTTTCCCTAACATTTTCACGTTGCTCTTCTATCTGATTATCTCCGCTCCGTTGAAAATTTTCTCGATGTTTACAAGGTGTTATAGCAATTTGAGATATGTATTTGAGCAATTTTTTGATATGTTATCAATAAAAATATTATTTTGGCAGTAATTATGGTGTATATTAGCCTAATTACAAATCTAGCAGGTATCACCGTTGAATATTACATTGAGCCCTTTGCCCGTCAATCGTTGTTTTTTCATCTTTGTTCATAAAATGCACAACTTTGCTTCTTATTTGCTGGCTATTTGCAACTGACACATTTTCGATAAAATTGCATTTCGTTCTGATAGGGCTATTCTAATTGTTCAAAAAAGCTCTGGATATCGTAACGGCCAGTGCTAATGGTATTATATAAAATCAATCAACAAAATTTGCCCAACATCCCAAAATATTATATCCTTAAACCCTGTATTCCATGTGAAAAAATGACTGAAAATAAAAAAAAAACGAAAAGAGAAAATTAATCTGATGCTCCATATAAGAGACAAATACAACGTTTTTTTTATTTTTATTTTATAGCAAAAGAATTTTGCTTTAAAATAAAAAATAAAAAAAACGTTGTCTTTGTCTCTTATATGGGGCATCGGATTATTTTTCTCTTTTCGTTTTTTTTTTACTGTGAGTCTGTTTTTCTCATGGAATATGAACTGAACTTTGACGCTTAAATCAAGGTTGCAATGATAGAAATTAGCCGGATCTCTTTGGTATGAAACTTAAAATTTCTTTCGCAGTTTTGATAAGAAATTGTTTATGTTGCAGAGTACCAACCCTTAGCCCCTATCTCACACTTATTTTTAACAAATGCATATGATCGTGTAAAATTGTAAGGTACTTCCAATAAAAAGCTTAAGCCTTCTTGTTAATTTTCCGTCATGTTTAGACAGACCTCCGATACAAGAGACTTGCAAATTTACATTTATTGTATCCAAAAAAGAATTTAAACCAAAATTGTACTCTAGTATAAATGAAATTAACAAATGCAGCCATAGTACGTTAGAGTTTTAACAAAGCTTTTCAATGTAGATTAATCATCTAAAATTTGGTTAAGCGACAAATTAGTTTATCATCCACTCTCAAACGGGTATTTATTTTATTTATTTATTCCATTATCACAAACGCACGTAAAACATGATAAAGCAGCTCTCACAAAACATTATTGCACTTTGAGTGATTAAGATAAATTCTAGTTGTTTTACTTACATTTACAAATTTAATTTCAATTAAAAAAAACTTGAATATATTTAAACGAATTTTATTGGCCAATATAAAAATTTTGTTCATTTTCAATCGAACGTGTTATCAGATAAAATTCACAAGAGAATCCATTGTTTCCTGTTTATTTTATATATACAAGAAGAACATGTTTGTTGTTGTTCTTATTATGTATACTTCTTTTTGAATTATCATCCACGAAATTTATTCAATAACTTTTGTTACATTTTATTTATTTATTTTTGTATTTTATTATCCATCTCTCCCATTCGCTCAACCCCCCAAAAAAATATAAATAAACGTAGAAGAGTAAGGAAACAATTATTTTTAATCAAGAAGACCAGGAAAAATAATAAAAGGAAAATTCATCAAAATAAAAGAAGAAGGAAATAAGCAAAAAAAAAATATGGATTACAGTCGATAAGATTTATGTTGCCAAGTATCAGGTGATTTTTCTCAGGGTCTTAAGGAAATGTATACATAGGGAAAAACGTAAACAATCGGTTACTAAGAATTATTTGTATACACAAGCGTTTGTATATGCTATACATATAACAAATTCGTACTACTATGTATGTGTGTGTACAAAAAGATAATATCGTACATCACAATTATATCCAAATAAACTAATAATAAATAATTATTATTACAAACATTAATGAATTGTTATACTTCTGTAAATTAATACAAAAAAAAAAAATCTTAAAATAAAATAAAATGTTGTTTATATTCTTAAATTTATTTGAATTAAAAATTTCCTTATTTATTTATATAATACACCATAGTCTATTATTTTTGTTCAGTTTATTTTTCTAATTATATTCATTTAATTTCCTACTAACAACAACAGCAACAAAATTTAATATACCAAAAAAAAAAAAAGAAAAGCTTTCAGACGACTATGTACGACATCACAATATTATATTGAAATTATTTTTTTGTGTACTATACATTTTTAGACTGGAGCTTTTGATAAGATGAATGACAATGGAAATTGAAATAAATTGTTTGTGGTATTTTAATAGAATGGAAAATATTATAGATTTTTTTATTTTTTACATAATAAGCTCAAACCACAAACAAGAGAGTATTTAATTTTTTTTTACCACCCCTCTACACAATGTACTGTATTCTAAATGGCCAGAAAATAATAAAACCGAAACTCTCGATCTCTGTCTCTCTTTTCTTCTAGTGTACCAAAATATATAATCAATTTTAAATGGTGTGAAGAATTAAGTTCCTAGTGACCCTTTTAGATTAAAAGAACAATTAGGAAATTTATTTTCTATATACATACAAATATACAACTACCGAAAAAAGGGTTCAGATCAAGTAAATCGTCTTATAAATTTTTATTTTTGTTTTTTAAACCAACCAAAAAAGGATAACATTTTTTTTTTCTCTCTATACTATATATTTTCCAAGAAGCAAAAACATGAGCAAAGAATTTTCCTTAATTAGAAAATTGAACCAAAATAAGAAACGATATAATACAGAAATGTAAAAGAATGAATCAGCCTCGCATACGATATCCTTCAACCCAACAAACATAATACCTATACACTCATATATGATGGAAGAAAAACAATTATTACAATTTTTCTTATTTTCTATTTGATTTGAGTATTTGACATAATAAATTTAATTACTGATGTTTATTTTTTTGTTGTGTATATTTACAGTTAATACATATTAATTTTGTTACATTTGTTTTTATTGAGTTTTTTTTATTTCTTTATGAAGTTTCTTGTGTTGCTTTTTCGTTGTTTATTTAATGTGATATGTAACGGGTGATCTTGATTATGTTGATATGTAAAATGAACCTGGAGTACATAAAAAAAGTTGAGGAAGAGATTAGGTTTGAATTATTAATTTTTATGTTCTAAATTAATGTGTTCGAATAACCGTTAATATTTTTCCAAATTGTAAAATTTAAAAAATTTACATTTTTTGTTCTGCGTTTTAAAATATTCAGCTACCAAAGAGATTTGAATGTCGAGCCGAACTTGAGTTAAATTTAATCTGAATTATAAATTTTCAAATTTAATTTAAATATTAGTTGAAAAAAAAAATCGTTTCAGAGTAAGACTTTTGATTTTAGTCTATAATTTTTACAATTATTCAAAACCAAGAGTTTCAAAAAGTATTATAATTATGGAAGAAATAAACATTAATAAGATATTATGCTAATTAAATCGCAAAGAGTAAAGAAAATAATCGAAGGTTATAAAGCGGATACAGAATAAAAGAAAGCTTCGTAGCTGTTCCATCAAGAAATGTGATCAGAATATGTAGATAAACGAATTCACAAAAAGTGTAAACAAAAAAAGTTAAACAAATGTAACGCAGAAATTCACAGATGTTCACATATAGCGGACATTACGGTTAGTAAGCTGATGTAAACTCTAAAAAAAGAGGTGGAAATTATTACGAAAAATCGATATTTTACCACCAATAATTAATTTAAAATATAGAAAGACGTGTAATAATAAATTAACGAATTATGATTTTTTTTTAAAAATGACGTAAGTCACACAATCATAACAGTAAAATATAAAGGGCTAAAACTTCACGAGGTAAACAGAACTTTGGTTTGTATTACGTGCCAATCAAACAATCCCTAACTAAACCCCTTAATCCCTGACTCAATCTAAACTCAATCTCCAACTGAACCCCTTGATCCCTTTACAATCTAACCTCAATATCCAACTCAATCTCCAACTCAACCTCCAATTCAATCACAGTCTAATCTGCCACGAAATCACAAAAACGAACGACATCACCATCATCATCACCATTACCATCACCATCACCATCACCATCACCATCACCATCACCATCACCATCACCATCACCATCACCATCACCATCACCATCACCATCACCATCACCATCACCATCACCATCACCATCACCATCACCATCACCATCACCATCACCATCACCATCACCATCACCATCACCATCACCATCACCATCACCATCACCATCACCATCACCATCACCATCACCATCACCATCACCATCACCATCACCATCACCATCACCATCACCATCACCATCACCATCACCATCACCATCACCATCACCATCACCATCACCATCACCATCACCATCACCATCACCATCACCATCACCATCACCATCACCATCACCATCACCATCACCATCACCATCACCATCACCATCACCATCACCATCACCATCACCATCACCATCACCATCACCATCACCATCACCATCACCATCACCATCACCATCACCATCACCATCACCATCACCATCACCATCACCATCACCATCACCATCACCATCACCATCACCATCACCATCACCATCACCATCACCATCACCATCACCATCACCATCACCATCACCATCACCATCACCATCACCATCACCCCATCACCATCACCATCACCCCATCACCATCACCATCACCCCATCACCATCACCATCACCCCATCACCATCACCATCACCATCACCATCACCATCACCATCACCATCACCATCACCATCACCATCACCATCACCATCACCATCACCATCACCATCACCATCACCATCACCATCACCATCACCATCACCATCACCATCACCATCACCATCACCATCACCATCACCATCACCATCACCATCACCATCACCATCACCATCACCATCACCATCACCATCACCATCACCATCACCATCACCATCACCATCACCATCACCATCACCATCACCATCACCATCACCATCACCATCACCATCACCATCACCATCACCATCACCATCACCATCACCATCACCATCACCATCACCATCACCATCACCATCACCATCACCATCACCATCACCATCACCATCACCATCACCATCACCATCACCATCACCATCACCATCACCATCACCATCACCATCACCATCACCATCACCATCACCATCACCATCACCATCACCATCACCATCACCATCACCATCACCATCACCATCACCATCACCATCACCATCACCATCACCATCACCATCACCATCACCATCACCATCACCATCACCATCACCATCACCATCACCATCACCATCACCATCACCATCACCATCACCATCACCATCACCATCACCATCACCATCACCATCACCATCACCATCACCATCACCATCACCATCACCATCACCATCACCATCACCATCACCATCACCATCACCATCACCATCACCATCACCATCACCATCACCATCACCATCACCATCACCATCACCATCACCATCACCATCACCATCACCATCACCATCACCATCACCATCACCATCACCATCACCATCACCATCACCATCACCATCACCATCACCATCACCATCACCATCACCATCACCATCACCATCACCATCACCATCACCATCACCATCACCATCACCATCACCATCACCATCACCATCACCATCACCATCACCATCACCATCACCATCACCATCACCATCACCATCACCATCACCATCACCATCACCATCACCATCACCATCACCATCACCATCACCATCACCATCACCATCACCATCACCATCACCATCACCATCACCATCACCATCACCATCACCATCACCATCACCATCACCATCACCATCACCATCACCATCACCATCACCATCACCATCACCATCACCATCACCATCACCATCACCATCACCATCACCATCACCATCACCATCACCATCACCATCACCATCACCATCACCATCACCATCACCATCACCATCACCATCACCATCACCATCACCATCACCATCACCATCACCATCACCATCACCATCACCATCACCATCACCATCACCATCACCATCACCATCACCATCACCATCACCATCACCATCACCATCACCATCACCATCACCATCACCATCACCATCACCATCACCATCACCATCACCATCACCATCACCATCACCATCACCATCACCATCACCATCACCATCACCATCACCATCACCATCACCATCACCATCACCATCACCATCACCATCACCATCACCATCACCATCACCATCACCATCACCATCACCATCACCATCACCATCACCATCACCATCACCATCACCATCACCATCACCATCACCATCACCATCACCATCACCATCACCATCACCATCACCATCACCATCACCATCACCATCACTATCACCATCACCATCACCATCACCATCACCATCACCATCACCATCACCATCACCATCACCATCACCATCACCATCACCATCACCATCACCATCACCATCACCATCACCATCACCATCACCATCACCATCACAATTACCATTGCCTGGTTATAAACATATTTACCAATTTTTTATATATGCTGGTTTGAATATTGTGTTAGGTCTTAAGTTTGGAGTTGAGTTGGAGGTTAAGTTAAGCGTCAATTCAAACAAGCCGAATTTTATAATAATTGATTGAGAAAGAGGCAAGTTCCATTATACATGGCCATAATACAGAACTTTATCCAAAAATCATTTTAAAATCCCATTTCCAATGCACAAGCAGCAGTAAGAGCACAAGCAGAAATAAGCAAGTTCCATCATATTTGGCCATATTCGCGAACTTCATCCAAAAGTCATTGTGGAATCCCATTTCCAACGCACTTGCCAAATTTCATAATAACTGATGAAGAAATAGGCAAGTTCCATCTTCATTTAGTTTGCTAAAGTTTTAATTTGAACTGTTGAAGGTTCAATTTGAGGTTTATTTATATTAACAGTGACCTTTCTTAAGTCTTAAAGAATATTTGTGTAAGGTATGGTTCAAATCGGTCAAGTCGTGTGGATTTGTTTAAATACCATACACATATGCTGTACATATGTATATACAAACAACCACTTTATTTTATAGATTGCTCAACTGCTCACTAAACACTGGTCCAACACTATCTCAACCCCAATTTAACCCGCAAATGGCCCCCAACTCAACCCTCAAAACAACCGCAAACTCTCATTCAATTCAATCCTTAAACCAGCATTTATAAAAAATTGGTCAACTGCTCATTATATCATATCCCAATCCTAACTCAACTCCAACTCAACTTGAAGTCAATCCGCAAATTAACCCCTAACTTTTCCTTCAACTCAACCCCAAACTCAATACCCCACTCAATATTCAAACCAGCATATATAAAAAATTAGTAAATATTTCTGTAACCAGGTATTTTTAGTCAATTCGTTTGACAGGTACCCGACCCTCTTGACGCACAGGTTCCAAATGCTTTTCAAATCTCGGCCTTGACCATAGAAACAGATTGGCAAAAAAAAAAATTCTAAATCAATACAGATATACAGACATCCAGACGTCCAGACAGACGGACGGACATTTTTTTTTTTTTTTTTTGGTTTTTAGACTCAGGGACTTTCAAAACGTCGAGAAAAGTGGTTGTGGACCAACCAAAATGTTGATCATTTTTGACAAGATTTCAATACTTTGGTCTTTTTAGACCTAAGTAAAATAGACTTAAAAGTGGTGGTGAAAAAGAAGTAATGCCTACAGATTTCAACTTTTCAGACATGTTCAATAAGGTATTAGAAACTTGTATAAAGAAGTCTGCCGAAATAGGTCTGGCGCTTCTTCTCCACAGGGAAGGAAGTTGTGGCAAACCATGAAAATACTAACAAAAATTTTCAAATAACAGTTAAACTTGGCGAAATTACCTTTAATTCGATTTCAGTTTTATTTTTCAGCGATAAAAACTGAACGAGATATATTATTTCAAATTTTTTGGTCAGAATTTATTATTCCACTAGAATGATGCAAAGCTCATACAATCAAATCAATTGAGATGCCTGTGCATGATGAAAGTTTTATTCGTTTACCAATAAGTTAGATGAAAAACGAAACGAATTACCCTTGTGAATCGCAAGAGATGCGAAACTCTGTAGCGGGCTCAATCATGCGTGCTCTGCCACAATGTATCACTCACGTAGATTGTCGTCTGAGTTCACCCAACCACCAATACATCGTCTTAACGCCGATCAACGTTGGCATTAGCATTAGGGAATACACGCATTCAACCAGTGAAGACTCCACCTTGCTATACTGTAGTACACACATATCTGTATGATTAGCATCTGTTCTATAAACGATTTATTTTCCTATTATTGTATTTAATATGATTTAAGGAAACATACAAATTGGCTCGTTGTTCTGAAAAAAAATTTGAGGAACTGAAAAATACCCGCTCGCTCTCGTTGGATGTTGGCTGGAAACTTTTTAGAGCCCGAAATATTTTCTATAAGTTTGGCGTTAACTTACAATTTGATTGTAATTATTTATAGTAGAGACATTAATTTTTTTCAGAATCCCTTATGGCTGCAGCTAATCGTCTATTGATCATCTCTAGTTGTTGAATTACTATCTTTGGTAGCAACAATGTCATCATCATCTTCATATTCTATTTCGGGTACTACATTTAAAAGAAACGCTTTTTGAATATGGCTGAAAAGTCTGACCATAATTGCATAGTCAGTTTTGAAGAAATCTGGAACCCAAACATTTGGGTTTTCATAAAAGGAATCAAATCTGGATTCCGTCTTTTATTTATTCGAGTTTTTATAGATTCTAATATTTCTTTAGAAATATTTGATTTGTTTTCTTATATAGGAATAAAGAAATACTAATATACCTTCATCACTAATAACTTGTATGGCTATCTTGACCGGTTTTATAGTATACACTAAGTCACATACCATTGCCAAATAATCATTACTAAAATAAATTTGAATTCTCTTAACTGTAGAGGATTGAGTTTTTGAAGGCGAGAATTTGAATAGTTTAACGGTTCTTCGAATACATTGTAAGTGAAACTAGACGGTTGGATTTCATTCAATGTTGATATTTCAGTCTTATTGTAAATTACATACGCTCTGTCCGTTGACAACAAACCAATTTCTGTAAGATTTTCATCAACTAAACTTATAGCATCTTCAGCAGGGCAGCTACCATTTGTTATAATTAGTCCTATTAGTTCCCCCAAGCAAGTGGAGATTTACATTCATATATCTTCGATTTTTCAAACTAGTCCACTCCTCGCCTTGTTTCAAGTTTCAAGTAACTGTTCTTGTTGAATCAAAATAATCATGGACTAGCTTCGTCACATGTTTGCCTCATGGATAATTAGCTACAAAAAAAAGCGTTTATAGAGAAGCCATCCACTGCACCTAGCCTCGCTGCAATTTCTGAAAGAGATTGTCTTTTTGAAAATTTTAATATCGGCGGTTGTTAATGAATTTTTGCTTTTTGGATAAGCTTTCCCCTTCCAAATGTTCTCGTTTATTTAAGGAAACGGTATGCAATAACGATAAATGACGACTAATATACTCGTCGACGACCCTTTACACATAATTAATTTCGCGCATTTAGAGCACTTTGCAAATTCGGCGATTTGCTTATGTTCATTCCCCATTGAAACCATGCCAAATAAATTATAATTCTATAAGTGGCATCGCAATACCTTTCCATAGTTAACTAGCGGTCAAAGATAAAGGCAGATTTATCGATAATACAGTATTATTTTACATGTGAAAACTTAGTACGGGATTATTTCTAAAGATGTCAGCTTTAAGAATTTTTAATTTTTGTAACATACTTAAAGAAAAAATAAAATTAATTTTTGTCTATAATTCATGTCTAGTTGTCAGTTTTGGTTTTGTTTACAATTTTGTTTCGATACAAACAAATATGTTTAAAAATAATCCATCTATCGCCGTTTTTGACAGTGATGTCCCTTATTGTATTATAATTTATTTGAACCATGCTATAGTTCCGATTAATAGCAAATTTAACAGTAATTGACTGTACACATTCAGGGTTGTTCAGAAGTAATTTTACTAAACAATAAATGCGTTTACTGCTTTATTTGAATCAAGAAATTCTTTTAGTTGTTTAAAATGAAGAAAAATACAAACTTGCAAGGAAAATAACATTTATTCGCGGTTAGTAAACCAAAAGCCAGACACTACTGGCGACTATTTAGATGCAAGTACTGACTGGTACTAATTGATTTTGTTACAACCTCCAATCCCATCTATAAAGAGCCAAATCGATTACCGAGGTAGCAAAAAAAAAATAATAAGTTGTAAATATTAACGGATGGCGTTCCAACAATGTATTTCTCTTTGGAATTTTCGGTTCCAAAAAAATCAGATTCTGGTTCAAAATAACGTTTGGTTGTAGATTTTCGTCTTTTAAATAAACAAACAGTGAACAAAGTTTTTCCTCTACCAAATAGTGGATCAGTTACGTCAGGATAAATATTTGATTTGTCCAATGGGTATCATCAAGTAATGATGCATATTGGTCATATAATAAGACGCGAAGAAACAAAGGCGGATGCAAAATTAATTAAAGCAATGGTTAATTATCTACCACCACCAGACTTTATAGGGGTTATTCGTTTTATAGTGAAAATTATGCACATAAAGTAGTTTCATCATCCTCAATGAAACGAAAAGAAGATGCTTTTACTAGATTAATTCTTTAAGTTTAGCAAGCCCTCCAATACTTCAATACTTGATTTGACACTTTTCACAATTAAAACATACAAAAAATCTGCCTAAAAATTCTGGATCAAATCGAAAAATATTATAACATAATTTAAAAGGAACTTTTAGCAATCATGTGGGCTGTACGAAATTTTCGAGCATTCGTTTATGGCACTAAGTTTATTTTGAAACGTCACCACAAACCCATAACATATTTGTATTCAGAAGCACATGAATCAAATAGGTGTGACAAATAATTTATGATAAGTATTGCCAACCTATGTATGTCAAATTCAATGAAAATAAATTTTGTTTCCAATCCGAGTAGTTCAAAACAAGCCGAAGATCTAAACTAATGAGCAAAGTCAATTTCCAATGGTTTAATCATAATCCAAACAAAAATCAAATTAAATAATTGCTAAAGCACTTACACGTAACGCTACTAGAACCTCACACAATTTTCTAAAGGAATATTCCGAATCAAACATCTATCGAAAAGACAATTGTGTTTCTCGATACACCCGTTAAACAACTCAAGAAACATCAGAACTAGAAATGTACTCGCCACAGACTAAGTGTCACACTAATTCTTTTGCATGATGCACCGGTATGGTGCAACAGCACTTGTTAGCCATTAAATTAATCATGGTTTTGCACGTAATACTTATCAGATTAGTTTAAATCTTAATTTACAAAGTATGGAATTTTCAACATGTTTAGTGACTGCGGCGACTGTCTGGAGTCCTTACTATTCAATACATCTCAATGGAATTAAAAGTATTCAAAAAAAAATCCTCTTGTTTCTATTAAAGAATACCACCTTGTCATGAAAATATGGCACGTCATGAAAATAGAAGAGTTCTTTTAAAGAAATGATCTTTTTGGCCATATTGATTCATCGTACTTCACTGAAAATGCCAAATTGCATTCGACAAATTACGGGGTGAAGAACCCTGTTAATAGATTTTCCAAATCATTTAACGTTGCGGAATATCAATTTGATTTCAATTTATCTAAAGACAGCTACAACAAACATATAAAGATTTACTTCATAAAAATTTTTAAATTTTTCATTCAAAGTAAATCAACTTCAAGTAAAATTTGAAGAGTAAGGCTTAGTAAATTTTATAAAATTTAATTATTCTAAATTTTTACTTAATTTTAAAATCAGGTTTTCTTGTTTTGTTTTTATTGTCAAATTTTTTACTTTGAAATCTTAAATGTATTTAGAATGCGTTCAAATCGAAATTCACAAATAGCCTCCTGAGAAAGTTCAATTCGTGATTGCTTACATCCTAAGTGATTCAGGACAGAAGAAAAAGGGACCATTACAAGGTATGTAAATAAGGTATCATCTTTTCGTACCATGTTTTTCTGACCGTTCCAAACATATTATTTTATTTATCCGACAATTTGATCTTAAATTATATAATCCAATCACTTATTCAGGGAATGGGTAATTCGGTTTTATGTAAGGAACTATTTAAGACGTGTAAATGCAAAACTGATTGAATGCATATTAGATGGTTTCGTGTAAAATACATAAAACACTACCGAAAATACTAGTTTGACCATCAGCTGATATCACGGTATTGGAAGAATTTAAATTGATTTTTAATAAATTTTTAACATCACTTAAATTAGCTTCATTTAAATGTGTACCGGCGTTTATACGAGAAGGATTCAGTTGGGCCAAATATTCTCCCACTTTAATTATAGATTTATAAGCAACTTCTCCACGAACAACTATTTTCCGGTTTAATTTGGATATTATAAATCATTACGCTTTATCATCTATAAATTTAAGGTACCAGATTGTGGTTGGCCTTATTGTTTTCTTAGTCTCCGTTTTCCAATCATTCACAGAGCAATTCTTATTTCAGAGACTAAGAACTGTTCCGTGTTCCTAAAAAATGTTAACATAATTTTCTAGTTTTGTTACTACGTTTTTATTACGGATCTAAAGTAAAAATAAACATTTCATTAGTATTGTGACGGTGACATCTAGTGTGTAATAGAATAAGTTAAAATTAATAGCTCAATGTTTAACTGTACTAAAATGGAATTTTCCATGATAAAAATTGTTCTAAATGTTTCTAGACTATTCTAACTGGTAAAGTAATGAGCTTTCTGGAAGCTTGGTTTGTGTATATAAAAAGGCGAACGAAGTCGAATTGGATTTGTAGTATTTGGTAAGCGAAAGTGTGCAGATTAAAAAGGAATTAAAAAGTGATTTAAAAAGTGTTGTAGTGCGAAATAAAATTTATAAGAGTTCAGTAAAATTTGAGAATAATTTATATAAAGTGATTTTGTGAATTTTTATTAATAAACTGTGTTGTAATAAATTTTGTGAAATAAATAAATTCGATGGTGATAAATTTAATTGATTTTGTATTACAATTTAGTGATAAGAACCTTGATTGACAAGGCAAAAACGTAACAGTATTTAAAGCAACACTCAGCTTTGATTAAATTACCTGTTTTTCCAATTTCGGAAAAACTCAATGTTTTAAATTTAGTAATGAAATTTACTATTTGTCTCTTTTATGCTGTTTTTTAAACAAATCCTATCTCCACCTCGACGTTCTACAGGACATAACCCGGTCTCGTAATGCATCTTTATAAGCCTCACAACTCGCAATTTTTTGATAGCTAGTATCATAGCGACCCTACATATATCATAGTCGTTAAATATAAATATAAGCTTTCTATAAGAGGTGAAGATTTTTCTGTTTCGCATAAGAACCAATTTAAAATTAGTAGTTTGGATTTAGAGGTTTATTAATGAAAATTCTAATAAATGTGTGTGTTTAATTGAGTATATTATCAGTTGCTTATTTTCCTCATTTTAAAAGCTTTTGTAGTTTCGTGTGTAGTTGTGAATATAATTGTGGAAATTTAAATTAATTTTACGGATAAATTGACAGATTACAAGTTTGGTTTCCACATATGTATGTCTAAATATAATTAGTAATCTACAAATGGGTAAAAACAAATTGTTGAAAATAACCAATTTTCATTCATAAAATGTAAATTTAAAAAAGTCTTTTCTGCACTGACTTTCATGGAACATCATAAAATCTGAACCTCTTATGCACTAGAAAGAACTTTTAAATATGGCGGAAGCATTGAGGCTCTTATATAAACAGAGGGCTCTGCTAATATGTTACAAAACGCAGTTTGACAAACACGAATCATATTCTTCTCCTCTTTTCGCATATAACACCCTATCGAAATGGTTCTTTTCTGTGATGTAACACATCTGGCATCTTCGGTTGGGGTTGATACTACTGGTATATTTTAATATGAAAGCGTTCTGAGTAATTTTGTTTGAGGTCGAGTAGAATGCTTTTGCGAAGCACATCGCATCTCTTCCTTTAATGGAATTGCACTGAGAAGCTCCAAAGTTTTTTTGTGCGTGCATTTTTAACACAATATTTCAAATAAAATAATATATGTACCGAAAATAAACCCAATTTTATTTATGTTAAAATACTCATACCTGTTTTTTTTACTCTGCCTGGTAGAAGCAAATGGCTCTTTTCCCAGCTTTCTCACCATTTTTTATAACCGTTGGGTGTTCCATACTCTCTATTATTTTGTTCTATTTTTTTTTTTTTTTTGTAGTTTTAAACTTTAAATTAACACTCTAATGTAGAAATAGTTGCAACACGCATAAAATCAGAGCCTTCTAGAGTATAGAGCCATAATCTTCATGACGTATTTTTTAGAAGCTTTTTTAGTGGTATTACTTTTCACTGATTTCCATAGGAATCCATAGTAAAAATGATGTTCTTTAGCTTCAAGTTTTTCAATGAAAAAAGCAAAAATATTATAAAATGTTTACATAAAAGTTTTCTACATATCTTTAAGCTACAAGAAGGCCATACTGATATTAAGTAAATATTAATTGAAGCAATATTACAATTAAATTATTTCTAAAACATATTTCTTCGAACTTTCATTTTGAAAAATACATCAAAGTTGGCTCTGTATTTTGTGAATTTGTTTTGCTTTTCCTACAATTTTTGAACTTGAAATTTCCTCAGGTGGTAATTTTTGGTACGATTTTTCCAAATTTTTACGGCCAACACTGCCATCTATGTAACGTATATTGACTCAATGACTAAACGAATCGTAATAAGCTTTTATTTCAATTTGACCAGAATGCTGTTGTTATGAATTTTTTTTTAATATTTCGGTTTAAATAAATCAATTATTACAAGAAAATGAAACCGATTTACTTAAACGATATTCATATATGTTGAAATTCTAACCTTATGAAAGAATTTCAGAAATCATAATTAAGAATTTGTAACGTTTTCATTTAAAAATTTATCTTAGGAAAAAAAGTGATTTCCCATATGTTTTGTGTGTTTTACTAAGAAAAGTTTCGTTTTTCCCTCGTTTCTAATTCCCTTATAAAAGCTCAGATTTTTTTATTAAGGCTCTATAAAATACAGGGTGCTCTGATAAAATACGTCGTATGCATTCCATAAACTTTTTCCACCAGAAAAAACATCAAAATTTTATATTTTGTTTCCTTTTTACTATTGTAAATCACCTGTTTTGAAAGAAATAATTTTTATTTAGTTGAACCACTTTGAGAATTACTTAATATGTATATGTAAATAAACAACTATGAAATATATTTTTTGTTTAGCACGGTAGCTCTTGAAAAGATGAGTCAAACGACATACATCATGCAAAATTTTTGAAAAATGCATAAAGTAAGTTTAGCATTTATACGGTTTAACAACCCAAATATAAAGTATCACTAAAAAACGGACACATTCCATTTGGTGATGAAAATTTAGTAAAGGCTGGATTAGTTGCGTATGTTTGTTGAATTCTGGCCAAGTTTTATTTAAGAAAGCGCATCCCTGTCCTAAATGGAACATCTGCTATTATGAATCAATTCCAATGAAATTTGGTAACTGACTTAATCAAACGTATTTGTTTATCAATTAATTATTTGCAGCAGATCCAAATGATGGTTCAAGTAGCGAAACATGTGACATAAGTTAGCTAAAGAGTACAGTTTGATCTAAAATTATTAAGATTTGATTATAATAATAAAAATGAAAATGGCTGTCGTTGGTTTTGAGTTATGGATTTTTATGGCTGGTTGTACTGAGATCGATGAAATCACAGAGCTTGTTCCAACATATGACTTTTGCTAATAGTTCACTAAAGGAGGTGGTTCGACCTAAAATTAGTAAGATTTGATTATGAATATAAGAAGTTTATTGTGGGTGAATTTCAAAGCTGCTCTTTTCAAAAATATTAAGATTACCCAAACCATAGAGTTTTCTCCGGGATATGACAGATACCATAAGTAAGGTTTAAATTAATTAGTTAACTTAGCTACTGGAATTGGGGTTTTCTTTATTTTTTTAAATTTATTTTGATGAAATTCTAGACACCAGCCCATCATCAGCTCTAGTTTCATTGTTCTTGTTGAATTTTATAAAGAAACTATCTGACCCGGCAAACGTTGTTCCGACATAATTTATTTCTAGTGAATATTTTGATTGTTAAATAAAATATAACGAATGTATTGTAAGTGTATGCGGGGATGGGATTTATGACAGAAAGAGGAATGGACCGCTGTAGACGATGACCGCCGATAAAAACGAAAAAACACCAACCATTCATTTTCTCAATTCAATGTACTTCATTAACGTAACAGACATATTCATTGTTTGATCTCTTAAAAGTTAAATACATATAAAGTGAAAAAAAGTGGGAAGAGCAATTGAGTGTACGATATTTTTTGTCAGTCCGTCTTTAGCCAACACAAATAAGCGTGATGGTTTGCCCACGCGAGAATATGCCACGTATGCACAGCCGTGGTGGGTTCAAATTCCGAAGTAAAATAACCGGAGATCCAACCTTCAATCGTAGACGGTGTGATGGCATGCCTGGCAAATCCAGTGAGTTCAAAAACTCTGTTAGATAATTTACAGCTTTGTTGGTATCGCAAACTGTATCGATCGATTTGGATGACACCAAGTTGCCTCGCAACAACTGCTGTATCTTGAAGTTTAAATCGTGAACGACCACATTTTCTGCTGCCAAAATGGCTCTTTCTGCCAGCAAGCAATTTATGCATCCAATATTTTCATAAACAACAACTTTTCCATCGCCGGTATCTAACAATTGGTTCGAGAATGTGTCAGCGGATAGATCTTGTAACATTTGGACGCGCATGTTTATTTTTAGCTGGATTTTGTTAAACCTTACGCCACAGTGGCGATGATTTCAAGGAAGCGTTGATCTCATCAGTGTACGTTGAACGTGGAATGACGGGAAGTCTTTGTATGAAATCACCTGAAATGAGTAACAGAATGATGGCGAATAGTTTGTCGTTGTTTTTTATATCTTTGAGTGTTCTGTTCAACGCATTAAGAAAATGTTTGTGTGCCGTAATGCATTCATTCCAGATGATAATTTTGCATTGTTTCAGCACTGTGGCCATGTACGATTGTTTTTTTATGTTGCACACTGCGTCTGGGTTATTTTGAATATCCAGTGGCAGCTTAAATGCTGAATTAGCTGTTCTGCCTCCATCCAATAAAGTTGCTACATTGCTAGATGATGCAACGCCCAATGCGATGCCATTATTTGATCGTATTTCGGCGAGAATCATCGAAATGAGAAATGTTTTGCCAGTTCCACCTGGTGCATCCAAAAAAAAAGAATCCACCTTGTCTTGCCGAAACTGCCAGTATAATGCGGCCGTAAATGATTTTTTTTTTCATGAGTCAGTAGTAGGATATTGCGAGTAACAATCGCTGCCATTTCTGCAGTATCGTACTGCAGTTCACGATTCATTTCGTTGTACATTAAATCAGATGCACTTCGATGAGTGATAAATTAACGCAAAGATCCTCGATAGCAATCAATGCTTTATTGTACATAGCGCCGCTGAATATAATCGATAGATCGTTGCACCGTGTACGAATTCGATGCAATATATCGTCAGTGATTGAATCTTTGTGCTTATCCCACAACGTGTCGGCTCGTCCCGGAAAACATGTAGTTAACACTATAACGAACAGCATACGAACTTCTGCTGCTGTATAGCCCAATGCTGTTGCAGTAAGCATATTGTCCCAGTGATTGCCGTCTTCGAGCAAGCCGAGTGCAAGCCATGCATCTTTATATGTTGTATACTATTGTTCATTCACTTTGTGTGTATCTTGTAATGACAATGGACCGGTGACATTAATCAACAACAGTCGCAGATGCAAGCCCTCACAGGGCACGGCCGGAGCACGCATCAATTGGTGTGCTTTGCTTGCGGGGCATCTATTTTTTTGTTTAATTCCATACGAAATAATTTGGTACTTCGGAATAGACTAGTGTTCTTGCAAAGGCACCGAAAGTATTCGCACGATCACACAATTCGAAAAATTTCGTGAGTGTAGTTTTTGGTGAATTTATGGCACGCTCAATTGTTGTCTCGTTGGTGAAAAATACGCGCTGGCCGTTTTCAATATGGACGGCTAAATATATATTACTGCTGGGTCCCGTTCATGAATTTGGAAACCGAAGATACGCCAGACAGCTTCATTGGAGCTGATGTATCGGCCAATTTGGTAGCGCATTATTTCGTCGTTGTCATTCAATCCAGGAGCATTCACATCGGTATTTTGAATTTGAAACACAGCCACATCACTGCCTTTATTCACATACGTGCAAATGTATTTGATGCTCTTCACCGAACTGCAGAACTCAACATTCATATGAGCATTAAATATTTTGCTCAGCAGAGATATGATACCACCCAACGATTGTCAATGTCAATGTCTGCGTTGTTGATATTTAGCGTAAATAATTATCCGCCATTATCAATATTTCTTCGACGATATATTGAATATCGGTCGACATTTGTGATCGTGTCGTTGGTGAAATCTTTAGGAAAACGCTTTGTACATTTTCTATCTGTGATGCAAGGCGATAAACGATTCAGATCACCGAATGGGCCATGAATCATGTTTATGGTAACAATATCGAACAGTAGTTGATCAGTAGATGGATCTGGAATTTTCGCGGAAATTACACTATCGATTTCCTCAGGGCGTATTTTGTCGACTAACCAAATCAAAATGTGTGCATAAGATAATCCTCGCTTTTGTCATTCAACCGAATACATGCAGCAAATTGTGGGACCGAATACGTGTTATTTAAAGACTTCAATTTTTGTTTGAACATACGTGCTGTAATGTCATGACGATGTATTGTATTTTGGCCTGGCAATAGCAAAGATGTAATCTTCTGCCACTTTGGTCGTCCGTACCCGCGCACGAAAGTCATAGCATCCTGTATGTATTCTTACATATGACATGGACTGCCTACGTGCGATGATGATATAATGATAGAGCTGCCAATTTCGGCGGTGTCGGCGTCGCTCTTGATAGCGTCTCGCAAGTGAATGTATTCTTCCACATGCTGCTTCTGTTGATTGTGTCGTAGGAATCGCAGTCGTTCACTCACAACAATGTTTAGGCAATATCCGTCTTGTCCCTTCCAGAAAATTAGCGGATATTGGATAGCGTCGTATGAACGGTGTGTCTCGGTGATGAACTCCAAATTATTGATTCTTCTTCGAATAACGATTTCTCGCGTCGATGTGCGGTCGCCAACCATGATTCCAGCAACGTCATCAACAACAAATGCATTGAATCTACGCACGTGATCTCCAGCTGATGTTTTATCAAGGTTCATAGCAATAGCGTGATTGTCACTTTGCAATTCGTGCATGTGTGATTTCAAGATTTTTAATAATTCATTGTGCTCATTACATAGGGTGTCCAGTTCACCGACGATGCGCCTGGCATTAGGCGAATTGATGTTATTGTAGCCGCAACGTGCATCCACACGATTTATGTCCTCACCGCCCATGAAGTGGATTTGTAAAAAACATGTAGTTCGTTTGGCATTAGCAGCAATGAGCCTACTTTGTGGTACATTTGGCCTTTGATTTTGAACGTTGAATTGAATTGTTGACCATTTGCTGCAGTATTGTGAACTATTTCTGTTGCTCTGAACGAAGTCATTTGGAAGCATGAATTGAATGTGCGAATGGACTTCAGGAACAGGTTTGAATCCGTGCCGATGAGCAAGCCGTTCAATGGTTCTGGTGGTTTCTCCATTTCTGGTAGTTGCACTATTCCTGATGCGCAACACATAACGGCTGATTCATTCTTTGTCTATAGCACCAATCATCACTTTCGGATGAGCGGAATAATCAATATCTGGCTTGTACTCGAATGCGAGACGAAGGAACGAAGCGGATGTACATAAATGCTCGATGTAATTGTTGGCGTTGTCGGTCATTTGCTCTGCGTGTGTTAACTATGAACCAGTGCGCTTGTCTCTGTTCCAAATGTCGTTGTTGATTTCGTTCAGCTCGTGCCTTTTGTGATTGAGATGCACGCAGTTGCGACATGCTCACAGGTACATTTTCGTTATAAAATCGAGATTAAAAAATGGGAGGATGGGGGTAGGTACTTTTTGATGCCAAATAAAAAAAAAATACGAAAAAAAAATTTTCTCAAAAAAATACACATAGAAAATAAATTTTTGGATAGGGACACCCTAATCACCTAGCGGGATGAAATATACTTTACAACATATTCTCATACCTACCAAATATACATAAAAAAATTCGTAAAAATCGGTAGAGCCGTTTCGAAGGAGTGCGACCTCAAACACCGTGACACGAGATTTTTATATATTAGGAGATGTCAAGCATTTATATAAAAAACAACCAAACATTAGAAAGTTTATTGGGAGGGTAAACCTTTTTTTTTGTATTTAAATTTTAAAATTCGATTTCTGTATAAAATTTTGAAAATGGCGTTTAGGACAAGAGAGAACTCGCGTACGATATGTAACATCTCGGGGAAAACTGTGTGATTTTGAAAATGTTTAGAACAGCCAGAACTAAATTCCATGACCAAAAAGAAAAGGTCTGCACTCCTATAAGGTTTTGTTTATTTGCTAACATCCGTTTACATTTTACATTAATCTAAGCACTAAACACAACCAAAGAAAATGTTTACAATGTGTTTTTAATAAACGTGCTTCATATTTCGCTTCTTGGTATTAACTAAAAGCAATATGCGCATATATAGAATTTTTAAAGACTTTTTGTAAGCTTTTAAATCACATTAAAAACAAAATAATGTTCTCCAATTTGCAATGTAACCGTAACAATAAAATAGATTTAAATCAAATAAAAATATCTTTTCAAATTGAAAGTAATTTAAAATAACATTGTATCCTACAGAGTGCAAAATTATGAGCACAACAATTAAAACTAATTCTCTTCATTAAAACTTATCGATCGTTCATAATAACAATTTAACTACTATATGTACAAACTATAAAAATAAACAAGAACAAGAAAACCAGAGCTTTTCACGTTTATTATTTCATTACATTCGTTTTGTTTTTACTTAATTTTTTTTTTTTTTTTTTTTTTTGTTACATTCGGTTTAACATTTTCTGCAGCAAAACAACTAAAAAAGACAAGAACTTAAAGAAAATATATCCAGTATAACATTAAAAGCTGGCAAAGACGACGTCAAAACAAATTGTATCTATTTTATTTCTATAAAATTCTCAACAGAGTCATTTAGAACAACAACAACAACGACGTGTACGTATATAACTTTAATTTTATTTTTTGTTGTTGTTGGTATTCTACCATTACAAAAAGAAGCACACAATAATAAATAAGTAACGAACGAGAGCTTTTTGTTAAATTCATGAAATTACACAAAAACTCAAATATGTGTACACTTGTAAGTGAGCTACTCACTACTAAAATTATTCCGAATTACATATTCATGTTGTGATATACGTTTATGAGTGTGTATGTGTGTGTGTGTGTGTGTGTACCGTTGAATACACTTTATATACAATGATACTAGTTTTTTTTATAAGTATCATTGACACTTGAACATACACACATACAGTCGCATCAAATAAGAAAACTTTCTTCTATATACAATACATTATACTCGTACATATTCCGTATGTCTTAATTCCCATATGAATCAAAAGTTTTTTTTTTTTTATACTTATATGCTATTTTTACAACTTAAATTGTTCGTTGAAATTTAAACTTTTTCCATAACAATAACAACAACAACAACAGCACAGCAAAAGCTTTTGTTTTTTATTTATTTTATTTTTATTAGCCTCTTAATGATTTGATTATACATCTGTCATACATAGAAAGATTTTTTTTTTTTTTTTTTTTTGTGACATATGCTGAAACAACATGTTTGGGTTTTCATTTATCTATGTGATGTGCTTCAAACAAAATAAAAAAAGTTTTTTTAGAGTATTTTAGTTGAAAAATTTGTGTATCGTTCAAGTGGCTACTAGCAAAATTTTTTTATATGCTATATGGATTAACATTTTACATATACGTTTGACATTGTATCAGACTTAATGATTGATGGTTGTGATGGGAAACAACTAAATTCACTTAATAAATTTACTTTTCACCTGTCAAACACAATTTTTCTTTAAAATGAGCTTTTCAATCATATCTACAAATATTATATAAGAAACGACCTCAATTATACATATATGTATATATATTGGAAAACCATTTTATTGATTTTCGTCATAATAAGCGAAAATTTTCCTAAGCTATAATACTTACATATTATGTCATTTATAATAGACCGGGAGCCGTAGAGTAACAAAAATGAACGACATGGTACACGGTTTCTCTATACGCGATTCAAAGGATAATAAAATTTCGAACTGAAACGTAAAAATAAAATAATAATTTTTGTTGACGATGTCCTTCAAATTGACTCTCAAAGTGGTAAGTGTCGTTGTTAAAAAAAAAACGACAAGGTACACGGATAGTTATTTGACTAACATAATGTAGATCTCCAATCATAAAAAAAATCATTCAAGCGTCGAACAGTTTTTGGTGACCTTCAGTAAGAAACTGAGATTTGAAACAGGTGTTGTCGTTGTTAAAAAAAACAATTACGTACACGGCAAATTCGTAAATCATTTGAAAGGTTTTAATGCGAGCTTTCCAAATATATACTTGGTTTTTATATAAGCGATGACAAAGATGGTTAATTTTACATATATAAAGTAATCTATTTAATTCCTCAAGGATCAGTTCTGGGGCCTTTATTATTTTTAATCTACTTTAATTCGATCTTCGGTATTGATCTATTAGGACACGCCGCAGCCTTTGCTGATGACCTGGCTTTGAGCTATGGTACGAATAGCGATGTCGACACTAAATTAATGCTTGAAAACGACTTAATCAAACTAAGTAATTGGTTTTATAATAATCGGCTCGCTATAAGCGTTAAATCAAAAGTTATGCTATTTGGGAAGAATATCACTAATTCTTCGGTATACCATTTAAAATACCATGTCCATCCCTGTGATACAATCTTTTGCTCGTCTCAGTTTTTTGCACTTGAATTTGTTAACGAGTTTAGATATTTGGGTTTAACAGTGGATGCTCAACTAAATTGGAAGTCTCATCTCAATGTCACTAGGAAAAACGTACTTGGTGCTATACATAAATTCTATAATCTTAAGAAATCATGCCCAAACAGTACTCTGCGGAAACTATATCACGCCATAGTTGAATCAATAATAATGTATGGAATATCCAGTTGGGGTGGCACTTATTTTAGTAACATTGAAGGTCTATATATTGCCCAGAAAAGGATTATTAAATTAATATACCACCTTCCTCAAACAACACCATCAATTCCTATGTTTCGACAACTAAATTTGCTACCACTTAGATATATTTACATATACAAAGTCTTGAAAATGTTTTTTATCCGTAGTAACAGTTTTCACAATCGGATTACACAGGTGTATAATACAAGAAATCCAAATTACTATAATGCTGATTTCCGCTGCAATTGTGAGAAGTTTAGAAGATTTTATCTTTATATGGCACCGTATTTTTTTCATATTTTACCTAAAGATATAAAAATTCTAACGATTGGACGTAAACATAAATTTGAGAGGGACGTTCGAAATTGGCTGCTCAACATAGAAAATGTTGAAAGATTTTTCTGAAATTAACATTATATAGCTTCGGGTAATTAACCAATTAAAGCTGTTATCGTAAACATTAAACAATTGTAAATTTAAAGGCAACTAAGTGTAATTATTATTTTTTTTCCATATATACATATATAAATAAGAAAACTATTGTGTAATATATATTTAACTCAATGTGTCCAAAGATTTTATAGAATAGCATGTTTAAATTGTTTATTTGCTCCACCACAGATTTTCATCTAAACGGAGCTTTACTTTGTTCAACTATAATATGTTAATTAGTTTATAATTTGTTTGTATTATTATTAAGTTATAGGTTGAAATAAAGAAATAAATAAATAAATAAAAAATAAAATATTTCTACAACAACTGAATCAATTTTATGTAATAGCATGTTCAAATGTTTAGTATTCAGTTATTTTCTCAAGTGTATAGAATCGCAAAAGTGGTGCATTAGCAAAACTAGAATTACATTTTTTCAAATGGAGCCTTATAATACTACAGTTAAGTTTAAATATAAAAAAAATAATTCATTGCATCAACTTCTGTGTTTTTCTCAGTGTGTCTTTCTTATTAGTACAGATTGAGTTTATATGATTAAAATACATTTCTAGATTCAGTAACAGAAACTTCGGTTGTCTCGCGAATTGATAAAGATTGTGTATTTTGTGGTATAAAAAACAAGAGGAAAAACAAAAAATCTATTCCTGTAAAATGTTTCATAGAGGAAACTGTTAAAGATTTTCAGAAATATGCAATCCTTTGTGATGATGCAAGAATGATTGAAAAATTATCGTTATCACACACTTTTTTATTTTATCACAATGATTGTAAACTAAAATATATTAAAAATTGCGAACAAATTATATCAAATGTAGATTGTGAAGATAAAAATTATCGTGTAAACTACAGCAAAGCTTTTGATAGTATATCAGGCATATTAAAAAAATCTGTACTGATAGATGAAGAATATGTGTATTTCAGTTGTATTTATGATAAATACATATACTTTATTAAGCTTTATTCGGAAAATGATTTTGTTATTCCTTCGTACATTAATAAATACTACTTGTAAAAGCGTATTATGGACGAGTTTAGAAGTAAAGTAACTGTTACAAAAATTAGTAGAAAAACTACAGTATTGCACAAGAGTGGTACTGCCTTACCAAATTGTGACATTTTGTACCATCAAAAAATGCAAACGGATAACTATATTGAAATGTTCAAGTAAGAATTTGAAATCTTATTATATTAGTAATTAGTTAGTAATTTCGCCGAACAATAAACTTATTTGTATATAGTAAATAGCAAAAACATAAATTAAAAAATTATTAATATAGTATACCTATTATTTTTACCAGTAACACTGCAAAAAAAATTCGTGAGAGTATTATGAATATAAAAAACAAACCAGTCCCCAATAATGTTACGTTACCAGCGCTAATAAACGGTGAATGTGAAATCCCTGAAATTTTGAAAAATTTCATAATGAACTGTATTTGCAGCCATAAAGAAACTAATGATCCATTTAAAATTTCAAAAGTAAATGCAATATGTAGTGACATTATATATTGTGCTACCAACGGTGATATAAAGCCGGCTAAAAATATTCAATTGGGTAATAATATCTAAGTACTATTCAGATTACATTTTTTATTAATTATAAAATTAAACATTAAAGGAATGGCAATAAAAACTATATCGGGTAGTAAAAAAATAGTAACCATTTTAAATCGATTGGGGCACTCAATTAATTATAACTTGGTTGAGGAATATGAAACTGAATTGGTTTTCTCTTCAGATGCACAACAGGAAATGAAGGCATGTTTCCTAATCCTAATTTAAATACAGGATTAGCTTATGACAACTATGATTGTTATCTGGAAACTGCTAACGGGAAAAATACATTACATGACACCGTTGGAATAGCTTATCAAAACATAGTTGCAGAAACCCAATATCTCCAAAAATCAATTTCATTACCTTCAACATCTACTGGGTACAAACGTAAACGAAGAGCTTACGATGGAGAAAGAACTTATATAGAACCATTATATAAAAAAGCAAGAAATGCTACTTTGTCAGATGGAATATGTTTAAAAGAAACTTCCCAAATACAAACATATAAAAAAATAGATAACTTATGGATAATGTCCTTTGTTCTTAAATGTGAAAACGTTCCAATGTGGGTTGGTTGGAACTCTAGAATCATTATTGATAATAATATCCAACAAGGTGTTTGGTATCTCCCACCAATAAATAGTTCTCCAACTTCGGCTTCAACCGTAGCCGAAACTATGAGGAGATCGTTGGAAATAATGGAAAAATGCCACCAAACTTATATTACTGTTACATATGATTTGGCTATAGCAAAAATCGCATTGGAGACACAAGAAAATGAATCGCCCATTTACGATAACTTATTTATACAATTAGGGGCATTTCATATAGAGTTAGCTTACTTCAAGGTAATTGGTAAATACTTAGATGGATCCGGTGGTGAATATAGCCTCCAAGAAAGTGGAATTCTTGTTTTAAGTTCCACTTATACCTTTATTACAGGAAAACATTACAATAGGTATTCATGATATGTAAAGATAACTTTCCCATTTTATTTCATTCTTATTTTTATTATAGGTGCAAACGACTACATTTTCTTTTGGGAACAGCATTTCAAATGTAACATTTTGATTAGTTTTTGGAAAAAAAAGTAATTTTAATCGATTATATATTAATAAAATATGAATTAGAAGCATTAGAAGCATTTGAAGAATCTCCCAACATTTCGAAAGATCTTTCAGACATATTAGAGAAATATTATATATATAAAGAACAGACATTAACTGGAGAACATGGTGAAACAGCTAAGTTTTAGTGTATTTATACTGAATTGGTTTCGTTAAATCGTGAATTTTCTCGTTGTATAAGAATGGGGCATTTCGAAGCCTATTTAATTTGTCTTGAAAAAATATCTTCACTATTTTTTACATTTAACCATTGTAATTATGCTCGATGGCTGACTAAATATTTAAAAAATGTATACAACTTTAACCAAACGCATCCAGGCTTAGAGAACAGCTTTAGAAATGGTGGATTTGGCATAAAACGTACCAAGAAAATTTTTTCGAAATTACCAATAGATTTAACATTGGAACAAACTATTAATGCAGATGCAGCTAACAAATATACAGGCATATCTGCATTTACGAATTCCATCACAGCAAGACAACGATGGTCAAAAAGTCATTATTTAAGGACTTCATTATACTCAACATTTTTTAACAGTTTACATCTAAATTCCAATGACGATGTTTCTAAAGATTTACGTCCAAATATGATTAAGAAAAATAATGAGGACTTGCAAAAATTAAAAATACAAATTATAAATTGCTGCAATCCATTCAAAACATTAGAAACCCCAAAGCTTTTTAATATTAGTTCTGGAAAATCAACTTCTGCCGTTACTTCAAAATTTTTGTTAAATATTTTTGATTTCGGGGACAACCAGAAAAATTGTTTTATAACAGAGTGCTTAGAAGAACCGCAAAGATTTCTGAAACCTATAAAAAAAAATATAATTTCGAATTTTTCAAAAGAGTCTATATCAACGAAAAGAGAGACTGGTAGTAGTGATAAATTACGAAGTGTAAAACTGGAACGTAATTTATTTGCCAGGATCATCTTCATTGCCATTGAAAAACAAATTAATATGGAATTGGTATTAACTTATCCATTAACACCAATACCATTGTCGTTATGTCACCCGGATGGAACTCCTCACAAGACGCAAAAATCTAAACTTTTAATACATATCGAAGGAAAAGTAAATAGTTCTCAACCATCTTCAATTGATACAATTATTTTTGATGGAATGTCGTTATTGCATATGCTTAGTGATGTTCCTACAACTTATGGTGGTTTGATTAGGCATTTGTTAAATAAAATGTTTAAATACCAAGCAAAGAAATCCGACTGATTTACGATACCTATCTTAGTCCATCTATAAAAGATGTAGAACGAAACAGACGTATGTCGAACCGTCAAGATGTTTATAATATAATTGGACTTGACCAAAAATTACCTCGTAATCTCCATCAGGCTCTACAATCGGAATCATTCAAAACCAAATTTGTAAATTTTTTTTGTTACAACGCTACAAAATTATGGATCAAATTTTTACAGTTGTTTTAATGAAAAAATATTGTATTGTTTAGCCGAAAACGAATGTTATAAATTTAGTGCAATTGAAGGTGAAATATGCTGTGAAAATGTTGCAGACCTATACTGTGAGCACGAAGAAGCTGATGTCAAAATTGTATTTCATCTAAGCAAGATAAATAGCATGTCACAAAATGTAGTTGTTCGAGCAATAGATACGGATATTATGATAATTATATTGGGAAATATGTATAATTTTCCAAATTTGAAAATTTATATGGAGAAGTTGGGCGGGTATCTAATAATTCTTTAAGATATATAGAACTTCACAAATTATATGAACATCTCGAAAGTTCGCTTTGTAAATCTTTACCAGCATTCCATGCTTTCACTGGATGTGATTTTTCAGCGGCATTTCATGGAAAAGGAAAAATAAAACCATTCAAATTACTTCAACAAAATCATGAATTTCAGGAATCTTTTTCTGCGTTAGGTTTATCTGAAGAAGTGGAAGAGGATGTTTCTTCAAAACTAGAAAATTTTGTGTGTTCGATGTATGGCAACCCCACAGTCACATCGGTAAATAAATTAAGGTTTATTTTGTTTAATAAACTTTGTAAATATTCGGATAAAAATCCACTTAACAAAATTAAAGGTATGTATGCTCCAGTTTTACTTTTAATATATTATACATAATATTATAATGTATTGTGTTTCAGAATTTGATGCATCTATGTTACCTCCTTGTTTTTCGGTTTTATACCAAAAAATTAAGAGAGTTAATTTCATAACGGCCATCTGGAAGAGTGCTGTGCATATGAAGCCACCACATTTCGTAGCACAAAATAATGGATGGATAGAGAAAGATAACTCTCTAGATTTTTACTGGTTCGGTGGGACTCAAACACCAACTGATGTACATCAAATATTAGATGAAAATGAAAGCAGTGACGAAGAGAATGATGAAATTGGCATACATTCGAGTGATGAGGAAGACAATACTTTTTAACTATATAAACCAATTGTTGCTAAATTAATTTTTTTTTGAAAAGTATAATTTGTCTATTGTTTTAACTAAACCAGAGAGTGAAACCGAAATGTTTTTCATTCCGGTTTAGGGTTACGCTCCCAAATTTATTTTTTCGTTCCGGTTCTGTTCCAGTTTTCCCATTTTGTTCTGGTTTGGTTTCGGTTCGTGTTGAAAACCGGTTTAATACCGGTTCAAAAAAAAGTCATTTATTTATATAAAAAGCTTTCAAATCGTACTTACTAAATATATTAACATGCAAATTATTGAATACTATATATTTCTTTCAGTGAATTTTTATTCCGAATTAATTAAATATTTTCGTTAAACCATTCTGGAACTGTTCCGTTTTCCTAAGTTACTAAATGCCTGTGGCCACTACGCGTGTCCAAGCTACAGTAACTGTAGCAAAAAAAGAAATATTCAGACAGACAAGCCACAACAAATATTCAGACCAACTTAAATTTACATTTAAAATTTCTGAAAATTAAATCCGTATAGGTAGTACCTCCGAGTAAACTACATTTTTGGTTTCGTTTGTATCTGGAATTAAAATTAATTGGTTTTCTGCGCTTCCCGACCTGGACATTCCAACATATAATTGACCATGAGAAAACCAAATCTACTCCGTATGTTTGTCCTTGTGACTTATTAACCAAATAAATTTTTTAGAGTAAATTGTAATCGTTTAAAGGAAAAAGGTAAATCTGTGGATATCATGGGAATGCGAGGTAGGTGAGCCAATTTTAGAGATGCTGGGCTTGTGATGATGGTAGCTTCTAAGCCGTTGTTTCTTAACGATTTTACTTGCAGTCTTGTCCTATTGCATGGATTTGAAGGGTTCAGTTCCGCAATAAAATAATTGATATTCCAACTTTCATTTTAAGGCAAATTGGTGGAAACCCTGAAGGATTTGGACTGTTCAAAAACTCTTGTGGATAGTGAACCGTGCCTTCTGTATTTATGACAGTGTCTATCGAGGAATATATTTTGAAGTCACCAAATACTTTTTTTTAAATTTCATCATTAATTTCGTCAACAGAAGAATTTCTTGCAGATACGATAGTCTTTTCGTACATCCAAGTGTAATCTTTTTCGATTGTCTATGCCAGGATAAATGTTTAATATCAACTCATTAAGAGTTTGTTACAGTCTTTGCCATCGGCTAATTTTAATAATTGACCTGAGAAATTATAGCCACCACCTCCCAAATGAGCTCTCATATTTGTCTTTAATGTATAATGGTTTGAATTTTACTCTAAAGAGGTGAGGATTTTAAAAACTCTTTAATAATGTTCGCTCGCGAAAGTCTCCAGGGAAGACCAAGGTGACACCCTCCATTGCTTTTTCTGAATTCCTAATGTCCATCAAAGTTCTGTTTACAGCTTCCATATGCAGTCGATCGTTTATTGTACACTCATCCCACATAGTTAGAGCAACTTCTTGGAGAAGTTTTCCTAGTTGTCCATTTTTGCGGATTGCGCATACTTGCTTCTAGCTCAATTAATAAATTTTAAATTTTTATGAGGCCCTCAAATAAAACACTGTCCGAGCAAAGTAAAGTGATATCATTACTTTGTTGCCGCTCCCTATAACGAATGTCTTCACAAAGGTCTTCTCGTAAAGCTAGCTAAAGTTGAAGAGGATCAGACTGTTGGCAAAATAACGAAATGATCACGAATAATTCTCTTAATTTTAATGATGATTTGGAAACGACGATGTTTCCATTGTTCGTCTTCTTCAAGTAGACCCAGTTCCTTACAAGCAGCTTGATAAGTAGACATTACTTGTCCATTGACAGTCTGTAAGCTTTCAAAAAAAGTTGGCCCACGGACATATTACAACAGTATCTGCACATTCTGCCAAGCGCCTCAAAAGCGCTGAGTCTTTTTTAAGGCCAGTGTCCATGTTTCCTTTGCGAGAGCTTGTTTTTAGCCCATGTGTAATATAATGGAACTTCATTATAAAATAGGGTTTTCGCGAAGTGATCATTTTTGCATAGTTTGAAAAATGCCGTAAGTGTTGTTGAGGGTGGATTTTCGAATCTTTGTAGGAGATTGTATGCCATAAAATACACCTTCTGTCCGTTTTCTAAATGGGTTGCCAAATATATAAACGTTGAATATCTTTGACGGATGTGAAATTCTATAAGTCTCCAAACAGCCTCTGATGTACTTATATATCGGCCGTTCAAATAATTTTCGAAATCTCAATGTGATTGCTTTCTACTTAAACAGTGGCTTGGTCCGATCCTTTATTTATATATTTACAAATATATGGTATGGCCTGAACTGAATGACAATACTCCGAATGTAAGTTTTACTCCATATTTAGCACAAAGCATTTTCAAGATTTGGGACTCGAATTGTCGTCCGTTGTCTGTAACAATGACCTCGGGTACTCCAAACATCAGAAATATTCTATCCTCTAGAAATCTACAAACCTCTATTGCAGTTGCTTGTCGCACTGGCTTTGTCAACACAAATTTCGAAAAATGATCAAGTGCAATGAGAATTGATGTATTGCCATTTTTCGTTCTCGGGTACGGTCCTAAAAAGTCTAAGTAAACTCTCTGCCAAGGACGAAAGGTCATCGGAAGGGAGCTAAACGGAGGGCGAGAAGGATAATTTGCCGCTTTGTTAGATTTGCAGCTTTCGCAACCAGCAACAAAATTACTCACATCGGGTGATAAACTTGGCCAAAAGTTGTAACGTCTGATAAGTTCCGCTGTTTTGTTTATTCCCAAGTGAGCAGCTATAGGAGGGCAATGGGCCGAGAAAAGGACATCGGGTCGCAATGATTCGGGAATAATTAATTTCCAATGGGGAATATCAGCGTTGGTATCATAAGCCTCGCTCGAGTTAATATTTATATAGCGTAATTACCCACCACTTTTAAATTTGACTTATACTGGGATGTTTTAATGTTGCTTACGAGATCTTGCTATTCTACTAAATTAACAGCCAGTGAGTCCATATCAATATTTAAAGGGATATTATTATTTAGTGGAGGAGTTACCTTCAAGGATTCCATCTCCATGCGTGATAATGCATCTAGAACTGAATTTTGAGAGCCTTTGCGATAATGAATATCAAAATCAAAGCCCTGAAGCTTGAAGCTCCATCGTGCCAGACGACCAGTTGCATCCTTTAACGACATTAGCCAGGTCAAACTCGCGTGGTCGGTTATCACCGTAAAAGGCAAGCCTTCCACATACGAGCGAAATTTTTTTATGGCGAACACAGCAGCTAAACATTCAAGCTCTGTGACGCTGTGGTTGCGTTGGGCAGCGTTTAATTTGTGTGAGATGAAAGAGATTGGTCGATCATGTCCATCGTCATCTTTTTGGAACAGTACGGCCCCAATACCTGTGCTGCTCGCATCGCATTTGATGAAGAAGCGTTTTTCGAAATTTGGGATAGTTAAGACCGGGGCTGATGTTAATGCCAATTTCAATGATTCGAATGCTTTTGCTTGATGCTTTTTCAGGAAATTTGTCAGAGGTGCTGATAAAGATGAATACCCATTTATGAAGCGCCTGTACCATTCGGTAATGCCTAGAAACCGCCTGACCTGTCTATAGTGTTTTTGGGTGTTGGGAACTTTGTAATGGCTTCCACCTTGCCTAGATTAGGCCGCAGTCCAATAAAGCTCCTACACAATGCAGGAGAATAAGTATTACAGTTTTATGACCTTGGATAGTCAATACTGCAATCACCCCACCATTATTAGGTTTTCTTCGACGGTAAGCTGGATAACCATCATCTCCAGTTTGAGTTTCTGCAATTAAATTGCGAGGATACTTTTTGCGGGAAACGCCGTTGACCATCCAAGGAGCAGCCATGTTATGTTCTCGACACGCACCATGTACCATATTATTAAGAAATTTATCATGGAGAATAGATCCAGATCTTGGTTTGGCAGTTCAGCTGATATTAGAGAGTCTACTTCTTCTGATTGTATTAGCCACCTCTTTTTTACCGCTCAATGCTGTATATAAAAGCCTTTATGTCACCGAATATAGCGTTTTGGCTTAACAATTTCATTAAATTTTTCATTTTTAAATTGAACACTCGTGCTATACCTCAGTCCATTTGGGGTTTCACGTAAAGGTGATGAATAAATCTGGTCTGCCAAAATTTCTGATATATGTAGGTCATAGCGTCTTTGGTCTTCTCGTGCATGGTGATCCGGTGAATGTTAAGGTCAGTATGGCGTATTGACTCATGTTTCTGGCGACAATATTTTGATTTTCATTCACTGCATCTCTCAAATGAACATAATTTTCAGCTCCTAATTTTGCGGGATTTGTGCGAATGTAATGTAACCTTTCCGAAATCATTTTCCATCATATCGACACAATATTGGTTAAATAAATTCTTGTAATAATGGAGCGCATTAAAGTTACAGGTTTTCTATATTAGCCTAAAGACATAAAACTGCATACAGGTACTTGTTTTATTACGTGGCGAATTTTTTTGTGGCATATTCAGGCTGTACCCGTCTTGTCCTCTAGCAAACATCAACCGATACTGTAAAGCGTCATACAACCGATGCAATTCTATCATATACATGATAATTGTCCATATAATTGTAGCGACTTTATTAGTAGTTGGAGCGTTGGAGCGACCTATATGTCTCGTTCTCTATGTATTATGAGTTTTACGCCATCTGCTCCTGAATTTCTTTCAAGTTGGTCTATAACTATAAGGAGGGAATATAATTTTGATTGGTGAGAGAATCATTCAAATTCATTGAGCAGTTTCTGAGATTACTTCGAAATAATAAACTCACACTCTCTCTTAATAATAATATTAGTAGAAGTAGAAGTAGATAGAAGTAGAATATATAGATAGAAAATTTTCGTGAAACAATACTTGAACCGAACCGAAAAAGAACGAAATAAACCGAATGGAAATATTGTTCCGGTTAAGGTTACGGTTCATAATTTTTTGTTTATTTCGTTTCGGTTCCGGTTTTCGGTTCATAAAAAATTTAGGTTTTATTCGGTTTTCGGTTTACGGTTTGGTTCCGGTTACAATATATATCTTATGGTAATTCATAGTACATTCTAATAGTACATTCAGCCCACTTTAACCAAACTTTCACACGTAAATTTATGCCAGTTTGACCACCCCAGCGATTTCCTAGACCACCTTGGTAAATGTGGTATTTACATATAAATAGGCACAAATGTCATATGGCCAAAATTTCAGATAGCGCAAAACCAAATTTTCCTTCACCAAACTGTCATCGGTAAATATGCACATTTACCGACGAACACACATTTACAATAACATATATAGATTTTTATTCTATATTCTCGACTACCCATCATAATTCCCACATATATTATTGAAAACTAAAACCGAAATAGAGAAAATAAATTAACGATACTTAATAATTATATATGAAAAAAACACCAATTTCTGTCTGTAATTTTGGTGAAATTAACCATCTTTGTCATCGCTTATATAAAAACCAAGCATATATTTGGAAAGCTCGCATTAAAACCTTTCAAATGATTTACGAATTTGCCGTGTACCTTATTGTTTTTTTTAACAACGACAACACCTGTTTCAAATCTCAGTTTCTTACTGAAGGTCACCAAAAACAGTTCGACGCTTGAATGATTTTTTTTATGATTTGAGATCTACATTATGTTAGTCAAATAACTATCCGTGTACCTTGTCGTTTTTTTTTAACAACGACACTTACCACTTTGAGAGTCAATTTGAAGGACATCGTCAACAAAAATTATTATTTTATTTTTACGTTTCAGTTCGAAATTTTATTATCCTTTGAATCGCGTATAGAGAAACCGTGTACCATGTCGTTCATTTTTATTACTCTACGGCTCCTGCTCTATAACGTTCTATTAAATTTATAGGAAATGTTCGTTTTCCTCATGAAATTTATTGAATTAAATTTAATTTTTGCAGATGAATGGAATCCGTTGACGGAAAATTGATTTTGACTTAAATTTAATTGAAGTTGATGGATTGATTTTAAATATTTTGCAGTATACAGCCGCGGTTAAATTCCAGTAATGAATAATAATACTTTTACACTTCAATCTCGTCCAGCTTTCCGCTTATAACAATAAAATTATTATTATTTCATGTGAATTTTATGTTTCAGCTGAAAAAAGTTCCCGGCTCACATTTTTATTTTTGTTGAATGCTTTTATACGTATATATAGGAACAAACTTAAAAGCATAAACAATATCATTAAAATTTGAATAGAATTGTTGTATTCTTGTGCTTTTATACATAAAAGCTCATGTTGTTGATTATCATAATATTGTGAGAAAAAAAAATGGAAAATTTTTATTTATTTATTAATTTTTTTTATATTATTGTATATAGTATTGAAAAAGAATAACTTTTCTTTTATTATTACTATTATTTTGCTGGATATAAATATTATTGTTATATAATAAAGCTCATAAATACTAAATAGAACAAAATAGAGTACAGGAATATCATACATATAGACCCAGCTAGAGAGATAACATTATATTAAGAGATAAATTTGAATTTTAAACATTTCCTGTAAATAATTTATAAAAATATAGAGCTTTTTACACACAACTAAATTATATTAAAAAAAAAAGCTCAAATTTATATGGTTTTCTATTTTGGTTGCTCTAATTAAGAAAAATAACATTCCATTTGGGAGTGTTTATTTTAGTACCCATTTTCTTATCAAAGCAATAACACACACACAAATCCAATGAAAAATGATAAAATGCGAAAGAGAAAGAACCTCATATTCCATGTGTCACACACAGATTACACAACAAACATTTTCATTTCCCAATTTTGTTGAGAATCTCCGTAAACATATACAAACATATACAGCCATATACATAAAAATAAAATTTTTGTGTTTTATAATAAATTTTTATTTAATTTTAATATTAACGTTATTTTTCTTATTTATATTATTATTATACTTGCTTGTTGTCGTTTCGACTTTTAAACGGGTATGAGAATGTTAAGAATTTGAGATGTTATTTTGTAAGAATCCAGCCTTGTTTATTTCATAAAATTAGTTCGTAGAATCAATTGCGTTCATAAAAGTTGTAATGCGAATTGAGTTTTTCTTGGAAGTTTGTTTTTCCTTTTTTCAGCCTGAGTGAACTAATTGTTTACTGATGCAATCTAATTTATGGTGGGTAGTATAAATTCAGAATAATTAAACCTATTTTTTATATTAGAGAATATATTATGCGGCAGAGTAATCTGCGTTTTGTTCCCTGTCCATCATAGTTGTGAAGCACATAGAAACAATTTTGAAATTAAATACCTGTTGCGTTTTGGTAGGTGATGTCCGCTGAGATTCTTAACCGGTGTTCAGTCCACGTGTGGTGGGATAATTGTTCGCTGCTATTCTTCATCAATTTATGATTCAATAGACCGTAATTAAAACCGACGATTTAGAGTATTTTTATTTTTTGCCACAACTTCCATCACTGTAGGAGAAGGAGCGCCAGACCTATTTCGGCCGCCCTCTTTATACAAGTTTCTAATACCTTAATTAATATGTCTGCAAAGTTTAAATCTGTAGGCATTACTTCCTTTTCCCCACCACTTTTAAGTCTATTTTAATTCGGTTTAAAAAAAACAAAGTATTGAAATCCTGTCAAAAATGAACAAAAATTTGGTTGGTCCAAAACCACTTTTTCTCGACGTTTTCAAAGTCCCTGAGTCTAAAAAAGCAATAAAAAAAAAATTTCAGTCCGTCTGTCTGGATGTCTGGATTAGTCCAGGAAACGAAGACCAAAAAATACTAAACAGCGGAAATAATTCATGTAAAAGCCAAAATTGGTACAGTTAAGGTGTCCTTAACAAGGGTTGAAGCTAAGGGTGGGGGGTCTCGAAAGGTTCTTTTTTCAATTTTTCGTTAATAACTCAAAAACCAGTGCTTCTATCAAAAAAATGTCTATGTATTAAATTAATCTACATAATATTCTTTACAATAAAGATTCATTACACTTTTTTGATAGGATCAAAGCTTAAGGAAATATGGATGGGGTAAATAGAAAATTTAAAAAAAAACAGTTTTTGCTCGTGCTCGTCCGTCCGTTTACAATCAATCTCCTTTGTTGATCGTGAGTCTTCAAAAGATCTGCTTTTATTACATTAAATATTTGCACGCGTTTAATATAAGATTATTATTTCCAATGTGTATGTGACTATGGCTGAGAAGTGTTTAATTTGTGAGAGTGAAGTTGAAAGTGATTTGTGCAACGTTGGAAAAAAAGGGATAATTGGATTAGTGAAGGCAACTGTGTTAAGGAAAGATGGGAAAGAGAAAGGTTTCAGGGGTAAGATAGATGGTGTTGTTCATAATTATTGCAGAAGAGAATACGTCAGAAGTGACTCAATAAAAAGGTTTTTGTGAGACACTCTCTCAGATGAACCTTCAACATCACGTGATGCTTCGTCTTTGCGTTCAGGACAAATGAAGTTTGATTTTTAAACAAAGTTTTTTTTTCTGCACGGAAACGTATGACGAAGAGAAGGAGATTAAAAAACCGTATGCTAAGCGTCGAACAGTTTTTTATATTCGTACGGTTGCGTTTCACAATTCTAATTTGAATCGTAGGCAGGAAAGAAAGGATGAGTGGGGAAACGATGTAGTAAGACGTATCTGCACTGTTGGGGATCTACACGCAGCAGATTCAATATATCACGATTATTGTTACAAAAGATTCATGTTAACCTCTATACCTTCAAAAAGAAAATCTGGACGTCCACGAGATGAAGGGATTTCAGAAGCAATGGAAGAAATATATGATTATATTGAAAGGACTGTTAATTACCAATACTCTATGGACGAGTTGTTGAAACAGGTTATTGCAGGGGAACTACCACATCTGAAGACTATTAAGGAGAGAATTAGGGAAAAATATGGGAACCAAATTTTTTTCAGTACTATTCGCACCAGACAAACTGTCGTCTCCTTTCATGGTTTTAGTGATAAAATCTTCAGCGACTCATGGTACACTTCAAGGTGTAAAGAAGGCACCGCCCTATGTTCGTCAATAGAAGAGTTTGCTGAAGTGGTCTTTGCAACTGGAGAGCAGCACATTGATATCCGGGTATCACGGCAAACGAGAGATTCGCGAGATCGAGGTAAAATAAACGAATGGTTCAATGATCATCCCCCTTTTCCAAAGTTGGATTCACTGATGTCACTGTCAGCAGGTATTGTGGGAAATTCCAAAATAAACTGCCACCAAGCCCTGGATATTGGAACTAAAACTATGCAAAATTTATTGGCAGTAAATTTGCTGATATGAAGCAATGTAAAAAGAACATGGTCTTGTAACTAGCCAGTATGAGCAGCACCATTAAAATCAATGGTGACAATTTTCCAAAGAATTGTCATATCAAAAAAGGACGATAAAGATGTAGAAGAGTTTTTGACATATGAATTAACTCCATACCTCCTGGCCCTGTTCAGCGAGGGCGGAATGCGAAAAGGGAAAAAATCATCACTCTATGATGTTTTGCCTATAGAGGACAACGCAACTGTGGATCTCATCCACAGCTTCAATATGGTAGACGGTGGTTTCCCACTCCATTGCATGAAATGGAAACAGTCTTCCAACATATTATCAATTTGACATCAGTACATTGCCTACGTACATAAACATTAGGGTAAAAATTGTTCGTCGGTTTTTGATGGATATGGTAATGACAACAGCACCAAACGAGCAGAGCAGAAGCGAAGAGCGCTTACAAAAACTTCTGTTGACATCAACTTTTATGAAAGTACGACTATCACAGTTCAACAAGAGCATTTTTTTGCTAATGAAAGAAACAAAACAAAGCTGATTCACTTGCTCAGTGAGAAAATGGCAGCAGCCGGGATAGAAACAGCTGTTGCTACAGGGGATGCTGACAGCACTATTGTGAGGTGTGGGTTGGATAAAGCTGAGGTACATCCAACTGTAGAAATAGTTGCGGAGGATGTAAAGTTGATAGTTGTCCTTATGGGATTGGCACCACCATCTATCAATATGTACTTCATGAAGCCAGGCCGTGGGAATGTGGAGACCAAATTGTTCTCAGTGCGACAACTTCAACAGCTTCCAATTTCTAAAACGATTCTCCTTCTTCATAGCTCCTCCGGATGCGACACCACCTCGACGATACATGGAAGGAGTAATACATGGAAGGTAAATCGCTAAGATTTTCACAGAAAACCCTGCCCTCACTTAAGAATTTCAGCGATATTCATAAATCCCTCAGCATCACTTGAGGATATTGAATAAACTGGCGAGAAGCTTTTTTTGGATGTATACAAAGCGCCTGCACATCAAGACAACCTGAACAAATATAGGTAATCGGCGTTTTTGAGACATGGCCACTCTTCCTCCCACCAGAGGAGCTTCAAAGCAACACTCGCTCAGAGTATATCTGCAGGTAAATTCATTTACATATAGTTTATTCTTTACCTTACAAATATTAGTTGGTGATGAATACTTACGTTGGTATCATTACTTTCTTACAGGTACAACAGGGGCTCGGCAACCCCCTACACCCTTCTAATGGGGTTGGGTGAAGGGAGAAGATGGGATCCTTTACGTAGTTAAAACGAACGACCCTGTGGCACCCGACTCCGTTTTGAACATGACATTTTACCAATGCACGACTGGGTGTGGGGTGCGCTGCGTTTGCCGCAAAACCCTGGATTGCCTGATCCAGTGCCTGCAGCTGTAATTATTTCATTTTTAACAATAAACATTTAATTTTTAAAATTAAACAATTCATTTTTAACAATTAAAACAGTTTTTTTTTTTTTTCTATTTACCCCCTCCATATTTCCGTAAGCTTTGATCCTATCAAAAAAGTGTAGGGAATCTTTATTGTAGAGAATTTTGAGAAGCAGTGGTTTTAGAGTTATTAACGAAAAATTTAAAAAAAAAACTTTCGAGACCCTCCCCCCACCTTTAGCTTCACCCCCACCCCTCAGTACTTTTAGTATGTTGTTGGGGAAGGTGTCCCCCCTACAACTGTACCAATTTTGGCTTCTACATGAATTATTTCCGCTATTTTTCCTTCGTTGCCTGGACTAGATGTTTATATGAGTGTACGGATTTAGAATTTTTTTTTGCCAACCAGTTTCTATGGTCAAAGGCGAGATTTGAAAAGCTTTTGAAACCTGTGCGTCAAGAGAGTCGGGTACCTGCCACACGAATTGACCCAAAATACCTGGTTACAGAAATATATTTACCAATTTTTTATATATGCTGGTTTAAATATTGAGTTGGATACTTAGTTTGGGGCTGAGTTAAAGGTTAAGTAAGGGGTCAATTTGCGGATTGAGTTGCAGTTGAGTTAGAGTTGAGTTGGGGTTGGATTAAGATATAGTGAGCAGTTGACCAGGTTTTTAAATAGACTGTTTTGGGAAGAGTTTGAGAGAGAGTTTGCGATTGGGTTGAGGGTTGAGTTGGGGGCCGTTTGCGAGTTCCATTGGTGTTGATATGGTGGTGTTGGACCAGTGTTTAGTGAGCAGTTGTGCAATCTATAAAATAAATTAAGTGTTGTATTTATGTACAGCATATGTGTATGATATTTAAACAAATCCACACGACTTGACCAATTTGAACCAAACCGTACACAAATATTGTTTTAGACTTAAGCAACGTCACTTTCAAAAATTTAAAAATTTTCCCAAAAATGATTTGAAAGCAGTACTACACTCGTAAGTCAATTAACAAAAATCTCAGATATGTTCTCATGGACTGACTATATACAATAGATCTGGAATATAATGAGCTAGCTAGGAGTGCATATGCCATTTACTTATGATGGGTTGAGCTCGAATGACAAATTTTGAAAAATTAAGAAATTTTCCCAAAAATGATTTGAAAGCGGTACTACACTCGTAAGTCAATTAACAAAAATCTCAGAGATGTGCTCATGGACTGACCATATACAACGGATCGGGAATATAATGGGCTAATAGCACATGCTATTCACTTATGATGGGTTGAGCTCAATTGACAAATTTTGAAAGCAGTACTACACTCGTAAGTCAATTAACAAAAATCTCAGATATGTGCTCATGGACTGACTATATACAACGGATCGGGAATATAATGAGCTAGCTAGGAGTGCATGTGCCATTTACTTATGATGGGTTGAGCTCGAATGACAAATTTTCAAAAATTAAGAAATTTTCCCAAAAATGATTTGAAAGCAGTACTACACTCGTAAGTCAATTAACAAAAATCTCAGAGATGTGGTTATGGACTGACTATATACAACGGATCGGCAATATAATGAGCTAGCTAGGAGTGCATGTGCCATTTACTTATGATGGGTTGAGCTCGAATGACAAATTTTCAAAAATTTGGAAATTTTCCCAAAAATGATTTGAAAGCGGTACTACACTCATAAGTCAATTAACAAAAATCTAAGAAATGTTCTCATGGACTGACTATATACAACAGATCCGGAATATAATGAGCTAGCTAGGAGAGCATGTGCCATTCACTTATGATGGATTGGGTTCGAATGACAAATTTTCAAAAATTAGGAAATTTTCCCAAAAATGATTTGAAAGCGGTACTACACTCGTAAGTCAATTAACAAAAATCTCAGAGATGTGCTGATGTACTGACTATATACAACGGATCAGGAGTATAATGGGCTAATAGCACATGCTATTCACTTATGATGGGTTAAGCTCGATTGACAAATTTTGAAAGCAGTACTACACTCGTAAGTCAATTAAGAAAAATCTCAGATATGTGCTCATGGACTGACTATATACAACGGATCGGGAATATAATGAGCTAGCTAGGAGTGCATGTGCCATTTACTTATGATGGGTTGAGCTCGAATGACAAATTTTTAAAAATTAAGAAATTTTCCCAAAAATGATTTGAAAGCGGTACTACACTCGTAAGTCAATTAACAAAAATCTCAGAGATGTGCTCATGTACTGACTATATACAACGGATCGGCAATATAATGAGCTAGCTAGGAGTGCATATGCCATTTACTTATGATGGGTTGGGTTCGAATGACAAATTTTCAAATATTAGGAAATTTTCCCAAAAATCATTTGAAAGCGGTACTACGTACTACACTCGTAAGTCAATTAACAAAAATCTCAGATATGTGCTCATAGACTGACTATATACAACAGATCAGGAATATAATGAGCTAGCTAGGAGTGCATGTGCTATTCACTTATGATGGGTTGGGCTCGAATGACAAATTTTCAAAAATTAGGAAATTTTCCCAAAAATGATTTGAAAGCGGTACTACACTCGTAAGTCAATTAACAAAAATCTTAGAGATGTGCTGATGTACTGACTATATACAACGGATCGGGAATATAATGGGCTAAGAGCACATGCTATTCACTTATGATGGGTTGAGCTCGTTTGACAAATTTTGAAAGCAGTACTACACTCGTAAGTCAATTAACAAAAATCTCAGATATTTGCTCATGGACTGACTATATACAACGGATCGGTAAAATAACGAGCTAGCTAGGAGTGCATGTGCCATTCACTTATGATGGGTTGAGCTCGAATGACAAATTTTCAAAAATTAGGAAATTTTCCCAAAAATGATTTGAAAGCGGTACTACACTCGTAAGTCAATTAACAAAAATCTAAGATATGTTCTCATGGACTGACTATATACCGCGGATCCGGAATATAATGAGTTAGCTAGAAGTGCATATGCCATTTACTTCTGATTGGTTGAGCTCAAATGACAAATTTTCAAATATTAAGAAATTTTCCCAAAAATGATTTGAAAGCGGTACTACACTCGTAAGTCAATTAACAAAAATCTCAGAGATGTGCTCATGGACTGACTATATACAACGGATCGGTAATATAATGAGCTAGCTAGGAGTGCATGTGCCATTCACTTTTGATGGGTTGGGTTCGAATGACAAATTTTCAAATATTAAGAAATTTTCCCAAAAATGATTTGAAAGCGGTACTACACTCGTAAGTCAATTAAAAAAAAACTCAGAGATGTGCTCATGGACTGACTATATACAACGGATCGGGAATATAATGAGCTAGCTAGGAGTGCATATGCCATTTACTTATAATGGGTTGAGCTCGAATGACAAATTTTCAAAAATTAAGAAATTTTCCCAAAAATGATTTGAAAGCGGTACTACACTCGTAAGTCAATTAACAAAAATCTCAGAGATGTGCTAATGTACTGACTATATACAACGGATCGGGAAAATTATGGGCTAATAATAACACATGCTATTCACTTATGATGGGTTGAGCTCGATTGACAAATTTTGAAAGCAGTACTACACTCGTAAGTCAATTAACAAAAATCTCAGATATGTGCTCATAGACTGACTATATACAACAGATCGGGAATATAATGAGCTAGCTAGGAGTGCATGTGCTATTCACTTATAATGGGTTGGGTTCGAAAGACAAATTTTCAAATATTAAGAAATTTTCCCAAAAATTATTTGAAAGCGGTACTACACTCGTAAGTCAATTAACAAAAATCTCAGAGATGTTCTCATGGACTGACTATATACAACGGATCGGCAATATAATGAGCTAGCTAGGAGTGCATGTGCTATTTACTTATGATGGGTTGGGTTCGAAAGACAAATTTTCAAATATTAGGAAATTTTCCCAAAAATGATTTGAAAGCGGTACTACACTCGTAAGTCAATTAACAAAAATCTAAGATATGTTCTCATGGACTGACTATATACAACGGATCCGGAATATAATGAGCTAGCTAGAAGTGCATATGCCATTTACTTCTGATGGGTTGGGCTCGAATGACAAATTTTCAAATATTAAGAAATTTTCCCAAAAATGATTTGAAAGCGGTACTACACTCGTAAGTCAATTAACAAAAATCTCAGATATGTTCCCATGGACTGACTATATACAACGGATCGGGAATATAATGAGCTAGCCAGGAGTGCATATGCCATTTACTTATGATGGGTTGAGCTCGAATGACAAATTTCCAAATATTAAGAAATTTTCCCAAAAATGATTTGAAAGCGGTACTACACTCGTAAGTCAATTAACAAAAATCTCAGAGATGTGCTCATGGACTGACTATATACAACAGATCGGCAATATAATGAGCTAGCTAGGAGTGCATGTGCCATTTACTTATGATGGGTTGGGTTCGAATGACAAATTTTCAAATATTAAGAAATTTTCCCAAAAATTATTTGAAAGCGGTACTACACTCGTAAGTCAATTAACAAAAATCTCAGAGATGTGCTCATGGACTGACTATATACAACGAATCGGCAATATAATGAGCTAGCTAAGAGTGCATGTGCCATTCACTTATGATGGGTTGGGTTCGAAAGACAAATTTTCAAAAATTAGGAAATTTTCCCAAAAATGATTTGAAAGCGGTACTACACTCGTAAGTCAATTAACAAAAATCTAAGAAATGTTCTCATGGACTGACTATATACTTCGGATCGGGAATATAATGAGCTAGCTAGGAGTGCATATGCCATTTACTTATGATGGGTTGAGCTCGAATGACAAATTTTCAAACATTAAGAAATTTTCCCAAAAATGATTTGAAAGCGGTACTACACTCTTAAGTCAATTAACAAAAATCTCAGAAATGTGCTCATGGACTGACTATATACAACGGATCGGCAATATAATGAGCTAGCTAGGAGTGCATGTGCCATTCACTTATGATGGGTTGAGCTCGAATGACAAATTTTCAAAAATTAGGAAATTTTCCCAAAAATGATTTGAAAGCGGTACTACACTCGTAAGTCAATTAACAAAAATCTAAGATATGTTCTCATGGACTGACTATATACAACGGATCGGCAATATAATGAGCTAGCTAGGAGTGCATGTGCCATTCACTTATGATGGGTTGGGCTCGAATGACAAATTTTCAAATATTAAGAAATTTTCCCAAAAATGATTTGAAAGCGGTACTACACTCGTAAGTCAATTAACAAAAATCTCAGATATGTGCTCATCGAATGACTATATACAACGGATCGGGAATATAATGAGCTAGCTAGGAGTGCATATGCCATTTACTTATAATGGGTTGAGCTCGAATGACAAATTTTCAAAAATTAAGAAATTTTCCCAAAAATGATTTGAAAGCGGTACTACACTCGTAAGTCAATTAACAAAAATCTCAGAGATGTGCTGATGTACTGACTATATACAACGGATCGGGAAAATTATGGGCTAATAATAACACATGCTATTCACTTATGATGGGTTGAGCTCGATTGACAAATTTTGAAAGCAGTACTACACTCGTAAGTCAATTAACAAAAATCTCAGATATGTGCTCATAGACTGACTATATACAACAGATCGGGAATATAATGAGCTAGCTAGGAGTGCATGTGCCATTCACTTATGATGGGTTGAGCTCGAATGACAAATTTTCAAAAATTAGGAAATTTTCCCAAAAATGATTTGAAAGCGGTACTACACTCGTAAGTCAATTAACAAAAATCTAAGAAATGTTCTCATGGACTGACAATATACAACGGATCGGGAATATAATGAGCTAGCTAGGAGTGCATATGCCATTTACTTATGATGGGTTGAGCTCGAATGACAAATTTTCAAATATTAAGAAATTTTCCCAAAAATGATTTGAAAGCGGTACTACACTCGTAAGTCAATTAACAAAAATCTAAGATATGTTCTCATGGACTGACTATATACAACAGATCGGGAATATTATGAGCTAGCTAGGGTGCATGTGCTATTCACTTATGATGGGTTGGGCTCGAATGCCAAATTTTCAAAAATTAGGAAATTTTCCCAAAAATGATTTGAAAGCGGTACTACACTCGTAAGTCAATTAACAAAAATCTCAGAGATGTGCTGATGTACTGACTATATACAACGGATCGGGAATATAATGGGCTAATAGCACATGCTATTCACTTATGATGGGTTGAGCTCGATTCACAAATTTTGAAAGTAGTACTACACTCGTAAGTCAATTAACAAAAATCTCAGATATGTTCTCATGGACTGACTATATACAACGGATCCGGAATATAATGAGCTAGCTAGGAGTGCATATTCCATTCTCTTATGATGGGTTGAGCTAGAATGACAAATTTTCAAAAATTAAGAAATTTTCCCAAAAATGATTTGAAAGCGGTACTACACTCGTAAGTCAATTAACAAAAATCTCAGAGATGTGCTCATCGAATGACTATATACAACGGATCGGCAATATAATGAGCTAGCTAGGAGTGCATGTGCCATTCACTTACGATGGGTTGGGTTCGAATGACAAATTTTCAAAAATTAGGAAATTTTCCCAAAAATGATTTGAAAGCGGTACTACACTCGTAAGTCAATTAACAAAAATCTCAGATATGTGCTCATGGACTGACTATATACAATTGATCGGGAATATAATGGGCTAACTAAAGGAGTGCATATGCTATTCACTTGTGATCACGCAATTTGCATAGTTTCGCCAAGTGTGCGTGAATTGGAGCGAGTGTTTCAGCGAGCATTGGAACAAATCGGTTTTAGTAGTTTACCATGCCGAGAAAGCGCTGAATGCTTTTTATATTCGCTGGAGCTGGGAACGCTCTACTGGCGTTATTTCGTTCTTTAGACTGCAGAATACCAGTAGTAGTGATTTTGGGGCTGAGGAAGTCAAGTTTTTACTCCAAATACGCATTTAGCACTCTTGATATTTTTGGACGTAAAACTCTGCCATCTAAATGGAGAAAATCTCTGCAACATATCGGCAACAAATCCTTTAGTAATTCCCCATATATGCTCCAGTTGGTCCTTCTAGGATTCCTGAAGGCTTCCCGGGTAGCAGGGTGAATATCGAGGCTATAGATTAAATATCGATGATCAGAAAAGGAGTGTTCCTTATCCACCCTTCAATTTTTAATCATATGAAGAATATTATTTGAGGCAAGGGTCACGTCTAGAACCTCTTGCCTGTTACTAGTAATAAATGTAGGTTCCCGCCCAATATTACACACTGAAAGGTTAGTACTCATCAAATAATCAAAAAGTGACTCAGCTTGGTACCCATGCTGCTGGTACCCCCTTCAGTCCTGGGCGGGTTGCCACCATCCTCCGGTTGGCCCATCCTTTTTATAAACGTTGAGAGTAATTGACCCGAAACCGAAGTTAATTACTCCCTTCGTTTTGTGAAGGAGGGCAAGGGACACCTTATTTATTACCATAATTGATAATTTCGAGCCCCCTTCGCAAGAAGAAGATTCGGGTTACTCGCCTGAATGATTTTCAAAGCCTCATCAGGGCTAGCCGGTTCGGATAGCAGCCAGACACGTGCCCTCGGCCTGCTGGGAATTTCCTCCCGGCTAACTACCGCAAGCTTTTCGCCTGGCCACACCTCCTCTACTTTGGCTATAGCCTTTTTATATAGATCCACAGATCTAGAGTCCTAACATGCGTTCATCTTCACACACCCTTGATACCATCCCGCATCTCTGCAGGATGGTGGTGGTCCCGGTTATATGGTTATACACTAACCTCCATTTATCCGCCGTGATGTTCCCATCTTCTTGACTTTCGTTAATTACGGCTAGCATCAACACATGCTCCCTCAGGACATCGCTGAACAGCTTTGTCCCTGAGTTAGAGCTCGGCTTTGTGTCAGTCAGCAACTTGGTCCGCTTGCTGGCAACTGCTTCCTCCTCGTCCTGGGACCGCTGTCTTTTTGACACATGGTCCCTTTCTGAGCTCCCGCAGCCCACAGTGCTTCTTGCCCAAGCTACTGATGTTCTTTGCTCTTCCGTGAGCTGCCCCTCGGGGGTCGCAGCCCACTTCTCGAGAATTCGGAATGCCGAGCGGCGATTTCTGTACCGCCTTTTCGCCGGAGGAATGTGTCTCGTCCCACTCCCCTGTGCTGCGTTGGTACCGCTAACTCCCGGGATCCAACTTTGCAACTTTCGAGACCCAACCCGTCTGGTTCGAAGTACCTCCCTTCGCTGATACCGGCTTTTGAGGAGAGCCGGTGCCCTTGGTTTTTTTGTGTTTAGATCCTTCCATTTCGATTCCCACGAGTATCGGAGAAATAAAGGTCCGCCTGCGCAGAGATCCGTATACGCAGGTAAGGCTAATTACAACTGGAGGTCGCCAGGTATCCAGAGGGCTCCGTTAGTGACTGGGCTTTGTTAAATGAGCCCCCAGCCTAGTTGACCCTCAGCACGTGTCGCTTAACACTTTAATCCAGCCCATTCGGCTCGCTAGCACCCCAGCCTCCCAGCACACCCTGCCCTCCACTCCACATTCTCTCTCTCATTTACCTATTCACATGGAGAGCCCAATCCAATGGGATCCATTCCATTCCCAGGGTCACCCGTTTATAGGGTACCTTACTCATCACCCGCGGAGACTCCGGAGGTGTAGAGAGGACGTGACGCACAGTCCGCCGGGTTATTGGTCGATGGTTTTCTGGAGCCATCTGTTCACCATTCCATGCTGGGCATCATAGGCACTCAGAATTTAATGAACTGAGGTTAACCACTCCCCAGTTCCCTGAGACTCTCCCACCAGCTGGACTGCGGTTGAAGACGGCTTATTTAATTCACCGCTAACCTACCTATTGATAGGCCGTCCACTATCCACCACCTGTGACCCCCCCTGTGAAACTACATTAATAAAGTGATTAATTTATAGCTAACTATCAAGAATTGGTATTCGCCAATAGACAATTTCCATGAAAACGGAAATTAGCTAATATTCAAATAACAGGTTATTTCAAGATGATTTAAATCTGTGCTAAACATTAAAGTTCGACGCGAAAGCTTATAAACAACACGCAGACTTAATTCACATTCGAAACTTTGACTTTAATTGATACATTGAATTTGAAATACTGAATCTAATAAAATTAAATATCAAACCGCATAAGTTTAAGATTAATGAAAATACCGTTTAAAATTTGAGAGCCATTATAAAAGTTCGCGATGCGCTCGTTCACAGAATTCTCCATAGGACCTTGGTGGTGGCAGCAGCACACATGCCGGTCAGGTGACAGCGGTTGGGTGGGTTTTGTTTGCCACCAACCATATGGAGCTGGTTAGTACTGCTAACTGTAAAAGCTTACAGAACTCTATAAATATGGTACGGTTTGATAGAAGTAGTACGGACCGGCTCCAAATGATCGGTGGCAAACAAAACCCACCCAACCGCTGTCACCTGGCCGGCAAATGTGCTGCTGCCACCACCAAGGTCCTATGGAGAATTCTGTGAACGAGCGCATCGCGAACGAAGCGTTCGTTACAAGCTCAAGAACAACTTACAAGGTAATTTGCGAACATTACAATTGAGGCAGTTATTCAAGGTTCAAGGTTAACATAACGATTATCATCACTACGTGGCAATTTATCAAGTATAATACCAGCGGCTCTCTTTGTCACCGCTTGCTATATATTCAGAAGAATGAATTTGCTAGCACATCAAGAGCCGGTTTAACCTTTAGAACCACTCCCTCAAGATTAATACCAACAACTTGTAGCAGCATCATATTCTGTAAAAATACATAGCGGTAATCTGAAGAATAATTGAGAGGGGGAAATGTTCACTTCACCTGTGAATAGGGCTTACTTGTCAAGTCATCATTTTAATTTTTAGTAATAAACAAATAAATTGTTGCATAAGGCGAAATATTAATAACGGAAGTAAGCATATGTACTATTTGTCAACTAAGCAAAATATTTTACTATGTAATAATATACAGAACATTACATAAACAAAAACACGTTATAAAAACTTACTATTAAGCAGTTTTTAAAAATGTATTTAAACTCGAAATTTATTACAAAAAAATTCAGAATAAACTTAATCACCAAAATTGTAGTTTGTAATTATCCATCTAATTAAACCCCACCAGCGGTAACTTAATAAGTTGATTTCGCTAGTCAAGCAAACGCTTAGCCTTACAACCTAAGCACAAAATTTGTTAGATTAACAGTAGCGAACAGCTGTTTTGCCGACCAAACAGCACAGTAGTTGAAATTGCGGCATTTGGATCAGAACGTTAAAAGTAAATTGCTTGAGAATGTGTAATGGCGCTTTCAATTTTATATTGGTGCCGAACCGCGCTAACTATAAATCGTAGATAATTTTATTTTTTGTAACACAAACTACACAGATAATCGTAAAATAAATTGATTTGAATTGAAATTAGACACCATAAACACTCTAAGTGTAGGAGTTAATTACAAATTAACTAAAATTTTAAATGAATTAAAATGTCTCTTATTTTTATATATTAAGTTCACCTAACGACCTAAATTACGTTAAATAGTTTTTTAGCAAATCAAGTCGTTTAAATTAAGGTGCAATCACCCTTGACAATGAAACTAGGTAGTATATTGTGCCAAACATACTGTAAATTTTCACCGGCATTATTGTAATGAAGTAATACAAAAACGGTTGGGAACAGAACATAATATACACAAGCAGGTGGCATGAGGAAATAAATAATTTAAATCACGCACTCAGGTAGAAAACTACAATGGGAGAGACAGAAAAAACTATAAAAAAAAAACCGAATAACCGACGCGGTCTTAATTCCTATCTCTTGTCTCTTAGGAAGGTACAAACAACAACGGAGCGAATTTCTTACAACTGTATTTATGGTTTTGTATCGATCAAATCGATTTTGTGATCTTGAAAATCGATTTTACGATCTAATGTTAAATAGTAAGAATGAGGTCATTTAGTAAAAGAAATTTTGTATGGAATTCGCTAAATTATATCGATCTCTAAGATCGCATTTAGTCGAGTATAAAAAAAAAAAATGCGCGATCGCGAATAATATTTACTTTAGTTTATAACCCCTGATCAAACTGTAAATCATCATCTCCATTTTATTCTCCTCTCAATATACTCACTGTGTAATGAAAATATTCTGTTTAAAAAAAAAAAAAAAAAAACCTATTCAGCATTTTAAATTTTAGTTTAAGAAAGTAGTTTGTCTTGTAGGTTGATCAATTTAGTGAATTATAATTTAAATAATAAAACAATTGTATAAATAATATCGGGCGTGGTTAGTGGTTTTAATTTTTTGAAAATGTTTTTTTTTTGCTTCTTATAATTTGTAAAAAATTTTGTGTTTATATAGTGACGATCGCAGTTATTATTTTCTTTGTTTCGTAATTAACGATCGTCTAGTGATCACGTTATTTTCTTTTGATCTCTACATATGAGATTATATTGTGTACTTCTTAATCTTCTCATAAAAATAAAACGTTCAATTGACCTGCATACAAATTCAAGATTTAATTAAAAATTGATGATCGTATATGTGACGTCACAAAATATTTATGATCATTTGCTTTTAAAACCGGTTCTTCTTTATTTTTGTTTTGTATGATTTGCATATTCATTGATGATGTTTGCTATATTGATATGTTGTATTTTCACTTTTTGTTTTGTTTTTATTGTTGTGACGATCGACATGTGGAAAGATCGTTGGAAAGGAAATCGATATTAAATGGTAGCATGCGTTATTATGCAAATAATGTTATTTACTTTTATTGACAAAAGTAGTGTTGTAAACAATTTCAATGAACATTTAGATCAATGCAGAACTAGAACATATTATGGGTGTGTTAACACATACATACATATGTATTTGATAGAATATGATGAATCATAATAAATCTTCTTTTGAGTAATTTATTTTCGGTTTGTACACAAAGTGTGCGTCGACTAAAAAATCATGACAGAATTTATGTGCTTGTGCATCAAAACAATGCAATAATTACTTTAATATAAATTCTAAATTATCTATTTAAAAATTATTCTAAATTCTAAATTTTGTATTTTTTGTTTTAGTGCTTTAAATGAATTTAATTTTATTACCGTTAGTCCTGGTAATATGCCTGGTGGTGGCATTATCATACGGGCAAAATTCAGGTCAAAATACTGAATGCTGTGATGATTATTGCCTGTCGACCGACGCTGGTCGGGAACAATTAAAACGATTCTCGACGAAGACTGCTTACGATTTTGTTAAGGGACAAAATCCGAATGTGTTTTATTATCCAAGTAAGGGTATCAAAAATATAACCAAACTACAAAACATTTAATAAAATATTGTTTTTTTTAATGCCAGATTGCGAACCAGTAAAATTCTACCTGGTCGCCCGTCATGGAGCTCGACTTCCGCCTGCCAAATCAATGGCATCATTGCAAAAATTGGTAAATTTCCGCGATGAAATCCTCTTGAATTATGAAAGGCGTAAAACTAAACCAGATCGTGGACCACTTTGTGAACGTGATTTAAACTTGTTGCGTGTCTGGCAATGGAATAGTAATGTCACAGAAAGTAATGATGAATTTTTAGTGCAACAAGGTTCAACCGACAGTCGTATTTTAGCTTCTGACTATCAACACAGTTTTAATCGCCTTATAAATAGTATTTATTCACCGGCGGAATTTCATTTTCGTGTGACCAACACCCAACGAACTAAGGAGACGTATAAATCGTTTGTTAGTGGACTATTCGGTCCAGGTGCTTCCGATTTTATAAAATTAGCCGATACACCAGAAAAAGATTATCTTCTTCGGCCGTATGATCAGTGCCCGCGATGGAATGAACAAAATACACATGACGAGGCAAAAAAATTCGAAAAATCAGAATTATTTCAAAATTTGGTTAAAGATGTGTCCACCAAATTAGGATTTAAATATACGCTAGAAGCTGATCGAATCGATGACATTTGGGATATGTGCCGATACGAACAAAGTTGGAAGATTTTAGATCTAAGTGCATGGTGTTCAGTATTTTCGCCGGCACAGGTTGAAATACTCGAATTTAAGGAGGATTTGAAATATTATTACAAATCTGGTTATGGAAAGGCAGTTAATCGTAGGATACCATGCGAATTGATGAAGGACATGTTGATGCGATTAAACAATACGGACAACCCTAAGGTGGTGGCATATTTTACTCACAGTGCGATGATTCATACGTTCTTGACAGCGTTAGGTGGATATGATGACAAGGAACCACTTATGGCTGATAATTTTTGGAAGGCTAAATACAGAAAGTGGCGTGTAAGTCAATTTGGACCATTCTCTGCAAATATTGCGATTGTGCGATACAAGTAAGACTTCGTACGGAAAATACGTAAATTGTACTATGTTCTGACAAATTTTTTTTAATTTTTTTTTTTTTCAGTTGCCCAAATGAAGCAGTTCGTGACCGTGTGACCTTCTTTATAAATCAAGTTGCACTAGACTTACCATGGTGTACCGACGCCTTATGTGATTTAAACAAATTTATGGACCAATATAAAGAATTCTTGAATGGAGACTGTGTGGATAAATTCTGTTCGGAGAGTAACAGTAGTTTAATGAGTGTATCTATTGGTATTCTAATATTAGCACAATTAGGAATTACATTGTTACGTAATTAGAAGTAATTGTTTTGTTTGTTATTTTTAGTTTAATTTAGGTTTAATATGACGTTTTTTTAACTTTAGACTAAAATTATGTGTACGATAAAATCTAGCAAATATATTTCGTTTTATTTCTTTGCACCTCAAACCTTTATACCTTCTTTCAATATGTGTTTGTTTCGATTCTTCGCCCCCATCCCTTGTTAATACGAATCTTGTTTTTTTATAAACACCTACAAGATGGTATCGCATTTTATAAATTTAACAAGGCATTATCGTTGTTTCGTTAGACTGATAAACAGCTTTACTTTAAAAACGAAAGCATGTTTGAAAATAATTAATTTTATTAGCCCACATGATGTAAAATCCAAAAAAATATCACGCGAATTTTATTTAACCGCCTCTTTTCTAAATTTGACAACGTAAATAAATATTGTGAAAAATTGTTGTAATCTCAAAAAAAGCTGAATTTGCTTGTTTAAATGAGATTTGTTGTAGAAGGAAGGGAAAGGTCGTTTTATTAAAGCAAAGACAGTAATAACGAATAACCTTGCTGCACCTTTGATAACTAGAAAAATGGCTATTTGTCGTAAGAAATCAAATTAAATACCGATGTGAAGTTAGCCCAGACTTTCATCCCAGGAAAAACAAAAAATATCATCAGGCAACACTAAAATTACAACGTTATCCCATCCCAACATTAGTTCATAAGATATAATTTACTCTAACCCTGAAAAAAAATTTAATTTAATTTTATAACATATTTTATTACAGAAAATAGCAAAAATTAAAATTTGACATTATACAGGAAATTATAGAAGCAAATACTGAATTTTAAAGAAAAGGGCATATAAGTTAGTACACTACCTGGATTTGGCAGGGATAATTTATTTTTTGGAAACTATCAGTATGCCATTTGATTTGGCATTAGGTTGTCTAACCCCACTAATCATATCAAGAGGATTTGCATGGGGGGGGGGGGGGTAATTTAATAAAATTAAAAAACCTTTACTTCGGATATTTAGTGTGTAATTTGTATTTCTCAGCTATCCTAGTGCCTATAACGGGAAATCTAATTCAATTCAAAGACATTTTGTTTGAATATTTTGTGTGTAATTTGTGTTTCTACAAAAATATTTATGTTTCATTTACTGCTGCTGCAATTATATTCTTAATAAAAATATATTATTTCAATTAAAACTACAGAGGAAATATTTCTACAATGCAGTTTTCTAAATTCAAATTGGATAAATCGAGTTATTCGGCAATCTAGGATATAGTAATTTAACTTAATCCTGATTTAAACAATATCAATTTCGAAAGAGTTTTTAACATTGTATTATTTTCAAAAATATGCAAAATAATACCTGGTTTAAAACCCTCAGATTCCAACAGAAGAACCCTTCAACTTATTTTTGGAGTGAAAAATTCATTGAATTAATCAAGAAACTAGATATAAAGTACCACCTGATTTTGAATATAATAGTACAACTGAAACGCATCATCTCGAAAAAACTCAGGAAGCCAAACAATTTTACAAGAATATGAAGAGCGACCATTTTAATGATGATTTTCAACCTAAGCATACGTGTAATCCTATTTCTCGAAAGATAGAAGGGTTCTTTCGAGAAATAGGATTACAGATTAAATCTAAATTAAATGTTTATTCCGAATTAAATGGTGAAATCGAAATTCCTCTGGGAATCTGGAATACTATTTTTAATTCTGAGAAAAACCATTTAGATTCTGAGGCATATCCAAAGATAGTTTGCAACCTCTAATCACAGAAGACCGGCTGCCTAATCAATATAAAATCTTTAGATATAGGAAGGAAATCGGTTAACATTCGAGCATATTGTGGCCATAAAAATTGTAAGAGATACAAACTTTCTAATAAAAATGTTACATCGGGGGTATTTGAAATCAAAAGTTCAATCGGCATAATTACTCATGATTTTATTAAAACACGTCAATTAAGAGGTTTAGAAAGAAAACAGTATAAGGACAATTTCAAAAACAAAATGGCAACGGAAGTATTTGAAAATTTGGTGAAAAATGAAGATCCCTTATTCTTAGAAACATCCAAGACCACTAATGTTAAGTCATTAGATGTGTTGCGTAAAATGCGTTCTGGAAAACTTCAAGAACAAGACAATGATTCTGATGACCTGATTGACATAATTAAAGAAGCCATTTCTAATGGTCTAATTCAAAAATTTTCCAATTAACCTTTCTGTGTAATAACTTATAACGAAACACAAAAGAAGCTACTAGATCTGCTAGTAAACAACGACAAAAAGCAAAAATTTGGTTGCTTATCAAGTTGCAGCAGGCGGCCTAGTTAGAAATCCATTTAAAGAAGGCAGATCTATTTTATACTGCATTAATTGTCCCAGTGTCAATAAGGGTAAATGAACAGAGCAACCCTTAGGTCATATCGCATAGAGGTGGAAAAAAGATTTAAGTCGTTGCCAATATTCAGAACGAAATGTACATAGTGCAATATTTAAATATATGGTATGATGCAATTACAACGAAATCCAATAAATTAGGTTTGGTCAGGGTGCATCCTTGTGTTTGTCACTTAATGCATAATATGACGGCTGACATAAACAAATATTTTTCCAAATCTTCAAAGAACAACAAACTTATGAAAGAAATAATTGCATCGCTTTATTTAGTGTCCGATCTCAATTTATTGCAAGATATTTGGCATAATGTATCTGTTATTTTAAAAAATAATTATCTTACACCATTAGTTTTAAGTAGTTTGGAAAAAATTATACAAAATACTACTGCTTTTAAGGTTCAAATTCCAGAAATCGATGATGCCTATAATATGGACCAAGGACAGATTTCCACGAGACAACTGAACGACAGCATTTACAGTCAAAGTAAATTGTATAACAGCTTTAAATCCATTTCGGATTCAACAATTATTAACACTGCTTCAACTAAAAGCTACCCAAAAAATTTGTACTACAATCCCTCATTTTTGGAGATGTTTTTGAAAAAGTATGTTACATATTTGCCCCTTTGGTCCAATATTTTCCACGAACATACTCTTAGTAATAGTCACGTGGAAAATTACTTCGCCACTATTAAGAGAAGAACTAGGCGTACATTAATGATTGGAAAAAAGCCAGCAAAACCATTTCGATTTTTAAGAGAAATAAATGAAATAAATAAATATATTTAAAATAGAAAATTGTTAAACATACCTAAAAAATTTACCAACCCTAATTTAGAGAACGAAGTCTATGACGTTGAAAACTGGAGAGGTCAGCCAACTAAGACATCAAAATCAAATTTTAACTTAAAAGTACTGAAAGATCTTAATAATCCTTCTGAACCCAATAAAAAAAGTGCAATGATCAAAGGCTGATCTTTAAATAAACGGCATTATGATACTCAAACGCCTAAATCTTCCAAATTATCCAAAAGAATAAAAGTAGCAGACTCATTTGAAAGTAGCTATCTATTTTATTTACGAAATGGTTCAATTACTGGTGAAAGTTATACTCATACTTGTGCATTTGACGCAGTAATTCAATGCTTTTAAAACATAGAAAACTAATTTTTGAGTAAAGATCATGACGAATTCTGTGAACTAATTAGTGCTCTTAGGCTTGGTAATATGAAAACAGCTTATGAAAAACGATTTTCTTCATTAACCAAGTTGTAATTAAATTTAAACCGATTAGATACTTTAGGTTTAGAAAATCTACAAACCTGCCTAGATCCAATTAAATTTTATTGTCGTCAATGTTATAAAGAAATGGTATTAGAAAATATTAGAACCAGTAAAATTGTGCACCTCTACGTTGAACCATCGGTAAATCCAAACAAACAGCTAAAGCTTTTTGACATTCCTAACATAATCGAAATACATTCGGAAATTTTTCAGTTAAATAGCATAGTTTGCTATGTCCAAACTGCTCAACACTATATTAGCTATTGCTAGCGAAATCAGCATTGGGAGAAATACGATGACTTATTGGAGAATGCAATAAATATTAAGTTCGCTAGAACTCATGTGACACCACATTTTTTAATGTATCAAAAACAGAAAAACTAATTTCCTCCTCTATACCGGGTGGCAATAAAATACGAAGACTCTTTTTAAATTTTTTTTTTTCATTTAGAATTGTTTTTTACATTTTTTGTTTATTATATAGTATTAGAATAAAGTCTTTTCATTAAAAAAATTATCAGTTCTCTATTACTTTTATTCTTGGAGTTGTCATGTCTAAACACAGTCGTCTCGCTATTATCGAACCGTACGAAGCTGGAAATTCGTCAAAAAAATAATTCAGCCTTCGTCTCCATAGTTCCGCAACATAATAAAATGTCGGAATTACCGAAATTCTCAAATCAAGATGCGTTATGTGGCCAGGAGTTTTCAAGTAAATCGCGAAGCAGTTCGAAAAATAGCCAAAGAAAATCTTAGCAATTATCGGTACAAGCTCCAAAAAGCTCATCTTCTTACGGACAAAATGAAGCTCACACGACTTGAAAGATGCAAAGTGTTATTGAAGCGGTTCAGGGCAATCCAGAAAAATTATTTTTTACCAATGAAAAGCTGTTCTCAGTTGAACAATGCTACAATCATCAAAATGACCGTAATTGGTCAAAAACACCTTCCGAAGAAGCTATAATTATTGCTAGACGCCAAAAACCTAAATTTGATATAGTTTGGGCTGCATTTACCGCTGTGGGAAAGCTACTGCTCAAATTCATCAATTATCGACGTTATGCAACGGCTACCGTATCCTCCAGATTTAAATCCTCTCGACTATTTTGCGCGAAACCACGTAAAATTTTGGAGTTGTTAAGAGCTGCCTTTGTCAAGGTATGGGAAGAAATGCTTAGAAGTGCTGCTGATAATTTTAGTAAACGTTTAAAGTTATCAATCTCAACATGAAATCGTCTTGATATTTTTATTGGAATTATATAATGTAATGCCAAATCAAATGGCATTCCGATTGTTTCCGGAAAAGAAACATCCCGGTCATCCCAGGGCCTTATCGCTTCCATTGGTTTGAAATTAGTTCTATGCTAATTTAAATAACTATAGGAGCGCCGATCTCAACATGCAAATCGTCTTGATATTTTTATTGGGATTAGATAATGTAATGCCAAATCAAATGGCATACCGATGGTTTCCAGAAAAGAAACATCCCGGTCATCCCAGGGCCTAATCGCTTCCATTGGTATGAAATTAGTTCTATGCTAATTTAAATAACTATAGGTACGCCAATCTCAACATGCAAATCGTCTTGATATTATTAATAAAATTAGATAATATAACACCAAACCAAATGGCGTACCGATAGTTTCCGGAAAAGAAACATCCCGACTAAATCCCGGTAGTATTCTATCTTAAAGACCTTTTTCTTTAAAAATTAGTGTTTTCTTCTATATATTCCTGTATAATGTCAGATATTAATTTTTGCGATTTTCTTTAATAAAATATGTTATAAAATAAAATAAAAAATATTTTCTGGCCTAGAGTAAATTATATCATATGAAATAATGTTGGGCTGGGATAACGTTGTAATTTTAGTGTTGCCTGATGATATTTTTTTTTTTCTGGGATGAAAGTCTGGGCTAACTTCACATATATAATTAAATCTAACTCTTCCATGTTAAAACTAAAAAAAATATTTCTTGCTTGCCCACCAGCTCCAAAGTTTACTACCAAAAATTCCTTTTGATGCAAAAACCGACTGTTTGGCTTAACAGAATAAATGGAAACCAACGTTGTTTATCCTATGAACATCACACTCGGCGATTGAATAATAAATACTCTAACGTTATTAAAGTTATCGCCGATATTTAGACAAATTATGGTGCACATCGAAGCAGACACACTTTAGTCTCCACAAATCTACCAAGCCATCAAACTGTTAAAAATTAATGATATCCCAACAAATACTAACGGTAAATATAGTATGTACGTAAGCTGTAAAAAAAAAATCTGTCAGTCAACTATTGGTTCTGATTTTCTGCCACTTTACGATCTATTTTCCAATGAAGTAAAAGGTGTAATGCTTTAATTTTAAACAGACTTTACAAAATTCCTATCTGATCTTCTTGAATTGTCTTTGCCGCAGAAAGATCTGTAGAATTTAAAAGCAAAAAAATCGTTTTAGGTATCACTGAGCGAATTTTGATCTCTCTATCCAACCAAGCATTTTGATGAAATCTCCATAGAACTGTGAGATATGCACAATACAATCATATCCAAGTCGAACAAACTGACAAAACAACAATTGAACAACAACATCTAAGGTAATCCAAATAGTAAATCCCAGCTTTTGGAAAAGTGTCTGATTCATGCAAAAGAAAAAATCATGTTGGTATAGCTCGTATAGGAATAAAAATAGTAGTAAAACCTAAGCAAAACAATTATATCAAAAGAGAGGCAAGAAAGTGAATTGCATAACGGAGGTGGTCGGCTCTGATAAAATTTCTGACGAGTCAGTTGAGAACGTTGAACAAGACAGTTTATTCGGCTAAACAAGATACATTTCTAGTTAGGAATAGTGAACATCAGATTTAATTCAAGATTATTGAAAATTTAGCAGTACCAATAATTGAACTCCACGCAGCATACGAATTGAGTTTGATAAGTGAAAAATAATAATAAACGATTTTTAGGAAAAGTGTTCTACTTAGACGATAAGACCTAATTCCAAATCCATAAAGAACAACTAGACAAAGTGGTCAAAAGGGACATAATAAAAAAAAACTCAAAGAATCAACACCAGTGGTTTCATGCCTTGACCGGTCAAATGTTAACAAAAACATACACAGACTTCACTACCCCTTAAAAACTATTGACGAAATAGCGACCAACGTAAAGGAATCCAAATATTTCAATTATAGACTGCCTAATAGGCTTCTGACAGACAGATACCAGTGTCCGAACGAACTGAAAAATGCTTAACTTTTGTCACACCTTAGGGCGGGTATATATGCCTACATCTACTATTTTAACTCGAATCTACCCCGGAAGTATTTCAGGAACTAATGCCTAATCTATTAGAGGGGATAAAGAATGTTGAGGTATCATTTGAGGAAATACTCATTCATGACCTATAAATGCTAGAAGGATGTACACAAACCACGCAAAAAGTCATACGAACTATGAGAAATTCTTTGAAGTATATACACTCATTAAAATTTCTACGACACATAATCTCGCAAAAGGGACTAGAAATAGATGAGGACAAGGTATTAGCCATTAAAAATATAACTGTTCCAACTTAATGTTAAACAGATACAAAGACTAATGGGTATGATAAACTACATAGCTAAATTCGTTCCCCAATGCTCGGAGGTTACCACACCACTTAGGGAACTGCTTAAAAAAGATACCGAATTAAACTAAAAAGCACACCTCTGTTAACATTGTACGATACAAACAAAAAAGTTAAAAAACTGTCGGTCGATGCAAGTAAACCAGCTTTTGGGGGCAGCTGTATTGCATGAAAACCGACTAGTTGCTTACGCTTCAAGGTCGCTCAGCAAAACCGGAATTGGTTACCCTCAAATCGTGAAAGAACCTACAGCAATTCGATTTAGTAAAACATTTTACAGATACATCTATGGAAAGGAATTAGAGGCCATTTTTAGAAAGCCAATAAACTCAGCGCCCCCTAGATCACCAACGGTGATATACAAAAAAACCAAAGATATACCCATATCCGATTAATAAGTAGAAATATTGACAAACCCGCCTTATGGGAATATTGACAAACCCGTCTTATCCTTAAGATCAAATAGAATCATTTCTTATATGACAAAGAATATGATAAAGAATCATATGGGGTGTACAAATAAATTTCCGACCTTTTTTACTGAAATAAAAGACATTAGTTTGTGTAGAAAATGAAAGAATGACAATGAAAATGAAAGAATTCAAAGTATGCTTCTTCGGAAGCTATAACCTTCGTGCATCGTTCAGGCAATAAACGGATTCCCCGAAAGAAGATGTCTGGTGGTTTCGAGGCGATCCAGTCATCGACTCATTTTTTGATGTTTTCATATGAAGTGAAGTGCTGCTGTGCCAGGGCTGATTGCATCGACCGGAACAAGTGGTAATTAGAGGGAGCAATGTCTGGTGAATACAGCAGGTGGGGTAGAATTGCCCAGTTCTGCCTGTCCAAGTAATTTTTGACAGGTATAGCAACATGTGGCCTACCGTTGTCATGTTGCAAAATAATCGTATTGTACCTTTTGTCCCATTCCGGTCGTTTTTCAGCTAGAGCTTGCTAATGGTTTCACGCTTTTTCCGCAGCTCATAATAGGATGGAACCATGGATATTTGCTTTTGGCGTCGACGGCCCTGGTTCACCTGGCTTGACCAACGCTGGTTTGCGCTTTTGATTGTCATAATGGATCCATTTTTCATCCCCAGTGATGACCTGATGCAAAAACCCCTTCCTTTGTTGTCGTTGAAGCAACAATTCGCACATGATTTTCCGACGTTCCATGTCCCTTTCTTTCACTTTGTGTGGCACCCAATTTCCCAGCTCCTGAACCAATCCCATTGCATATATATGGACGTTGCGAAACACATTGTTGGGTAATATTCAACTCTTCTGCCAATTGCTTTTCAGTCTGACAAGGGTCCACATCAAGCAATTCTTCCAATTCTCTATCTTCAAATTTTCTTGGTCTGCCTTCACGTTCTTTGTCTCTTACGTCAAAATCACCAACTTTGAAACGTTGAAACCACTCTTTGCATGTTGTTTTCGATGGAGTATGTTCACCGTAAACTTCCACAAGCAAACGATTTTTTTCCGCTGCACCGAAGTAAAACTTCCCGCAAATGTTGTTTTTTGGCACCAAATTCGACATTTTGAATTACATGAAAATAATTGTTGTTTAAGCTTTGAACAAATGACACTAGTAATTATTCAAGCTTGATATCTAACCTCCAAAAAACATGTATTGCCCGATTGAATAATATGCAAGCAGTGATACTAACGACACTAAAAAGGTCGGAAATTTATTTGTACACCCAATACTATAAAACATTAACCATATATATTGTGTATGGATGGCCAAGAGACGAGCGATTAGTACCAAATGAAGTGAAACATTTTTCTAATTTTAAAGGTGAGCTATCAATGTATAACAATACATATAAAAGGATAAAAATGGTAGTCCCAAAAAGTCAGATAGGCAAAATTGTTGCTCAAGCTAACAACAATCAACTATTCATTTGATTAGAAAACATTTCTATTGGAACTGTCCAGATAAAGACTTTACTGAGTTCGTCGAAAATGCGCAGTTTGTGAACACACAGCGAAATAAAGTCAAAAGAAATCTAGCAATTACCATTTCAAATAGTGGGCACTGACTTATTTTCCAACTCAGGATTCATTTACTTTAGTCACGTCAAATCCCAATATTCCTTAGAAATGATTAAACAACTCCAGAAATGGTTTTCAGCATATTGATTGCGTTCACCCTTTAAAGTTTTAGTAGCAATTTTTAACGTTAACAATTGTTGAACTACGTGATGTGACAAATAATTTAATGGAAAAAAACCTAATTATAAATCAATTAAAACCAAAATTATTGATTCTCTTATACAGTGCGGACTGAAAAAAGTTTACCTGTTTTTGAATTTATATATCTTTTGAAATGCTGTGGCTGTGGCCAACCAACAAAACAGTATTCCAATTTATAATTTAAAAGGGCTCCAAATGTGATAACTCCTTAACGGTACTGGTTTATGTCAAATATTCTCGACGTGTTTTGTACGTCGAGAATAATTGACATAAATTCTCTTTACCACTTTATTTTGGATTTCTGGTAGTAAAAACAAAAATTCAGAGACTTACAGCTTAAATATAAGTGCATTTATTTACGAAGAACTACGCCTGGGTGATGCATCATACAAAAACTGGTCAAGTCTGAGTGATTTTGGTATACCGTTTTGTAAAAGAGATTGAAACTGGTTTGTGCCTGGTTTTTATCTGAAGTTTCTAGCTTCAACGGTTCAAAAGTGATTTCAATTCGACATCGCTCTTCGGGTGAAGTTTTTGGAAAGCTCAGATAACTCGGCCGCATGATAAATTAGAGTAGGATACAAATATATTTGTCAGTTTTAATTTCATGACTCTTGTAACAACAGTTTAAAAGATACATGGTTAAAAATACGTGAAATCACAAATTTTTGGAAAGCATGTTTTAGTTTTATGATTTTTATGATTTGATGGTGTATGAAAATTTCATTCATATGGTTTTGAATTTATTGCTATGGGAAAAAACTAATTTTCCGAAAATTATATACGAGTTGTTGGGCTGATTTCAAAGATAAATAAAATGGGCATTATAAAATCATTATCAAAATGGCACTATCATCACAAAAAGGCCGCCCAAATGTTTTTTTTTAATTTTCTCTGATGTGCATATTTTCTACATATTAAAAAAAATAATCATAAAATTAAAACATGACTTTTGGTCCCATAGAAAAAATTTGTGATTACACGTATTTTGCTTTATATATTTTTATTTTTTATTTTTGTTTTTTAAACGAAAAGTCGTACAACAAAAGTTAACACAAAAAATATTATCAATGGACATGTAGTGGCATATATTGCATCACATAACAATTGTATATAGTAATAAATTGTGCTAGCCAAAAATTATGAATATATGTATTATTGATAAGTGTACAGTGTCATAATAAAGTTAATTCATAAAAATAAATTTAATTCGTTACAACCAAAAAAAAAACATTTTAAATGAGCGCGATCTGTCAAACCAGACAGTCGACCTCATATGTGCATGGCGATTTTTACGAAGAACGAAATTATTGAACAAAGAGTTTGCCTTAAAGTTTGTGTTGCAAACCAAATTTCTTGTGCTGATGCGAAAAAAGTGACCAAAATTATGGAAAAAAACTCATGGATTTTAAACGACGAAAACGCGCTAGGCTAACAGCTCAATAAAAACCATCGAACAACCACCATATTTGCCTATTTTAGCATCAGGTGACTTTTTCCTAACAAATCAAAATAAATTTTATTCTACTTATTTGACTAGATTTAAATTTTATTATATAAATGTGATGGATTATTTATTTATTATTAGCTTACATTAATTTGAAAATGTATTTTACTATATTAATTTTTTACTAAAATTAATCGTTCGATGTTGAAGGGCCTAATGTCGTACGACTGAATGTCGAAAGGTCGAACGTCGAAAGGTCGAATGCCGAAAGGCCGAATGGTTCGGAAGGCCGAATATCAAAAAGCTGAATGTCTAACGGCCGATTGATTGATTGTTAAACGGACGAATGTCGTAAGGCCGAATGGGTCGAAAGGCCGAATAGGTCGAATGGCCGAACGTGTGGAAAGGCAGATTGGGTCGAAAGGCCGAATTGTCAATAAATTTTTCTTCACTTAATTGATTGAAATAAATATTTAAAACCATTGAATTCATTTCTTAATGTAAAATGATTTAAATAAATTGAAAATACGTCCTGTGTATGTAGTATATTAATGTGATCAAGTTTTGTCGGAAAAAAATTTAATTATTTTGCTTTTTCAATTATAATTAATTAATTTTTAATTATATGACAAAAAAAACGTAAGAAGATTTTAATATTTTAGTCGATTTACTGTTAAACAATTTTATACAAAAATTTTGATAAAAATTTAAATTTTGAAAATTTTCATTCATAAAAAGATGAAAAATTAAAATCTATTTCGACACAAACGGCCTTTTGACATTCGGCCTTTCGACACAATCGGCACATTCGGCCTTTCGACCTTTTCGGCCTTTCGACACATTCATTCTTTCGAAATTCGGCTTTTCGATATTCGGCCTTTCGGAGTTCGGCCTTTCGACATTAGGCCTTTTGGTTCTATTCAAAATAAATTTTATAATAATGATTTTATTCAGGGTTAGCTTTAATATTCAATAATTAAATGACACTGCTTTTTTAAAATCACAGACTATATTTATATTGAAGACAATTTCATTAATAACTGGCCAAAGAGACGTCGGGGCAGTAAAAAGGAATATGTAAGCCAAAGAAATTGAACATACACATATGTAGATAAAATCGAAAAAAAAAATGCTTCCATTATAAGTTTCTGCTCTACGTGAAGCCAGTTGGCACGGATATATGAAAAAAGTATATGGTTGGTCTTGTTCTATGTATTATAAATATTTCAATGGTAAAAGCATGCACAAAACATGGCAAAAATATGCACGTTTAACTAAAAACAAATTTTCCATTTATGAGTAATGACGGCATATTTTTAATTAAAACTAATAACAAAAAATCTAAAATAAATAATTTAATTTATTAATTAAAATAATAAAATTGCAATAATTTGACAATAGTGATTTAAAATTGGGCATTTTTCAGTTCGACCGTTCCCAGAAATGGCAGAATTGAAATTGCTCATTATTTAATAAAAATTACCAATTTATTCCAATTTTATTATTTTAATTAATAAATTATGTTATATAAATTTAAATCAAAAATATGCCAAAATTTATTCTAAATGGAAAATCAGTTTATAGGAAAACCCCTGTATTTGTGATGTAGCAATGCAGCAAAATTTTCGTTACACTGACATCTATGACAATGCTGTCAATATATGAAATGTTGCATTGTCGGCGTTGTTCTGGATTTCTGCTCGTTTTGCTTTCCAATTGAACGTTTTCTGTCTCTGTCTTCTTTAATATGTTCTGGGGCTCAAGTACACCCCCAACTCTTTCGCAGTTTACTTTTATCGTCCTACCTTACGCAGTAGTAGCTAAATCGAGGACGTACGGCTATAGACCCGTTTTGTATAAACCGCCTGCCCTTTGCATTGCTTCATGCCAACCTATAGTGCTGACGTGAAAGGTGGGTCGGCCCATTGATTCTGCACTCTCAACAGTGTGTTCGTCGTCATCACCGATCATATTCAGATGATGAAAAATCCCATTTGCATCGCGCCCCTATCGGGATTCGAACCCGGTACCTCCCCATGAAAAACAGCTTGATTGTAAGCTGGTAATAAGGATTGTTAATTACAGTATTCCATTCCATTCTTTAGGCCAAACGGCATTCGAACAAATTCGTAATGACCGTTTTCTACATTGAATGCTGTTTTTGGTATATCCTTGGATTTGATTTCTATTTGATGAAATCCCGATGCCAAATCTAATGTAGTAAAATACATGCACTTTCCTAGTTTATCGAGGATTTCGTTTATATTTGGAAGAGGATATCAGTCGTCTACTGTTTTCTCATTACGTTTCCTATAGTCTATTGGTTGGAACAATCCAAATCGGTGATGACCAAGCCGAGAAACTTGGCCTTATAACACCTTGTTCTAGCATCTTCGAAATTTGTTTTTGAACTTCTTCTTTATGTACGTAAGGGTACCTGTACGATTTACTATAGATAGGAATATTATCGATTGTCTGAATGGGGTGTTTAATTTTATTGGTAAAAGATAAATTTTGTCCATCTTTATAGAATATATCTTCGAAATCTTTACATAATTTAGCTGTTGTCGTTTTTTCTTCGTTATTTAAGTGATTTATTCGAATTAAGTCTAAAATATCTTTATCTGGTTTTTCAATGTTATTGTCATTATTGAAATTATTTACTGTGAAATTATGAATTTCAGCTCGGCTATTATTTTTAAGAGGTTCGACTTTTATGGGTTGGTCAATAATGAAAGTTTGTGGAACGTTGGAAAAATTGATTACTTCAACGTATGCGTACCAATTCTTACACTGGTATATACCTTCGGGGATTATTAACTGATCTTTAATTTTCACTGGTTTGATGTAAATGTCGCCACTCTGTACATCGATAGGTAAGTGTGCTATTAATTTGCTTTCAGATTCTATTTTATATGGTTTTGACATAAAATTTGGCTTAAAAATTAATGGAATTCTTATCCCATCTTTGGTTTCTAAAGTTGAATTTTGAAAATCAAGTTTTATTTGTAATTGTTGCATGAGCTCTAAACTGATTAGCCCATCGAAGTAATTATGAAAACTGAATAATAGGAGTTGAAGTTTTTCTTTTGTTCTAAATTCATCTAGACCTTCTACAAGTATCTGCTTATTTAAGGAATGAGTATTAAATACAGTTTTAATTTTGACGGGATCGATAGTTTTAATAAGTTGCGGATTTACAAGATTAGGTCTTATGAAAGATTTATTACTTCCTGTATCTATTAAAAATTTGAAATGTTGATTAGTTGGCCCTTTTATATGTATGTACGGTAGAAGAGATGATTGATGTTTGTTAATGTCTAAATATCCGAGTTGTGTACCGAGGCAGGTAAAGGAAAATCCTGATCGTCTATTTCGTTTTCTACTGGGCAATATTGTTCACTCTGCAAATCGATTTGTGGATTATTTTCAACTGGATAGTTAATATAATATGAATTTTCAGAGTTATGTTCATTAAGATGATTACCATCATCTCGTAAATTATTTGAAGAATTATTTTCTAACGTAAATAATTCTTCTACGTGAAATCTAGGTTGACCCGTTGATCGAAGGAAATTATTATTATTATTTCTAATTGTGTTTTTAAATTTAGAATGACCACACGAAGTGTCCTTAGGCTGGGGATAGTTGTTTGGTGCTGGTTTTTGCACATATGGTCTTACTTGATTGAAATTAGGTCTAAAGGTATTAAAGTTCGGTTGGAAACTAGGTCTGAAGGTATTAAAATTCGGTTGAAAATTAGGTCTTTGTGGAGTAAATTGGTTGTATTGATTCTAGGTAGAAAAGAACTGGGTAAGTTTATGGGTGCATTGGATCTATAATATGTGTTATTAGGTTGTGATATGATTAGGGGTTTAATATGTAAAGGTTTCCTTATTGGAGTGTTAATTTTACTATAATTTGGGGTGTTCAGATAGCTAATGTTCTGTTCCTTTAAACAGAAAGAAAAAGCTTCACTCAGTGATGTGGGTCGCATTGCTCTTACCGTAGACCCTAAAGGTTCTCTAATGCCAGAAACGAATATATTCCTGCACATCTCCTCATATAATGTTTGTTTCGATTTTAGTACGTTCTGATCTCTTTCATTTACTTTGATGTTATTCATGATTGTTGAATAAATGTCAATAATTTTTGAGTAATAAAATTCAATTGAATCTACTCCCTGGCTAAGTCTATGGAGATCTTTCACTAAACTAGTCTCGTTCCTTTCATCAATATAATGATTCATTAAATTAGTTTTTACGTTTTCCCATTGTAATGGAGTGCCATACATATTTAGCACTTATGGCCCCTCCTATTACTTTGTTTCTAACTGCCCTAAGAATAATCTTTCCGTTTGGCGTACCATATAAATTTTTTACTAATGCCAAAATTTCTTCAACATTTTCTATAAAATCAAATAATGTTCGACTATTACCGTCGAAATGCGGTAAGTCTTTGATGGCATCCGGTATTCTAAGTTGATCTAATTGTTCTTTCACATTAATTTTCGTATAATTATTTGGGTAATTTAATTTAATATCTACTAAATCTCTAAAACTATGTGCTTCTGTCGAATGAGAATTGCACTTATTTAAAATTCTAAATTTAAAGGACATGAACAGGGATGAATATGGTATACTCAATAAATATAATTTGTAAAAATATTGTCGCTTACCAGAACAAGTACAGCTGCATGATCCTTGGCTTATCTGTCCGATATTCTCTCGGATGTCTTCACCACCTTGATGTCGATGCACAATGATACGATGCACAATATTTAGCACTTTTTATATTTATTAATGTGTTCAATGTTTTTCATTCGACTGTTCGTTGTATATTCACTCACAATCACCTATTTTTTTTTTTATTTAATATTCTTAATCACTTAATTTGATAATAAAAAAAAATTTGACTGAGAGAACTTTAACTATTAACACAAAAAAAAATTTTATTAAAATTTTTTTTTATTTTTTTCTTGATTTGACTTTTTATTTATTAAATTTTTACTTTTAGAGATCCTATTGAAATAGGATATCCTATCAACTGCGCCAATTATATTTTTACACTTAAACTTTTGTTAATTTTATTATATTTATTTATTATTCTGATATTTTAATTTTCTTTTTATAATTTTATTTAATAAAGCTTTTTTAGTTTAATTTATAATTTTAATTATTTCCTTAATCTACTTAAATTTAACTTAAATACTGATGTACTATTATTTTTGTCGATATGCCCTCGACAAAATGCAAATACAATCTTAATCTAATGTGGAAATTATTATCTATAAAAATACTTGGTTTTTGTCTACGTTAACACAATTTATTGTGTGAAAATATAATTTGAAATATGAATAGATTCTTAATAAAAACATTTATACAATTTTATTAAATATGATTTTTTAAAATAAAGAATATAAACTATTTAGAATTTCCATGTATAATGGAAATATGATTTTAAAATAAAAAATATAAAATATTTGGAATTTGCGGAATATGATTTTAAAATAAAAAAAATAATGTCTATGCTACCTATATGTTACTTGGGTTATTGTTGTTGCTAGACATCCGGGATGTCGTAACTCACGCAGCTACTCTTGCTAAATTTTATGAGTAGTTTGCTTTTCGAATTTGTGGCGACTTCTTTACTAGAATATTTAGTACAATTAATTCATATTATTTTAATGCAATAATAATGTTTAAAAACAAAATTTTAATGCAATAATAATGTTACGTAATTAATTAATTATTTTAAAAATCGAGCCTCAGACATTTTTACAAAAGTAAAACACACGTCCTCTTTTAAGCAAAACCAAATATTTCTGCACTTAGCAGAAACACTGTGTAGTAAATGTAGTACTTATGCCCTAACAGAGATGTCACCAGATCGACATATTATAGACACATTTGTTTTGATTGCATAAAACAAACAAATGTATATTAACTTGTATATGATGAAATAGCCGAGTTAGTACAGTGATGGAATGGAGTGAAGAAGGTTTAGAGTTTGAATCTATTTTGAAAAATTTTGAGTTGGGGGATACTCCGAGAAGATTAATCGGGATCGAGATCGCTACAAAAAAAAATTTGCTAAAATTAAAAAAATCAAATTTTTGCTTAAAAAAAAAAATAAAGTCGGAAAGTTTGAAGAATCGAACTACAAACCTTTAGCACACCACTCCTTCATATTACCACCCAACCACTCATCTCTATATAATTTCTACTCAGTTTTTCGTTTAAATACTGATAAATTCGGACTTGGCGAAAAATCGCCTACAAATTTTTGTTATTTACCAGGCGAACAGAATTTAAAAAACAACATAATTGTCAGCAACGTGACATTATTTTGTATCAAAGCGTGCCACTTCAAGTTATGTGACACTTGAACATACTAAATAAAGTCATATTGCTGACAGTTCTACCTTGTTGTAATTTCTGTTCGCCCTAAAATGACAAAATTTTTTTGCGATTTTTGATTTAAAAAAAAAAAAAAAAAATTTAAATTTCTGCTCACCTGGTAAATAAAAATTAACTTTTTTTAATTAAAAAGGCAATCATAACTCTAGCGCAACCACCCAAATAGAAAATTTAGAGCTTTTTATTACAAAAAAGAAATCCTTCAGCCGCGAGAATCGAACTCTTACCATAAGAGAGCAGATTAAAACCATAGAGGTCTCGAGTTCGATCCCCGCACCTGAAGGAATTTTTTTTTGTAATAAATACAGAACAGCAATTACCAGAAGGTAGAATTGTCAGCAATATGACTTTATTTTATATGTTCAAGTGTCACATAACTTGAAGTGGCACGCTTTGATACAAAATAATGTCACGTTGCTGACAATTATGTTGTTTTTTAAATTCTGTTCGCCTGGTAAAATAACAAAAATTTTTATACGATTTTTCACCAAGTGCCATTTTATCAGAAACGAAAAAATGAGTAGAAATTATATAAAGTTGGGTGGTAAGATGAAGGAGTGATTGTGTGTTTGTAGTTCGATTCTTGAAACTTCCGACTTTATTTTTATTTTTTTTTTTAAGCAAAAGTTTGATTTTTTTTTTATTTACACGAATTTATTTACCTTCACGAATATTTAGTACAGCTAATCGGTAAGAAATGGCTGATCAGTTTTTAAATTAATAAATAATTTCCCAACTATCCATGTTGCACGTAAATTTTTTTAAATTAAATTTTATTTTCGCAACTAATTTTCTGCGTTCCATTTACCATCTACTTCCAAGTACTTATTTGTACTTTGCCACGTCAAATGGAACGCAGCAAGTAACAAAATGTTTGATTGTTTTATGTGGAATTTTTATATAAAAACGAACTCATTTTGGAAATACTATACGGGTGTGAAGTTTGTGCCAAAAAATAATACTATGTACGTATACAGATCCAATTAGAATTTTCAAAACCAAATATGTGTTAGTAATTACACTATAAAATTTAATATGTAAAGAGATAACTATACAACATTGAAAACAGATAATATAGTATGATAAACGTATTTTCAAATTCGGTTCATATAAGGTTTTTATTTGAAGTTTTACCAAAAAATATTGACGAATGGACTATGTGCTCTGGCGGAGAAAAGTAAAATATGTGATAAGTATATGGAAATATTTTCTATTTAATTTTAATTTTATTTAGTTAATATCTAATTAATTATTTTGTAGTTTAAAGTGTGATTCTCGTTTACTTGATTGAACCATTTTATCGTTTTAATTGTAATCTTTTTGAAACATTTATGTTTTTAGTAACATTAGCTTAATATATAATTTCTGATATTTTTAACAACAAATTTTTGGCATTTCAAATTATAAAATATTACGAAATGAATCAAACATACCAAAATGACATTTTAAACTGCATATTGGATTTATTAGATGCACCATTCTTTAAAATTTTGACAGCCAAATGTTTCAAGAACCAATCGAGCCATAAGCTATTTTCAAACGGAGTGGATGAAAACGTTTAATAATTGTTTGAACGTCGTAACGGATCAGATATGCTGGAGTTTGTAGGGTAATGACCATACATACAAATGATAGCCTAATGTTTCGTGAACCCATTTGCTTTCCAGAATTTGTAACATTTACCATAAACAAATATTTTTTGTATTTACCAGTTTGATCTACATGTTTGTCGAAATCTTTAGGCGTTTCAGGACGGTTGTCTAACGCCAATGTCAAAAATTGGTTTAATCTTGTGAAAAATCATTACACCGAAAATAAAAAATTAAAGGTTGGCAGATTTGTAAGCCTGTTAAATGAAAACACTGGCAATAATTTAAAACGAATCGAATTTTCACAGATTTGGCCATCCACACCAAAATTGGGAACCATTAAAATTCCTAAGAAACATTACCATTCACCTGATCCCTTACAATTTGATAATAATACGGATTCCATTCACGAAGAGATGCCGCAAAGAAAAAACATACAAGTCTCCTAGACATATAGGAGAACGGGTGATAAAAAGATACTCATCGAAGCAATTAGAAACCAATAAAAAAATTATCAGCCGTAATAAAAAATAAAAAGTCGGAAAGGTCCAAATCAGAACAATCCACTTCGGATTTATTCAAAAGTATGGCAACCGAACCGGTGTCAATATTATCAAATGGATTTGTTTATCGTGACGTCGATAATAAACGAATAAGCTAGACTGAAACGTGCGGTTTCGATTCAGTAACCCAAATTTTATATTCGGCGGCAATTAATCTGGAATCAAATAAGAAACCTATATCACGCACGCTCGATAATTCTAATGAAATCCTTCCCAAGTTTAATTTTAAAATACAAATCAAATACTGAAACCACACTGTCAATGGTTTCAAATGTACTACAAATAGTCAAAAACCTTATGGACCCTTCGCTTTATGTCGAATATGTATGTACCGGTGCTTGCGATAAATTGTCAAAAGAAATATTTCATTTATCAATTGAGTATCTTGAATTCTGCGAAAATGATTTCAAACGTATTGAAAATAAAATAAGATTACCACATGCAACTTGCCAAAGTTGCCAAAACCGCATTACTACGAAGATATTAAAATCACAGAATGGAATTGTTATAATCGATGTTGAGCCATTGAATAATACAACTGTCTATAAAATAAAATTAGAAGACGTTCAATCTGATATAAGCTTAGTCGAAGGAAAAGTTCTCTGAAAGGAAATAGTCAATTATCTGAAAGGAATAGTAAATTATCATCATCCATCGGTTGCTGGAAGCGTTGGACATTATACTGCTTACATAAGAAGACCTAGGATATCTCTAAGATATGGGAATGTCACGATGACCTCCGAAAATTTACAAGCCAACTAAAACCCGATTATTCTATTAATCCTTCAATTTTAATTTATATGAAAAACTAAATCGTAAAACAGCAAATGAAGAGAACTCATCAATCAAATACTAGCCAGATATTTCAATAAATTCATTTGCATATAAATGCAAATGATGATATATCCCCGATCGATTACTAGGCAGAAATCTCAATAAATTTGTTTTCATAATTCAATTGACGATACATCGCAATAAATAAAATCGATACGACGTTCAAAAAATTATTAAACATTTTCATCCCATCCGTTTGAAAATGGCTTATGGCTCAATTGATTCACGAAACACTAGGCTATCATTTGTATGTATGGCCGTTACCCGACAAACTCTAGCATATCAGATATTGACCGATTCGTAAACTACTCAAACAAATAAAATCGTTACGACGTTCAAAAAATTACTAAACATTTTCATCCTCTCCGTTTGACAATGGCTTATGGCTCAATTGGTTCATGAAACATTAGGATATCATTTGTATGTATGGTCATTACCCGACAAACTCTAGGATATCTGATATTGACCGATTCGTAAACTACTCAAACAAATAAAATCGTTACGACGTTCAAAAAATTATTAACATTTTCATCCCCTCCATTTGAAAATGGCTTATGGCTTGATTGGTTCATGAAACATTAGGCTATCATTTGTATGTATGGCCGTTACCCGACAAACTCTAGGATATCTGATATTGACCGATTCGTAAACTACTCAAACTAATAAAATCGATACGACGTTCAAAAAATTATTAAACATTTTCATTCCATCCGTTTGAAAATGGCTTATGGCTCAATTGATTCACAAAACATTAGGCTATCATTTGTATATACATACCCGACAAACTCTAGCATATCAGATATTGACCGATTCGTAAACTACTCAAACAAATAAAATCGTTACGACGTTCAAAAAATTACTAAACATTTTCATCCCCTCCGTTTGAAAATGGCGTATGGCTTGATTGGTTCATGAAACATTAGGCTATCATTTGTATGTACATACCCGACAAACTCAAGGATATCTGATATTGACCGATTCGTAAACTACTCAAAAAAAAATAAAATCGTTACGACGTTCAGAAAATTATTAAACATTTTGATCCCCTCCGTTTGAAAATGGCTTATGGCTCAATTGGTTCACGAAACATTAGGCTATCATTTGTATGTATGGCCGTTATCCGACAAACTCTAGCATATCAGATATTGACCGATTCGTAAACTACTCAAAAAAAATAAAATCGTTACGACGTTCAGAAAATTATTAAACATTTTGATCCCCTCCGTTTGAAAATGGCTTATGGCTCAATTGGTTCACGAAACATTAGGCTATCATTTGTATGTATGGCCGTTATCCGACAAACTCTAGCATATCAGATATTGACCGATTCGTAAACTACTCAAAAAAATAAAATCGTTACGACGTTCAGAAAATTTTTAAACATTTTGATCCCCTCCGTTTTAAAATGGCTTATGGCTCAATTGGTTCACGAAACATTAGGCTATCATTTGTATGTATGGCCGTTACCCGACAAACTCTAGGATATCTGATATTGACCGATTCGTAAACTACTCAAAAAAATAAAATCGTTACAACGTTCAGAAAATTATTAAACATTTTGATCCCCTCCATTTGAAAATGGCTCATGGCTCAATTGGTTCACGAAACATTAGGCTATCATTTGTATGTATGGCCGTTACCCGACAAACTCTAGGATATCTGATATTGACCGATTCGTAAACTACTCAAACAAATTAAATCGTTACGACGTAAACATTTTCATCCCATCCGTTTGAAAATTGCTTATGGCTCAATTGGTTCACGAAACATTAGGCTATCATTTGTATGTATGGTCATTACCCGACAAACTCTAGGATATCTGATATTGACTGACTCGTAAACTTCTCAAACAAATAAAATCGTTACGACGTTCAAAAAATTATTAAACATTTTCATCCCCTCCGTTTGAAAATAGCTTATGGCTCAATTGGTTCACGAAGCATTAGGCTATCATTTGTATGTATGGCCGTTACCCGACAAACTCTAGGATATCTGATATTGACCGATTCGTAAACTACTCAAACAAATAAAATCGTTACGACTTTCAAAATAATACTAAGCATTTTCATTCCATCCGTTTGAAAATGGCTGATGGTTCAATTGATTCACGAAACATTAGGCTATCATTTGTATGTATATACCCGACAAACTCTAGGATATCTGATATCGACCGATTCGTAAACTACTCAAAAAAACAAAATCGTTACGACGTTCAGAAAATTATTAAACATTTTCATCCCCTCCGTTTGAAAATGGCTTATGGCTCAATTGGTTTACGAAACATTAGGCTATCATTTGTATGTATGGCCGTTACCCGACAAACTCTAGGATATCTGATATTGACTGATTCGTAAACTACTCAAACAAATAAAATCGTTACGACGTTCAAAAAATTATTAAACATTTTCATCCTCTTCGTTTGAAAATAGCTTATGGCTTGATTGGTTCATGAAACATTAGGCTATCATTTGTATGTACATACCCGACAAACTCTAGGATATCTGATATTGGCCGATTCGTAAACTACTCAAAACAATAAAATAGTTACGACGTTCAAAAAATTATTAAACATTTTGATCCCCTCCGTTTGAAAATGGCTTATGGCTCAATTGGTTTACGAAACATTAGGCTATCATTTTTATGTATGGCCGTTACCCGACAATCTCTAGCATATCAGATATTGACCGATTCGTAAACTACTCAAACAAATAAAATCGTTACGACGTTCAGAAAATTTTTAAACAGTTTCATCCCCTCCGTTTGAAAATGGCTTATGGCTCAATTGGTTCACGAAACATTAGGCTATCATTTGTATGTATGGCCGTTACCCGACAAACTCTAGGATATCTGATATTGACCGATCCGTAAACTACTTAAAAAAAATAAAATCGTTACGACGTTCAAAAAATTATTAAACATTTTGATCCCCTCCGTTTGAAAATGGCTTATGGCTCAATTGGTTCCCGAAACATTAGGCTATCATTTGTATGTATGGCCGTTACCCGACAAACTCTAGCATATCAGATATTGACCGATTCGTAAACTACTCAAAAAAATAAAATCGTTACGACGTTCATAAAATTTTTAAACATTTTGATCCCATCCGTTTGAAAATGGCTTATGGCTCAATTGGTTCACGAAACATTAGGCTATCATTTGTATGTATGGCCGTTACCCGACAAACTCTAGGATATCTGATATTGACCGATTCGTAAACTACTCAAAAAAAATAAAATCGTTACGACGTTCAAAAAATTATTCAACATTTTCATCCCATCCGTTTGAAAATTGCTTATGGCTCAATTGGTTCACGAAACATTAGGCTATCATTTGTATGTATGGTCATTACCCGACAAACTCTAGGATATCTGATATTGACTGATTCGTAAACTACTCAAACAAATTAAATCGTTACGACGTTCAAAAAATTACTAAACATTTTCATCCCATCCGTTTGAAAATTGCTTATGGCTCAATTGGTTCACGAAACATTAGCCTATCATTTGTATGTATGGCCGTTACCCGACAAACTCTCAACCCTTCGTGTGTAATTAAATTTATTAATTTTGTACCTTTTCCACAATTTTTGTTCCTGAAAATTGCACTCAAAATTCTTATAAGAAACTATTATAACAGTGTATTTTCTAATACATGCTTATTTTTGTTATTTGGGACAAACTTGACAGCCGTAATAATTTTCATTATGCTTTTGATAATGTACCCGTATTGGGATTGAAAGCTCAAGCTTAAATATACAAAAGTAAAGAGCCCTACACCATAAAATAATTTTGTTTAAATTATTAGAATCTATCATTTAAATTTAGATTCAACTACAAAGTAATGAACTAATAATTAAGTGAATTTAAAATTATGGCAGATTTTTAAAATTAAAAAAAAAAAAAAAAAAAATTTTGAAAATATTTAGAGATTTAAAAAATTAATAATTTTCCTCCTACAAATTTATATTTATTACATCCACATAAAAGTAAATAAAAAGTGTTTGAATAGCACAAAAATGGTACCAATTCAATTTAAATGATTCTACTTAAGGATTAAGACTTTGGCGAGTAAAATACAAAATAAACAGGAATCATTCTACTGTGTATAACAAATGAGTTAGAAATATACATGGTATAAATAACAATAGGCGTAATCCTTTTGACAATTGGATAATCCAATGATCCTTTTGTTATCTTAATTTTAAATTTTTTATTTTTTTTTGTTTAACTCAAGAAACACTTGTGGTCATTTTGGTCACTTGAAAATAGAAAATAACATTTTTTTTTTGTGTAAGGGTATAGATAAAATAATGAATAGTAAATGTTACGGAAAAATAGTATAAGAATGGATTTAGATACTTAACAAGATACCTGTGTAAATTTCTAAATTTCGGAAAGGATGGAGTATGTGTTTATATATATATATACTTATACACTATAGGTACACAAAAAGGATAACGTATAGATAACAATAGATTTTTATTTTTGTGTAAAGATTTATATTTATATTCGGTTAGGTGTGTTCGCCATGGTTTTGGGGAAAAATCTGTCTGCCTGCAAGGCTCAGATTAATCCAAAATAAAATATATTTATTTATATTTTTATAAACCGCACATGCCTATCCTCTGTTGATTCATTTATGTAGGTATATATCTATGTACACTTGTACAGTACATATTTTCATCCGGTCGAAAACCATACCTGGGTTAAAAGATAAAACTATAAAAAATTACCTTCAAATTGTAATCCTTTTAATCATTAGCAATTAAAGTCGTAATGCCATTACCCCTTTCGTTTAGTTTTTACCATATAATTGTTAAGTTAATTTTCAATGAAACATAAATAAAAAACTTATAAAGTTTATGGAGTACCTATCCATCACCCCTAATGTGTACCACCTACGTAAAAAGAAGGTTAAGGGAAAACAATTAACATTTAAACAAAAAAAAAAATCAAAGTCAATATGTAGGTATTATAGCCACCTATACCTAAAAGAAGGCAAAATAATTATGTAAATATACACAACACAAGAAGACAAATTGAAATCTCATTTGATGTTCAAATTAACATTTCATTTTCTACTCTAATTTTTTACGATTAAGGCACACGTTTCTGTTTTGTTTTGTTATTTTCATGGCCTTTGGTTTGAAGATTAGAAACAAAACAAAGAAAATTTACTACCCACCTATGTGTTGTTCTATGTGGGGATGTAGGTATAAAAAATTGAGGTAGCATCACATAGTAACACATACTATATACATAGTACACATGCGGCATACAAAAAATTAAATAATTATGAAAGAGTTTCCTTCTCGGTTTTTCTTATTGGTGTGTATGTATTTGGAATAATTTGGGGAGGAAAGTCTAAGGGGACTTAACCTTTTTGGTTTATACATATTTGGGTATAGGAACCGATAGGAAAATGGTTAAATAAATTGTGCGAGGTTCGTGTTTTTTTTTTTTTTTTGTTATCTTAATTCTGAGATAAAAAGTAACGTTTTATGTTTTGTTATTCTATCGCGATTTTATGTTTAGATTTTTTTTTTTTGTACTACTTTATGGGGTGTCGTGATTATTATGTTAAGCGATCATTTGATTTGTGTACTTCTGTGTAATTTTGTGCGTGCTGAGGTTGTGATTTACATTCTTTATTTGTAATTTTCTAATGTGGAAACTGAACATATTTCGATAGTCAATTATTGATGTTCTAATATGAAATTTGAATTGTATGTTTTACCAGTCGTAAATTTACATTCTCACTAACGTTCGCAAAACCGTTCCATACCAACGGAAAAGAGCTGCGTCGCGGTTCATGGCTTATTTACTCACATTTTATTGGAAAAATTGGATCATGAATTTATTTAGCTGTAGATAGCCGAGAACTAGGCTAAAGAGTTTGTTGTGAGGCCGAGCGGTAGTAGCCACTATTTTTGTTGATCGGAGGATATACGGATATATTAAATTAAATAGATTTAGTTTATAAATTTTATTATAAATTTATTAATTTTATTATTGGATTAATTATAAATATTATTGATTATTATTATTTTATTTATTTATTTTTTAATGTTCAAAATTCGGATTCATACTGACAACCGCTTTATCTTTTTCAATTTTATTACTTTTTATTATTATCAGTAATGAACCGGTTACAAATAAAATAGATTTATGTATTTCCAATACTAATTATAATAATAAGATGGGAAAATTATGTAAATGAGTGCATTCCATCACACCTCCCTCAATAAAACAAAAGTTATTCTAAGAATAAGCTTTTGAAAGGATTTTAAGTAACATAATTTTCTCATATGTTTACATAAATGTTAAATATGTATATCGATGGCTTAATTAACAAAGGCCCTAATCCACACTTTCAAAATTGTTGGAAAATCGAGAAAAACGGTTAGAACAATCAAAATTTTAATAGAATTAATTTTTTTTTAACGAAAAAGATTACGTTTGTAAAAGAAATGAAAATAAAATCAATATTATTATAATTTTAGTAGGAGATCGCCTATTTTTGTGGCTTAGGGCTTCTCAAAATTAAAATTACAATAAAATAAGGTGCGTATAGGTCCGTTTTATTCAAAATAAAATAAGGGTTTTTAGTAAATTAATCAGTCTTCATTGACTTTATCACATCAATTCATAATTTATCACAAAAATTCAGTAAGTGAAACATAAAATAATTAAACTCATAAACTAATAAATGTAAAAAAATTATTCTAAATGCGGTATATTATCATAAAAAGCACGACAATCCGATCATATTGTTCCTTGGAAATATTATATTCCCTACTTTGAACTCGTTGCAAACATCGCACTCATCTTTTCGAGGTTTAAAAAAAGCAATATTTTGTTGTTTCATCACTTTCAGAAAAGTACATACTGATAGTACATCAGCATCGTCTTCCAAACATTTTTTCGTGTATTCGTAGGTAAATTTTTTTTGCGTTCAAAGTTTGGGCTCTAGTAGACAGTTTATAATTATTTTTACGACGGTGAGAAATCACTTTATTATTTTCTTGTAAACCGTGAACATCACTATTTCCAATCCAAGTTCGCACCATTTTTTCATTTAAGCCAAGGGTGTTCAAGAACATCTGTCTACAAACTTGAAGTCTTTGCTTATCAAGTTTTAGAAAGAACAATTTGGTTTGCTTGCGTCGTGACTGTGAAGGTTCTTTAGTATAGTTTCTTTTTGTGGCTTGACATTCAATCATCCCAGCTACATACATTCGTTTTTGTTCCCAATCCATTTTCCAGAAATTGTCAAATATAGTTTTTCGGTGGCTATCAGAAAATTTGTTGCAGTTTCTAGTGCTACTCTTAAGACAAAATTTAGAATGGCAAGATTCTTGTAGTATTCTTGGTCTCCTCTCTACCGCTTTAAATCTCTCAGACGTTTTTGTAAATCCTTGATATGCCTGCCCAAGCTGTTTTTTTTTGTTTGTTTTGGATTTTTGTCCAAAATTCAGGCTGGGGAATGGCATTTCTTTTTTTGCGTTTCAATTCGATTAATGCCATCTGTATCGCGTTCAGAATTTCCGTTATTACTATTCGGAAATCCATTTTCAACTATAATATACTGTGTATTCTGATCAGTTTCATATAAATTTTGTTGAGATGTCTGATCATGGTCCCAGTCATTTTGCGTTAATTTTACAGAACTATCCGGAAATTCTTCTTTTATATTGCACTCCGCAATTACTTCGAAATTTTTACCATTTTGATCAATTTCTATTTCGTGAACAAAATATTCTTCAACAGTAGTCACATCGAGCACGGAATTATTAAATTTTATGTTGTCAGTGTTCTTGAGGGCCAATTCTACCATCAGTTTTGCGCGCGAACTCATTTTTAAACCTAAAACGAAAGATAGTTCTCAAATAAAAAATTTTATAAAATGCCCTATCATCAAAAGCAACAAGTTATTCGTAATGCCCTAACAACATGGAATCAGATGTCTAATATTAAAATGTAATAAACTGTCGAAAATTACTACTGTTATTTAATAATTTGTTATAATATTAAAAAACATATTTTAATTAAGCAATATTTACTGTTAAATAATAGCACTTACCGTTATAATATGAATAATTATAAAAAAATTTACACACTTTCTTCTTTACAATACTACATACTAGTTGCAAGTGGTTTAGGGCTTTTTAATTTTGACGGATACATCGCACGATCTTAGGGCCGAACAAAACTGAATATAGAACGAAATGAAGTTAATTTCGATTGAAAATTATAACATAGAATGATGTGGTTTTTTGTGATGCTCATTTTGGTATCAAAATGACATTTTTGAAAAAATTGTGGATTAGGGCCTTTGTTAATTAAGCCATCGATATGTACATAATTTTTAAATTAATTTACAATGTTCTCAATTTAAAATATTTTTATACTATTTATGAATAATTAATTAATTAAGTAATTAATAATAATAATACAAAGTATTTAAAAATTACAACTAGAACTATGAATATCAAATTTTAGAAAATTACATAATATTTCTATTTTTTAAATTTTTTTTTTGTAGGTGCAGCTTAATGTAAGTTCAAAAATTTATTTTACTTTCTTAAGTGGATTTTTTTCTTAGTTGTCATTATTAAATTGTTTAAGACGATTATTATGAACGCATCTTTTACAACGCTTGATTATGATGGTTGTATTTTCTGGTGATACGATTTTATCTACGGTGTAAGGCCCAGTCCATAAAGGTGAAGTTTTATTTAATCTTTTTTCATTTTTTAACAAAACCTGATCTCCGACTTTGAACGACACGATACGTGAATGACGATCATATTACTCTTTTGATTGATTCTTGTACTTTATGAGATTATTTCTCGCTATTTGAAACGAACTTTGCATTTTGAATCTTAAATCTGTGACATAATCTTCATAATTGTAAATCGGATTCATGTCATGCGTTAATGAAGACGGAATATTTGGTTTTCTAGCCAACAATAACTCGTATGGCATAAAACCTGTAGTTGTATGTGGTGTTACATTATAAGAGAATGTTGCGTAGGGTAACCACTCATCCCAACTATTTGGATCATGTTGAGTAAAATTACGTAAATATTATTTTATAGATTTATGTGTGCGTTCAAGGGTACCATTTGTTGGAGGATGGTAAGCCGTTGAGTTGAATTTCTTAATTTGAAACAATTTGCATAAGTTGGTAAAAACATCGGACATAAAATTGGATCCTTGATCGGATAATATTGAATATGGTGCTCCGAATGTATGTACATATAAATTGTTCAGCAAATGCTTTTGCTACTTTGGTTGATTCCTGATTTTGAATGGGTATTGCAAATAAAAATTTTGTCAAATCATCCTGCAGAGTAAGTATGTATTTATTACCGGTGGAACTTGGCACGAGTGGGCCAACTATGTCAAGAAACAATTTTTCGAATGCAGTTGATGATGTGGTGGTAATTCGCAATGGCATTTTATTCAATGTCCTTAGTATTCCTTGATGGCCACCTTGTGGTGTATTATGGTATTCTTCAATTACACGATTAATTTGATCTTCATCATTTAAAATTTTAATGTTATTTTGAACTGGAAGAAAGGATTGTCCGGAATCGGAAATATTATTATTAGTTGCTGTGGAAATATTTGGATTAGGTTCTAATTGATCGTGTTGTTGTTGTATATTTGGATTTAAAGTTTCAGTAATGTCTTCGGACTTCTGTTGTTGAAGCGTTGCCTTAGACCTTGTGATAACTTCTAAATTTGATGTCATTAGGGTAGTTGATGGAATTTTTATTCTGCTGAGAGCATATGCGTTCTGATTTAACTTTCCTGGCTTATGGTAAACTTCAAAATCATATTCACTAAGCTTGATTTTCGATCGTATTACACGTGACAATGGATCTTTAACATTCATCATCCAAATCAAAGCTTTCTGGCCTGTATACAGCTTGAATTTGCGTCCATACAAATATGGCCTGAAGTGTTGAACTGCCCATACTACGGCTAGTAGTTCCTTATCATATGTTGAATAAATTTTTTCAGCATTGTTTAATACACGGCTCGCATATGCGATTGGTAAATCGACGTTCCCACGTTGTTGTGACAATACTGCGCCAATGGCTTCCTGGCTTGCATCGGTTGTAAGTATAAAATCTTCAGCGAAATTTGGGTACTGTAACACTGGTGGATTGATGATCGAGTATTTCAGTTTATGAAATGCTTCATCTGCCAACACGTCCCACGTGAATTTCGCATTCTTTTTCATTAATTTAGTGAGAGCTTTTGAAAGTTCAGCAAAGTTGGCAATAAACTTCCGGTAGTAGCCCACTAAACCTAAAATTGATTTCAGTGATTTCTGTTCTTCTGGAACTGGATATTATACTATTGATTCGACTTTTTTAGGATCTGGATGTATACCGTCTTGACCAATGACATGTCCAAGATAGGCAATTTCCTTTTGAAGGAAATAACATTTCTGAGGATTTTATTTCAAATTTGCAATTCGAAATCTTGAATATACGTCTTTTAGTTTCTGATTGTGTTCTTGTAATGTAGCGGCATAAATTACGACATCGTCCAAGTATACTAAACAATGTATACCTTGTAACGCGGATAGCACTGTATTCATGAGCCTTTGAAACGTTGATGGAGCGTTCTTCAATCCAAACGGCATTCTTATATACTGGTAGTGTCCAAAATTAGTACTAAAGGCTGTTTTCTCTCTATCATCGTTGGTCATTGAAACTTGATAGTAGCCATTCGCTAAGTCTAACATTGAAAAGTATTTGCTGCTGCCTAACTTGTCAAGAATCTCATTAATATTCGGTAATGGAAATACATCACTAATTGTCGTTTGATTTAACTTACAAAAATCAACTACTATACGATATATTTTGTTATTGTTGTTAGTTGATTTTTTTGGCACTACCAAAAGAGGAAAATTCCACGGAGTTTGACTTGGTTCTATGATGTTTCCCTGCAACATTTCTTCTACTTGGTTTTCGATTTCCTGTTTGACTGATTCGGGTAGGCGATATGGTTTTTGAAATATAGGTTTTGTATTTGGTTCCAGTTTAATTTCATGTTGCACTAAATCTGTTACACTAAGTTCGTCACCTTCCAAATAGAAAATGTCATGATATTCACGACATAATTTGATTACTGAATCACGTTCTTCATTATTCAGATTATCGACTTGTATTTGGTCCTCTAGATTTTGCAGACGATTATGAATGGGATTGGACCAGCTGTTGAGCTGATAAATATGGAATTGATCAACATGTGCAACATCAATTGTTATATTTGAAAATTCAATTGATTCATCACTTACGTTTTCAACTTTGGCAATAGATACACCATTTTTACACTTGATTATTGAGTTAGCAATGTATAGGCACGGTAATAATTCACTTGATTTGCATATATAATCACCATCACTTTGTTGCAAATGAACTACAATTGGTTTTTCAGAACGTGCAGACACGATTGTTGTTGGTAAATCCAAAGTTAGTGTGAACGAGAATACTTTATTGTCGATAGGAATCTCTTATGTATGAGTGGAGAAATCAATTTTGCCACGATATGAGGTCAGAAAATCCTTGCCTAGTATTCCATGGCATTGAATTGGAAAATTTGATTTAATTGCATGAAATTTTTGTGGTATTTTAGTTTGATCACTCAATATTATATTTGCTGCCAATGTTCCTAACGTTTCCATTTGGATGTCCGAAATTCCCTTGATATTACATTTATCGAGGACGCTACATGGCGTTGTATCACTAACACAGCCAATTTTAATTATGCTTATATCGGCTCCTGTATCGATGAGAAATGATAATGGATTTGAGTCAGATATATCAACATTGAATACGGCATAATTATTAAATGAACAAGCTTTGAAATAAACACTTGCTGAACTACGCGGACATTTGTACTATTATTATTTTGATCAATAGGTTTTGGAAATTCGAAAGGAATTCTAGACTTGTGTGCTATAGGGTTGGATGTAGGAATATTTTGTGGTTTCCATGTAAATGAATTTAATTCTTTAAATCTTTGGCTCGAACAGTGTGGTCGTGATGGTTCTGCCCGAGCCCCGAAGAGTTTTCCGGCTGACTGAATCGATTATCACTTGTAATTGGTAAACTTTGAACTTGTTGTTAATTTCGGTTTAACCATCTGGAATCGGCTTGTTGCTTACGGATAACAATTTTGAAGGATGTGTCCAGACATACGACAATAAGCACACACGGTTTTGGTAGTCTGGTTTGGATAATTGCGATTATTATTATTTGAACTGCCACTAGGATTAAAAAAACATTTTGTAGATGTATGTTCTAATTTATTGCACTTAAAACATTTGATTGGATTATTGTTTACGTTATAAGGTTTTGAATTTGTTTGCTGGAATTGAGAAGTTGACGTTCCTTGAGCAGAAAGCTCTTCTTCACAGGCTTGTGCAATGGCTTCCCTCAATTTATTAAAGCGGCATGCTTTTACGACAAGCCTTATTGGATCACGTAGACCATCTTGAAATGTTTTTAAGGCAGTATTTTCATTTAATTTTGTATATACTGCTGAATTATTATGACCAACAGAATTTGAACTAGCTTCATTCAATTCAGACAGTAGTTTATGTACACGCATTGCATATTCTTCGACACTTTCATTTCTTGATTGACGTATTTTATATAATTCCGCTTGTAGTTCAGGAACAGTTCGCGTAAAATCAAATTGGAGATTTAATTCGGCTTTTAAATCATCCCATGTCATAAACGTATTATGTTCCACGATATCGTAAGCTGTACCACTCAATTTTGATTTAACCAGGTTTAAGAATTTATTATATTCAGTGACCTTCAACATGTCATACACTGAATCGCAAGCGAATACAAACTTATGCAAATTTCTAGAATCACCGTTAAATTCCGGAATTATTTTCAATGCGGTTTCGTAATTTAGAGCCATTTTATGGATTAATTGCTTACGGTTATTATATAATAAATTGAAACGTTCAATTTTTCGAGATTTACCAAATAATTCACGGAGATTGTAAACATTAAAATCGTTTTGTTCATCACCACTCATTGAGAATTACATATTATATTATTATGTGTTTTGTTTACCACTCAAGAAAAATAAAATAAAATTTTGACTTACCCGTTGATTTGATGAACCGTTCAATGTAATAGATGATTTATATTATGATTGCTGGAATTGACACGTTTCTTCCATAATATATGTATGTGGATTGTTGAATCACGTACCCCAATTGTAATATGATGAATGCATAAATGATTCCATTATTTACAATTGGAAAATACCAGCATTTACTAGTATAATTATGTTGATTATTTGGCACAATTTCTTAGATGTTTGGCCAATTGCACATGGTCAATAATAATTGATATATAAATATAATTATTACGGTAGTACACTAGTACCGTTTTAACAGGATTTATGAACTTTATATTTTTAACATTTTTATGAATAATTTGTGTGAATTCTCAGTGGATTTTATTATAATCTAAATATAATAATCACAATTTATAACAGATTAACAATTTATGTCAGAATTTTACAATTTTATAGTCTTAAGGTCATTTTTCACATGAGCACATTTTTTTATTTTTTGTTTACAAATGTTATCCCGCACCGTTGTCACCATTTGTTGTGAGGCCGAGTGGTAGTCGCCACTATTTTTGGTGATCGGAGGATATACGGATATATTAAATTAAATAGATTTAGTTTATAAATTTTATTATAAATTTATTAATTTTATTATTGGATTAATTATAAATATTATTGATTATTATTATTTTATTTATTTATTTTTTAATGTTCAAAATTCGGATTCATACTGACAACCGCTTTATCTTTTTCAACTTTATTACTTTTCATTATTATCAGTAATGAACCGGTTACAAATAAAATAGTTTTATGTATTTTATGTACATATTTCCAATACTAATTATAATAATAAGATGGGAAAATTATGTAAATGACTGCATTCCATCACAAGTTCTTGGAATAATCTTTTTGAATTTCTGAACAAGTGGTGTCAAGTCACTTGAGTTTGTTGAGGCAACGAGCAAAAAATTATTGGAAAATTCACTGCCAAAGCTTTCTTAACCGTTGACTCTGTTGACAATCACATACCTTATTTAGAACGAAATTAGCAACTGATGTAATTTATGCCGTAATTGTTTGTAGAAGGGGTATTTAAGTTGAAATTATGTAATAAGCGTCTTCAAACGTCTCTTCATCAAGATCGGATCATTGCTTCGTCTAGATTCCAGCCAATGTTCATTGTGTCACCCATATTCAGGTAAACAATTATTCAGATGAAGAGCCAAGCTAGTCCATCTCAAATATCCTCTGTCAATAGCTTTTGTCCCAGCATCTTCCTCAGCTAGCTCACGCCTAGACAAAAAATATAAGCACACCGTATCGCGGCTAAAATCATCAGTAATATAGCCAACCTGTTACCGATAAATCCAGTAACTTTTCTTCATAAACGATGAGAAGAATGCTTTACAAAAGTAAACACTACTTCAACACTATCACCACCTCCTACTGATAAAGTCAAAAAATTTGTGAACCAAACAAGATGATCGTCCGGAGTAAAACCTATGCCGGTTTACAGAGATGGTATTTTTAATTAAAAAAAAGATTACTTGCTCATCGATTCAAATAATTTAGGAATAGCATATTTCGTAATTTTTGATATGAGTTCTCCGTTCACTCTTGAAAATTGGCTGAAATTTGAAAATACTTCATTCACCAAATATAAATTGGAGAGGTAGGTCAGCGTTAGAACCAAGCCATAAGCACACTCTTTTAACACAAGAGGGTGCATTTTGTCCGGGCTCCGGACCACAACTCAAATTCACATTTACATTCAGCAGAGCATGCAGAACGTATTCGATGGTAAACTGAAATTGAATGTTTGGATTTTTGCTAAATTAGAAGAATTGACACATTTTCATAAATTTAGAGACAACATACATAGGTCCGGAAACATTTAGGGTTGTTTCTAATATTTGATTCAATCTGAACAAAATATGAATTATACAAGAAACGATTTAAAAGTATAAATTGAGATCGGAAAGTACTAAATATTTTGTAATTTACAAGGGATAGATTCAATTTATACCTTTTTCCAGCTTTAGATTTTCCATTTTTTAAGTCTGACAAGTGACGAATAAACCATGGCTCGCATGCCGACAAAACTACGGGCGAACGAGGAGTAAATGGTTCAATTGCCGAATTCATTATTTAAAAAAAAAAAAGATCAATATAAAAATTCAAACTACCCGTTTTATATCGATCCCAATTAATATTGTCCAGAAACTCATTTAAAGCATGATAAATAGTCTCCCTTTTTAAAGTTAATCTGCCTTTGTCCGACAGGAACGGCAACAGATCATCATCAGCAGTAATCCATTTTACTTTCGGCAGGTTAAAATCTCTACAAATCATTACAGAAACGAATTCGGCAGCAGCAACTGCTAGTTGGTTTGAAAAACATGCAGACAGCTCTCCGTATAAATATGCTGGTCATTAATATCGGCACATATAGTGTTTCTTCCCGAGAAAAAATTCCCGAAAATTTCTCGGGAAAAATAAGAAAAAATCATTTCCCGTTTCCCGAGAAATTGAAATTTTTCTCGAGATTTTTTTTTCTTTTATTTTATATGAAATTTAAATAAATATTCGCGTTGTAGCTTATTCGAGTACACTCTCCAATATTTATTTTAAACGATGGTACGAAATATTTAGTGTCGGTAAAGTAAATTTTTCGAGTTGCACGTTCAATATAAAAATTGACAAATGTTGTTTAGTATTTCATTGGATGAGTAGACGAGCGTGAATAACAAAAGATATATGGATATCTATATCTAATTCTGGGAAGCAATCATCAAAATAACCAATATACAAAAATGTCACTTGGCCTAAGCTATCCGAAGAATATTTCAGTTTTGGAAAAAGTAGGGGATCTGGATGTTCAGGACAACAAAGTTTGATGACATCCCATATAACATAAGGACTAAAAGTAAAAATCATTTTTCGAATTTTCTTGAAAAAATCCTGCGAAGCAAGCATCAAAATAACCCATATATAAAAATGTACTGGACCCTACCTATCCTAAAATTATTCCAGTTTTGGAAAACGTAGGGGATATGGCGTTTTAGTAATTTGATTGAAACGCCACTTATTTAATATTTAATTGACAGTAATTATTTATAATTGCTAATAAATATGGCGATTAATTTAACACAGTTTACTGGACACAAATCTCACTGGAATTTTACTAAAATTTACTAACATTTGTTTTAATATTTTCCACGACTGTTTGACGCGTCATCCAAAATTAGATGTTTCCTGTAGCGAGCACGGAATACGATTGCGCAAGAAAAAGACATATCCAAAACGAAGTTTTAAAACGATGAACAAAACTAAATGAATTATTTGGTTTTTCTTGCTTATTGGTTTTTTGCAATACACTGTATAATTTAAAATGAATTGAAGAATGGCAGTGATCGATGTTCGAGCGGTTACGGTTGTAATATGAATGTATGGCGGTAAACAAATATATGTATTTGATGAGTGAGCGCTACAGGACTCCGCCGCAAGAGACTTTTCCCTCCCTTGGGAATAACAGTGTGAGTAGTAGCAATTCGTTTTCAATTTTTTTTTTCGATGGCTTGATGTTTTGATCAGCCGAACAGAGAATTCCATATGCTTGCTTGAGGCGATCGATTGAAATGTTAAAGTTTTTACATTAATCGATATGCGGAGCTTTTAATTATTCCAAATGGAATGCAAAAAGACGAGATTATGATAGGTCAAAGTGCTTTAGACAAACTAAATATAAAAATAGAGAAATCTTATAAAAAGTTGGTTATTAAAAGAGTCAATAATAACGTATCGAATTTAATAGAGGGAAATAACGATACCGCTAGCAACGAACTTAAATTTAAAGGCGATGTTCCAGTAATTAAGACTGAAGTTAGAGATGACCATTCAACGCACGAATATTAGAGAGAAGGATTGCAATAATATTCCTTTAAACTCTGGGAATACAATAAGCTTCAACCATTTTTTCAAAAAGGTAGTTAAAGATTCCGATAAGATGAACGAGCTCAACGTAAATATTGTAGGAACCGACGAAGTCATCGGGAATAATGTAGGTGACAATCTAGTCGAAGTCGATATAGTCAAGTTGTGTAGTATTTTGAATAAATATCGAGATTGTTTCGTAGTAAACATGTCAGAATTAGGAACGACAGATCGAGCCAAAATAAAAATAGTACTGAATTATTTTACACCTGTGTGTTACCAACCCTATCGTTTGCCCAATTCCCAACGCGCGAATGTATCAAAATATATTAACGATATGTTAGCCCTGGGCATCATTAGAATTTCAACGTCTCCATATTCAAGCCCAATTGTGATTGTGAAGATCAAAATCGGCGAAGATAGAATATGCGTCGATTATCGGCGTCTTAACGACAAAACCGTAAAAGATCGTTTTCCGATGCCTCATATTGACGATTTGTTGCGAAGACTAGCGGGAAAAAACTAATTCACCGTGGTAGATATGGCTTCGGGCTATTATCAGATTAAAGTGAATGAGGAGTGAAAACACCTCACAGCATGTGTAACACCAGATGGCCAGTACGAGTTCAACCGGATGCCATTTGGGTTAGCCAACGCGCCCACAGTGTGTCAACGTTTGATGAACTCTGTCGCACAAGAGTTACACAACGAGATTATCGTTTACATGGACGATATAATTTTACCCAGCGTCGATGCAGAAAGTGGTTTGGCACTACTCAAGAGATTCTTATTAAAACTTCGTCAGTATGGCCTAACTCTGAAATTGGCCAAATGTAAATTTCTACAAGAAAATGTAATATTCCTAGGTCATGAGATCTCACAGCGTGGAATAAAAGCCGAGGAAGACAAAATTAGCGCCGTGAAGAATTTTCCCACTCCGAAAAATGTCCACGAAATTAGAAGTTTTATAGGATTGGCCAGCTATTTTAGAAAATTTGTGCTGTATTTTTTAACTATAGCTGAGCCACTAACACGCCTTAGCCGAGCGAACATCAAATACCAATGGCTCGAGGAACAAGTTCAAGCATTTGAATCCATTTAATCTAAACTTTGCGAACGTAAAGTTCTAACATTATACGACTCGATTGGGATAGCGGGTATTCTATTGCAACGAGAGGAAGACAACCAATTGCATCCTATCCCATATTTCAGCCGTCAAACATCGTGTTTAGAGAGAAAGAATAACAGCTTTGAGCTGGAAACTCTGGCTGTCGTAGAAACAATCGACCGATCCCGCCCATATCTCCTCGGAAAGCAATTTACCGTCGTTACGGATTGCAATGCACTTAAGGCCGCATCTACCAAAAAGGCCATCAACGCACGAATTGGACGATGGTGGTTATGACTTCAAGAATACAATTTTTAACGTTGATCATAGAAGTGGCAAGCAGATGGGCCATGTCAACGCTATGAGTAGAAACCCGGTTTTATCGCCGTCAGAAATTGAACCGGCCGCTCTCGACGTTTTATACGTAAATTTTGTAGAATAAGATTGGTTAGTCGCTTTGCAGAAAAACGATAGCGAAATTATTCAAATAATCAACGATATAGGTGATGAAAACTCGAAACAATTACAGAATGAGTACAGGGCAATGAATGGAAAGTTATATCGAAAAATAAACAATAGTTTATCTTTCGTCGTACCAAAAGGAGTTCGGCGCAGTATCTAAGCCGAATGTCATGATCAATGAGGACATTTTGGTATAGATAAGACCATCAGTACTATTCAGAAATACTACTGGTTTCCACGAATGAGACAAGTAGTTAAAAAGTATATACTATATCATCGTGTATGGAGTGTCTCTACCACAAAGAGAAAGGTGGAATTAAAGGTATCGAACTCCATCTGATCGAAAAAGTGCCAAGGACCTGTCAAACCTAGCATCTCGGCCATTTGGGTCCATTTATTAAAAGTGTGCGGAAGAATAGTCACATTCCCGTTATCATCGACGCATTTATAAAAAGCAGTAAAAGATACTTCAATTGACTCTTCATTTTGGAACACCGATTTGTGTTATATCCGACAGAGGTTCAGCATTTACAACGAATTATTTTCACAAATATTGCATCGAAAATAATATTCTACGAATACATAATGCAACGGCAAAACCGCGAGCAAATGGCCAAGTGGAGTGATGCAACAGATGTAGGATCAACGTATTGGGAGAGCCGTCTTCGACAAATACAGTGGTCAATAAACAGTTCGTCAAATTATACAACTAAAGTCTCACCGCAAGAATTATTGTTTGGGTTTAGCCCTCGACCAATTTTTGGAGAAAAACTTGCTTTGTAAATGCATCAAACAACGAACGAACCTGAAAGTACGAGAACGAACTTACCAGAGCTACGTGAAGAAGCATCTCAACGAATCAAGAAGAACGAAGAACAGCAAAAGTTACGGTTCGACCAAAAACACAAACCACCGGAGGAATTCCGTGAGGGAGATTTGGTCGTTGTATTCCGAGAACCAATATCAACCGGAGAAAGTAGAAAGCTTCAACGACGTGTTAAAGGTCTTTGATGGATAAGAATCCAGAGCCAGGAAAAAGAAGATTCAACGGAGTTTTTGCAGGTGATAATATGAAGAAGGTCATCAGTCCTGATGACAGTGATTTCGACGAATCCTCAGAGGAGGATTGAGGCAATCCTCGGTCAGGTTGGCCGAATGTAAACACGCAATATTTATTATTATTTTATTATTTATGTATAGTGGCGACGCCTTCGGATAATACATGAATTAAGTCGCTTAAGTTGCCTCTTTTACAACGACATCTTTGGGTTGACCGAGTACTACATAAAAACCCGCATGTATTTTGTGCTGAATAGAAAAATGACAGTATGTAAAAGTTCTGATAACGCCGTGCATCTACGTATCAGAATAAATGTTATATAAATTGAATAAGAGTTTTATTTTAATTCTCCGAGTTGAATTCTCCGATATTGAAACGCCCATAAGAAAAAGACATTTTCCGAATTTTTTTGAAAAAATCCTGGGAAGCAAGCATCAAAATGACCCATGTACAAAAATGTCACTGCACCCAATCTATCCGAAAAATATTCCAGTTTTGGAAAAAGTAGTTGCTCAGGCTGTTTAGGAAAACAAAGTTTGATGACATCTCATATAACATAACGACTATAAGTAAAAGACATTTTCCGAATTTTCTGGAGAAAATCCTGGGAAGCCAGTATCAAAATAACCCGTAAGCGAAAATGTCACTGGACCGAAGCTATTCAAAAAATATTCCAGTTTTGGAAAAAGTAGTAGGAGATCAGATCAAATACCCTAGTTTTTCCAAAACTGGAATATTTTTCGGATAGCTTAGGTCGAGTGACATTTTTGAATACAGGTCATTTTGATACTCGCTTCCTAGGGTTTTCTCAAGAAAATTTGGAAAATTAATATTACCTACATATAGTCGATATGTTATATGAGATGTCATTAAACTAACCTAAACACCCTAATCCGCTACTTTTCCTAAAACTTAATCTTGTTTTGGATAGCCTATGTATTATGACAACTTAGCATAAAGACTAGTTTGGTGTTAGCTTCCCAGAATTTCCTCAAGAAATCGGGAAAATCATTTTTTCATATTATTTGATGCCTGTGAAATACTTCCCAAAATAAAATCCCAAATTTTCCGTATACGTATATATTTTATGTATGGGGTGGTAAGTTATTCGCCTAAATGCCATTTTTAGAGATAAGATTTTTGAAATAATCATCTTTAAGGAGAAAACCAATATTAAATTTAATTAAAAAGATAACATTTAAGCAGTGTTTATTAGTCAAAATGACTAAAGAAAAAACGGTTCAATGGCTTTACATTTTGATTTTATGTAAAATTAAATACATAACAGGCCTATTGGAACATATTACATACCGTCAGTTGCACCAAATTCAACGTCGAAATCCTTTCAACAAAAATCAAAAGATTGACATTCGAATGTAAAATGTATGATATATGTAAAATGTATGTAAAATGTCACATGGTCGATCCTACGGGTCTGCGATATAAATAACACGCAATATATTTACGTCATGCTGCATCAAATTTCAACGATGAAATTTGTTCAACAAAAATCAAAAGATTGATATTCGACTATGGTTTCTGGGAACTCTATCATGTATTCCTTATATGTAAAATTTACATGGTCAATCCTAGGGGTTGGCGATATAAATAACAGGCAATGTATATACGGCATGTTGCATCAAATTTCAACGACGTTATCTATTCAACAGAAATGAAATGGTTGACATTTGTGGTAGTTCATCGTTGGTTCGACGAGAACTGACCATAATTGATACCAACGTTGATATCTTGAATGAAGAACAAAAACACTAAAGTCATGATGAAATTGCCAATTACATCGATTGTAGATATGTGAATACACCAGAAGCAATATGATGCTTCCTAGAGACAACAAGGTACGACCGATCGCAAGCAATAATAAGACTAGGAGTCCATCCGTCATAACAGCGAAATATAATTTTTGAAGAATGTAACTACTAGACTTACAATTAATTTCCAGTATATAAAAATTCCTTGTTACGTGTCCCGTCGAGGAGCGGAACAAAAAATGGTTGGAAGAATGTACACAGTTAGAGCAAATAATTCGTTTTTATTTGCGATTTGCGACGTTCCTTGAGCGACAACTGACAATTATTTTGAATATTCAAACTTTAAGGAAACAACGTTTTATCTCAATTCGTTGGACTCAGGAGAAGAATGAGAGAAATGTTTAGATGAAGCATTCGTTTTTCAAATGTCATACCAAATGAGGCAAGCTTTTGCATTCATTTGTGTCTTATGCAATCCTCAATGGTTTGGTTCTTTGGGATAAATTTAAGTTGGACTTGGCTTGAAGTTTTATGCGATATTATGACAGTGAAGCGGCATGTAGGGAGTGTGCTAAATTTGGTCCACCTCAACCAACGGAAACTCGGAACATTCCCTAACAATTCAACGTACTTAAGAGAGAAGAGAAAGCAGAACCACGCATACGAAATTTGAATCAGCAGCAGTTGACAGCATTCACAAATATTTTTATCGCTATACATAGATTTCGAGAATAAATGTGTGCTTGTTTCTTCTTAGATGGCCTAGGAGGATCTAGTATGATAAATATTTACAATATGTTGATGCAATTTAATAAAGGTATTAGAAAAATGGTAATACCATTCGCCAAAAAGAAAATAGCACCAACTTTGCTAGAAGGTGGCCGTACAGTTCATAGCGCCTTAAATTACCATTACCAGGGCAACCATTATACGGAAACATGAATTATATATGTGTTGCCTGTTATTTATATCGCTGATTCCTAGGATCGAACATGTGACATTTTACGTTTAAGGGCTATACAACAGGGATTCCAGAAACTATAGTCGAATATCAATTTTTTGATTTTTGTTGAACATATTTCGTCGTTGAAATTTGATGCAACAAACCGTAAATATATTGCGTATTATTTATATCGCTGACCCCTAGGATTGACCATGTGACATTTTACGTTGAAGGCTTATACGTTGAAATTTGATGCAACCTGCCGTAAATACATTGCCTGTTATTCATATCGCCAACCCCTAGGATTGGCCATGTGATATTTTACATAAAAGGCCTATGTGTTAGAGATCCCAGAAACCATAGTCGAATATCAATATTTTCAGTTTTATTGAACAGATTTCGTCATTGAAATTTAATGCAACATGCTATATGTATTGCGTGTTATTTATATCGCTGACCCTTAGGATTGACCTTGTGACATATTACGTTCAAGGTCCATACAATAAAGATCTTAGAAACTGTAGTCGAATATCAATCTTTTGATTTTTGTTGAACAGATCTTGTCGTTGAAATGTAAATATATTGCCTGTTATTTATATCGCTGGCTCCTAGGATTGATTATGTGATCGACCTTGTGACATATAGCGTACTTGATGTACATAGCTAGTAGCGTAATATCCAATATTTTATACTTCTGATTTCAAGTTCAACTTTTTTGGGATTTATATGCAACATTTGATGCAAAAAATATCACCTGAATGAATGCAATTTGTATCAACACATACCTACATATTTTTTGTTATTTGGGAAGAATTTCACTTTGGTATTATTTGTTATATGTTGGGAGAGAACGCATCAAACTTTGTTGCCATAAACACCCTAATCCTTTACTTTTTTCAAAACTGAAAGCAGTGGCGAATAGTCTGGGCTCGATTCTACTTTTGTATTTTGGGCCATCCTAGGATATCCTCTAAGAGAATTGAAAAATCATTTATTCATATTATTTGGTATATGTATTAAATTAAAAAAAAATAGAAGTGGTAACATCTTACTTAAACATCGTATTTATTATAATTTTTAAATTATGTTTATTATACTCATTAAAAGAAATTCGTTATAACTAGAAATTCTGCTTTTTCACTAATACATGTAAAGTATAATTTTGGTTAACGATTTTTAGGACATATTTAAGACAAACTTCACTTAAAAATCTTCGTGAAGTTTGTCCTAAAAAAATTCCTATTTTTTTATATTTAGGACAGGTTTAGGACAAAATTCAAGCGAATAAATCAAAGTGCTATAGACATGTTCGTAGTTCACAAATAACTTGACTTGATGGATTACCATTAAATGAATAAACGCATACCAGGCAACTTTTCCATATACACAAATGGTTTTAAACTTATGCTCAGCTTTAAACATTACAACCAAAAAAAAACCCTTATGTCTGAACAGACATCATAATTTTACACCACAGATTTTGAAAACAAATTAAGAAAATTACTATTCCAAGATGGTAGCTATATACATGCTCGAATAGATATAGAACCACAGGCTATCCATTTATTCATAACTCATTTAGATTATGTATAACAATTTCCATAATATTATATTATATAGCATAAAAAAAATGTATGTATTCTAATAACTAGCATATACACTCAAGTGAATAAGACATTAAATTATATAAGAAGTTTGTGTTTAAACAAAACCACCCATAAGAAAATTTTATTCTTATAATAAAAAACAAAAAAAAGTTTAAAATTTTATAAACGATTAACACAATATGACGTTGTCTTGTTATAAGATAAAAATCTTTCCGAAAAACTACTCATACTTATAGAAGACTAAGAAATATAATTTCTTCATCGCAGACAAAAATGATTTCCAATATATAGTAGGAGCTATACTTATCGTGTTACTTCATTGTGTACATGGTTCGTCTTCATCAATTTAACTTTATTAAAATAACAAATGCCAAATCAATGTGTATATCTGGCTGAATGTAAACTTTTTATAAAATTTTCCACTTTGTATGTTGTGAAAGCTTATTTTTTTACTTGTGCGTGGTTTTTTGTGCGAACACTCACAATAGGAGTCTTCATATTTATACACCTATATGAATATAAAATTTTCCATTTTCCCTTAGCTACCCTTACGTACGATATTTATATAATAACATATCGAATGAAGATACAATATAAGATATACGTACATATAAAGAATAGAAGACAATCAAAATCAGATTTTTCCTCGAGTTTTCCGATTTTGTTTTTTATGATTAAGATTATTATTTGTTATGTATGTAGACTAGCATACATATATATAGATAAATATTTTGTTATGTTATGTGTTATTGATGGAAATTGGAAAAATTTGATGGATATATTAAGAAAAGTATATAGAAATTTGATTGAAATATATTTGAAAAGTTTGATGAGATTTTAATTTTGTTTAAAAAATCGGGAAAAATGATTGAAATGAGTTTTCGAAAATTAGTTTCCCGAAAGTTTTTAAAAACCAATCTGAATTTTATTTGCATTGTACTTATCTTGATAAATGATAATTCAAAAATCGGAGAAACTTTGTTTGAGTGTCTAAAGTACCATCCTACAAACACATTGTTCACGCAAAAATTAATTTTAAAATGTACGTGTTTTATGTAAGTACAGTAGTATATAGAATATTATATTTTAGTGCCCCCCATTCAGTCGATCGTTAACAGCACAATTCAAAAAAATAAAAAAAATAAAATTAAAAAATTGTGATATAATTGTATAAAGCAAAACATAACATTTAATTTTCCAAAATGAATTTTCATAATATTTGCGTTCTGTGTACGCTGTAAAATACACACAAAAAAAAAAAAAACAACCCGTAGAGCGGGAGTACAAACACATAGCGAAGAAATTTTTTTCGTAAAATTACCTTAATGGAATCTCATGAATTTTACTTTACTACTTATCCGTGATTCTCTTGTTTTTAAGTGTCATCATTACGTAAAACGAAATTTACATTATCTTTTAAAATTAAAGTATAAACAGACATTTAACGTTAACAGACAAGCAGCACAACATTTTGAAGTAGTCGTGTACGACTGTATTAGAGCAAGAAAGAGAAAGACCAAACAACTATTATCAAAATGAAATGAAGAATAAAATTAAGAAGTGGTACATAACACAACTGTATTTTATGCTTGTTAAACCAAAACCCCTTGAAAAATATTGTGTTTGCTAAAAAGCTTTTTGGTATAAAGGTTATTTAGATTAAAAGTTGTGTACACGTGTTGTTTGTGTATTCTTCTCACTGCTCTTAATTGGTGTTAATAAAAAATTATCGACGTTGGTCACCTTCTATATATCAGTTTCAAAACGAGGATAATGACACCAAAAATTAAAATCAAATCCAAACTTCATAAATTCAATATCGAACTCATATTTGTGTATACCACCACCCAATGAGCTTTTTTCCTAATACATACATATATATCATCGAACTAATAAAATTTATTGGACAATCTGGTTCAATTTGTTTTATTTATTTTAATATTTTATTTAAAAAAAAAAAAAAAATTGGTTTACTCTCCTATTTCATATAAATGTGTTCTCGATCTATTCAAGTTTTTCCGGCATTTATATATACGCTATAGTATAAAATTCACCCAATCCGCCACCCCCACATCATTTTGTTTATTCATATTCTATTTTAAGTATTTTTGTTGTATTTTCTAGCTCGAAAACGAATATATGTACATTGGGGGCGGGGGGAAAAAAAATAAAAAATTTATTGAGTTACGGAAATGATTTAGTGGAGATCCAAATTAATAATGCGAATAGAATGAATTATTTATGGGGGACGATGGATCGAAAGCACATAGCAAAAATAATAAAAAATAAAAAATTTGAAAAACAGCAGTGTAAAAAAATATTTATCATCATAAATAAGCTTTTCTACACATAAAGCTTTTTTTTTTAAGTTTATTTTCTATTTTCTTAAAAAGTGTTGAACTTTCTATAAAAATATTTTTTTGCTGCCAGAATTTTTTGTGTTTATATTGTGTGTTCGATGGCATTTAGCAACCAGTACCATTAGAGAGCGAAAATAAATACAGAAATTATTGGGAAAAATGGAAAAAAATACTTGTGTTCTTCTAAAAAAAAAAAAAAAACAAGAAAATCGGAAAAGTTAGATATGGTAGGAAAAGTGATGTAAAGAATATTTTTCTAAAAAAATAAAAAAAAAATATTTATGAATATGATAAATTTATTAAACTTCGTATATGTACATAAAATGCTGTGATATTTTTTTCGGGTTTCAAAATAATTTATGTTTGATTTTGGTTCCTTTCAAACAAAATAAATAACAAACAAGAAAAAAAAAAAAAAAAATCAAGCGATTATCTAAGAATTTATTAAGTAGAAAATAAAATTTATCGATATTGTTGAATCACTTGTTGGTATATGTTGTTGGTATATCGTGTGCCTTAAACAACACCCAAGGATAATATAATACAAGATATTGTAAGCACTCATGAAGAAAAAATTTGAATACATATACAAAGTTAATTAATTTCTTTACATTTAAATGATATATGTATGTGTTACTAAATATTCTATTAAATTAGAGTAGTACCATACCATGAAAATAAAAATCTAAAAATTTTTAGAAAGACAATTTAAACATGACAGATAAACATAACACAAATTTTTATGATTATTATGATATTCCCTTTGAATATATCATAAGACATAAGTAGAATAAATTGTATTTTGTATGTATTTTGTGTAATGCATATAAATTAAATTGCTTTGGAAAAATTCTTTAATCCCTTGTCTATATGAAAAATTATGAAGAAAACAAATTTTTTTACTTTTATTTGAATTTATAAATATCTATGTATATCATAAAATATTATTTATTATTTAAAATAAATTTTAGTACCTGAAATATTTTAAAGAATTTTTATTAATAATTGGATTAATTAATTGCATTTTGTGTAAATTATTGTATCGTGTAAATTTAATAAAATAATTTTGATTAATTTTTTTTTTTTTCAAAATTTTATTAAGGTAATTAAATTTTTTTATATTTTATTACAATTGGTTTAGGATAATGTGGTAGGGCAGGGTGTTAACAAATTTTGGTGTCCTGGTTTAGCAAAAAAATTCGCTGTGGACTGTGTCGTCTAAACGGTCCTAGGTGTTTTGCTTAGCAACGTTTCAGACGGTGAGAGATATGATGGACTGTTGGTTTAATTTATAATACAGATATACAGACATACAACATGAAAACCGTGTTATACTACAAACAAATGATTCAAACTTGTATAAACATAGCAGCAATTAGTGAATCAATACTTATACATAATTGCTACACTTGAAACTAATAAAATTATATGAAATAAATGACGTACGTGAAGTTTGTCCTAAGTTGTCCTAAGTTGTCCTAATTATGTCCTAAGTTTTTTTAAATGTGTTGGTGTAAAAGTCTCGTTATTACGAATTTATTTAATTCATATTGAAATAATAAAAATTATGCTTAAGATTATTTACTCTTACAAAATTAATTTACATTTTTTCTATGTCGCGAAATATTCTGATGGTGAATGTATAAAATCAGATCAGTTTCCAAAAACTGAGAAACTTGCAGAAAACCCATTTTTAATCGTGTTTGTTTGCGAATTTTCTTGTGAAAATTCTAGGAAGTGGCCACCAAAATGTGCACTATTCTAAGTTATCATAAGATCTTATCTATTCGAAAAATATTTCACTTTTGAAAAAAGTAAGGGATTAGGGTATTTAGGACAACCATGTTTGACATAATCTCTTATGATATATCGAATATATGTATAAATGATTTTCCGAATTTTCTTGACAAAATCCTAGGAAGCAGCCACCAAAATGCCCTATATTGTAAGTTGTCGGAAGGTCTTATCTATTCGAAAAATATTTCACTTTTGAAAAAAGTAGGGGATTAGGGTGTTTAGGTGCAGTAATCATTTTTATAAGTAGTTTCCTTCTGTTTGGTTCCTCTGTATTCAATCTTTAACCATTTTTACTTACTTTATAAAAATGTATTACGCCCATATTATACTATAATATTTCTTCATCTTAGAAATAATTTAATGTGATATTCAAATAAGGAAATATTAAAATATTTTTCTGTTGTAGTATTTTGTATATGATAGTTAGCTTTATGAAGCTACATTTTACAATATTTCACCCATTTCACACGAGTCGCGCTTACGCTGTTGCATTTCCTCGTCTCTTACCACTTTGTACTGTTTTTGAATATAAACAAAATTTAGTTTATAGGGAAAAACAATGCAAAGAGGTAAGAGACGAAGAAATGCACCAGCGTAAGCGCGACTCGTGTGGAATGGGTGTTTATCTGACAGCTGCTCAAAATGGACGAAAGAAACGATTGGCGAATGGGGAATTTCCAAAAAATGTAATGGAATATGGAAACTAGGAATTGTTTGACAATTTTGTTTAACACTTTTTTGTGCAGTTTTGTGCCAAAGGTTTCATCTAGCTTCAGTTTCTTGTGTCTTTTTTATTTAAGACCCACAAAAGTAATGCCAGATATTGCTGCTGCTCAAGTATATACACACACACTTTTCTCCAATATTTTTCACGTTTACTACAAATTTGACGTTTACCCAACTGTAGAAAATCACTAAAATGTTTGGTGCAGAGTAATAAGCAAAATATATTTTGTTATAAAAATACTAAATCATTTCTATGTTGTTGAAATATGATAGTGTAATATCGGCCTTACACATGTATTATATAGTGTGTGGCTCAGAAAGATAAATAAATAAAATACTTTTTAATTTTAATATTTTTTTTTGTTTAAACATAAATCAAATTAATTCTGTGAAGAACAAAACATACATTAATTTTTATAATTTTAAAATATGTTAAGCAATTTTTATGCACGAATCGCTTGCAGGAAGCACATTGGATTGTTGCTTTAAAATCAGAAATTTTTCCGAAACAAATTAAACAATTGTTGTCCATCGATTCTGTATTTTTAGAAATAATATCCATGAGATAATGGCGATAATTAACCAATGCGCAGCTACTCACACCATCGTCTTCTGAATCCAGGCCTTCGAACAAATTACCAGTAATAATATGTTCTGCTGCATAAATTACTAAAGGTCCGCAATTAAAACCATCTTTTTGTTGTGGCAGCGAACTAATTGAATTTACTTTGAAATTCGGTACATGTTTCCCGTAATATGTTAAAAGTTTATTGATAAATTTTTTTAATTTGTTACCATCTTTAAATTGCCGCCTTATAGGGTTTAGCGGATCGTAAGTAATTACGTATAACTGTCTTGTAATATCTTAGTAATTTGATAATGGTCTAAACAAACGCTATTAGTCCCTTTTGTCAGAACACTGATGGCTACATAAACTAACTCCGTCGTTAAAAAATTTGTTTTATTCAAGGAATTAAAACATTCGTTGTATAAACAGCACCATAGATCGTTAAAATGAAACTGAAATATGATAATGTTAAATTTCATTTCAGACATTTTTTGGTAGTTCTCATATTTATTCATTTTCTCAAATCTCAATTTTTTTGGTGTAAAGCCTCCTTCTAACCCTTTATTATAGGGTTTTTTTTTCATCCGCCGTAATTCTTAAGGGCGTGGAAATCTGCCTTGTTATTTCCCCTTTTCTTGTTTCATTTTTCTTTTTTTATTGCTCACTTTAAGATGTGGATGGAGCACATTCGACAGATTTTAATAATATCGCCGTTGTATACCGCAATTTATCAACAAATCTGCTTATTTTTAAATTTAATTCTCCAATTAAATTATTTTTTAGCTGATTAAACCAGCATTCGACTACTGCGTTAGAGACGCACTTGTTAACTTCAAATTTTCTCAAAAAAGCGGTACTCCACAACGGTAAAAATTTCATATACCTTTTAACTGCAAAATTTATAAATTGCGTACAATAAAGTTTGTTTTCTGAATGAAGGCCATCTTTAAATTGACTTTCAGCTAAGTCAGCTAAGACATTATCTAAAATATTGTTATATCTTCCATAAAACGGTATATCCTCTAAATTTGCTTTAGTAAAAATATATAAATAAGTCTCACTATCATCTGGATCCATTGCTGCAGATTTTTCCGTTGATGTAGGGGGCACAGAATGACTAACGCACAATTTTTCTCTTAAAAGTTCCGTAAATCTATTCTGTGCATTCAGATATTTTTTGTTTTGAAATTTGGACAAACCTAACACATAAAATATTTCAAAATATTCGTCAATTTCTTCCAAATTTTCACTATCAATAATTAAAAACATAATAATCATAATATGTTCTTTTAATTTATAAGGACAGTTGTTTATTTTTTGATTAATTTGTCTCACTATTATTGACGCAAAATGAGCACAACAAATAAATATTCCACAAATTTTCCCTCTTTTTACTTTTCCGGTAATAATTTCGAAAGAAGCGTTGAGATATTGTTTAATATCCATTAAATTCATTTCGTGTAAAATGGAATTGATAAATCCCCAGGACCAGTCTGTGATGAATATGTTTAGAATATTTAACTTCGGTTTCTGTTGGCGTATTACTTTGTTAAAATCCTTTAAACATGTTCTCAAGGAATCAACAGCATGCTCGCTTGTAACATATTCTGCCATTGGTATAATAATCCCATTTATTTTAATAACACAGGCATAGTAATAAATCCTGGAAAAATTATGTGTTTTGCAACATTTAGGTTTCCGGACTAAACTACCCGTTGCATCGATATGTATTAACATATTTTTTTCAGTCAACAATTTTAGAGCTGATTCTCTAATGAGTGTAACTGCTAAAGGGTTTCTTACCGAGTAAATATATTTATCTTCTGGTGGTTGCATGTCAATACGATAAACTAGATCAATTAGTTCACACCTCTTTACTAAGTCTGATAATGCAATTTTTTCGGATCTGGCTTTCCGTAAATTAATAGGTCTAACTATTTTTATTTAAGAAGTTCTACATCAACATCTTTAAATTGACTCAAACTTAATGAGTAAGCATGCTTGTGCAACAATTCGTTTTGTAAATTTTCACGTGCTTTACCTCTAAGTTGGACAAACTCTTTATGTTCTCCGTGACATTTGGTATCAGGACCGTACGTATAAATCTTCATTGATTTAAAAATATTAATAATAAATTTAAATTTCTGTCTGTGAACTTTTTTGTATTTGCATTTCCCATATTGAGTAATAGTTTGGTCCCTTTTGTTCCAGTTTATTGAACGGAACATTAATACACACGGATGCTTAGCTGCTGTAAATGCCTTTCGAATAGCACATCTGATGTCTTCGTTTGACCATGGCTTTGTCAAATCTATAGAAATACTTATGTAGCCCCGTTGAATCCACTCATTAGGACTGGGTTCATCAATTTCAATTGGCATTTCTACTATATTTAATGAACTGTGATTTTCGTTATTTATTGTGTTTATACAATCAAAATTGGGCTATTTGTTTCGAAATTCCATACCTTCGTTTCCTTCAAAAATACCTGATGTTTTTACATTTAAAATATTGAAAGGTTTAGGGTCACATTCGTTCGTAAAGTTCAAGAAATCAATGTCGTTTTCTTGGAAATTTGAATTATATTTAATTATTGCATTATCTAATTGATTTCTGTGTTTCTTCCACAAGTTGTAAATGCGCTTCCGATTAGTTGATGAATTTTTAATCTTAAGTTTAGAGACAATTTTTGAAAAATTAATAGATTTGTGTCTCGGCACAGGAATATTTGGAAGATCATTACCAAATATGGTGGCCGCTTCCTAGGATTTTCTCAAGAAAATTCGGAAAATCATTTATACATATATTCGATATATCATAAGAGATTATGTCAAACATGGTTGTCCTAAATACCCTAATCCCCTACCCTTCTGCCGAAATTGGATGATATTGATGTGTCCAATATATGGCTTAAACAAGACGGTGCCACATGCCATATAGCCCGTGAAACAATTCAATTACTGCATGAGACATTTCTTGATCGTGTACTCTCGCCATTAGATTTAACACCATTAGATTTCTTTTTATGGAATTATTTGAAGTCAATGGTCTATGTTAACAAGCCCACAACAATCAGTGCATTACAGGAGAAAATTAAAACCTGCATTAACGAAATTCAGCCACATTTATGCAGAATGGTCAAGGAAAATTTTCTACAAAAGAGTGAGTATGTGCCAGCAAAGCCGTGGAGGCCATTTGCCCGATGTGTTACTCCATAAATAACCCTATCCTATGTACTTTATGGTTTAATAAAAAAATAACAATCTAAAGACTAAAAACTGTGTTTTCTAGTTCATTCGAATCTTGCGTTCATTTTGGGACACCCTTTATAACCCATCAGCATTTGATATACGACTCTCACGGCATTCGGTCCAATCTGTATCAGCACATCCGACCAAATAATTTTCTTCATTTAAACTACCCAGCTTTAGCTTCAAACTTATTGTACCCAGCTTTAGCTTCAAACTCACGTAATCACTTTCTTAACATGATTTCAATCTTTTGTCGTTGGCTTAGCCAATTTCTGTGGTAAAATTGTAACAGCAGCTGCGATATCAGGTCTGGTATTGGTACAAATATAGAGCAAATATCCAATAGCAGCCCGATATTTGTTGATGTCAATAAATATCTCATCACATGGATCTTTATGATATGTTGGGCTAAGTGGAATATCGGATTCCTTTGCTTCAATCAATGAAAATTTTGAAACAACATTTTTTATATAATTTTCCTGGTCCAACAAAAAATAATCAACATTAAATATTACTCTCATCCCTAGATAATTATTAACTTCGCCTAATTTTTCAATCTCAAAGTATTTTCTTAATTTATCTTCAACTGCTTTGGAAAACACTTGCGGATTACTGAAAATATTACAAATATATTAAACCATCCTCTATCTAATTCCACAATCATCTGAGCCGGGTAACAAATATTTTATGATTTTAAAGGATTATGTCACAGCCCACCGACAAATAAAAATTCTTAAAAGTCTACAACTAATGCATTAAACCATCCTCTATCTAATTCCACAATCAACAGAGACAGCCAAAAAATATTTTCTGATTTCAATGGAGTATATTATAGCCCAAAGATATACAAAAATTCTGAAAAAATTACAACAAATACATTAAATCTTCCTCTAATCAATTCTATAATCATCTGAGCCGGCCAACAAATATTTTCGAAATTCAAGGGACTATATCACAACCCACCGACTTACAAAAAATTTTAAAAGTTTGCAAAAAATTGCATTAAGCCATCATCTATCTAATTCCATAATCATCTGAGCCGGCCAGCAAATATTTTCTGTCTTTAAGGGATTATATCACAGCCCACCGATATACAAAAATTCTGAAAAGTGTATACAACAAATACATTAAATCTTCCCCCATCTAAATCAATAATCGTTTGAGCCGGCCAACAAATATTTTCTGATTTTAAGGGACTAAATCACAGCCCAGTGACATAAGAAAATTCTAAAAAGTTTATAACAAATGCATTAAACCATGGTTAGGTTAGGTTAGGTTGGAGTGGCTGCTTATGCACACTTATACCGGTGATGGTCCATTGTGATACCACAGAATATCTCCCCTTTTACCCCAATTGGAACCATTTCGAGCTACATATGTAGCGTAAGACGTCCTGCATTTTACTGTTTTCGAGATCCGAGAGGCAGTCCATCCTGAACTTACCCAATTGTTTGTGCCTTCTGAGAGCCAATGCTGACTAGAGCAAAGGAAGTGGACCAACGTCTCTTCCTCCTCTTCGTCCAAGCAGCTTGATGAGTGACAACTCAACGCCACCCATGACGCCAAAGACACCGATTCTAATAGATTGTGATATCGTCTAAAGATAACACATTATGCTTCAACCACGTCATGACCTCCTCAATCGCTACGACTTCAGCTTGGTACACGCTGCAGTAATTAGGGAGACGAATAGAAATGTTTACATTTAATTTGTCACAGAATACTCCAGCTCCGACTTTGCCGTCTAGCTTGGAGCCATCTGTGAAGAATTGCAACGCTTCGGTTTACGGTAACGGTCTATCCCTCCAGGATTCCCTTGAAGGGAAGGAGGTCCGAAATCGCTCCTCGAAGCGTAGAGTAGGTTTAATGTAGTCAAGATTCGCCAGCTCATCCTTCAACGATCTAACAATAGTAGAGTGTCCTATACTAAGACACCTCCACTGAGAGACATCTGCAAGTCGCACAACCGTATTTACCGCCATCTGTTTACCAAAAATGTCGACCGGAAGAAGGTGCAACATAACCTCTAAGGCAATTGTCATGGTCGACCTCAATGCCCCGCTAACAAGCATACAGGCCTTTCTTTGCACTCTTTCAATCTTACTTTTATAAGTTACCTTGTCCAGAACTGGCCACCAAACACCCACTCCGTACATGAGGTCTCACTACAGCAGTGTAGAGCTAGTGTACCAGCTCCGGCTTCAGACCCCATCTATGACCAATGGCGTTCCTACAGGAATACAAAGCTAAAGTAGCTTTGTTTATACTCTCCAACATGTTGGGCTTCCAACTAAGCTTACTGTCCAAGATAATGCCCAGATATCTAGCTCTAGCAGTAAAAGCAAGTCTCGTGCCATTTATGGTAGGAGGGACAACTACCGGGATTTTGTATTTCTTCGTGAAGAGTACCAGCTTTGTCTTGGACGGGTTAATACCAAGTCCACATTTGCCGGCCTATTTCGTAACGATAGTAAGCGCATTCTGCATTACGTCTACAATCGTGCCCAGGAATTTCCCGGTAACTGCTAAAGCTACGTCATCTGCGTAAGCGATAACTTCAATACCCTCTCTCTCCAATTCTAGTATTAACCCGTTTACCACTATATTCCAGAGAAGAGGGGACAGACCCTTCCCACCCTCTGCGGGGTTCCCCTAGTTACTCGCTTCTAGATGGTGGAGTCTCCCAACTTTGAGCTAACAATCCTGCTTCCCAACATATAATTGATTAACCCTATCAGAGGAACGTCCACCTCCAAAAATAACAATCCCTCCTTGATTGCCTCCGCTTTCACATTATTAAAGGCGCCATCTATATCCAGGAAGGCCACCAAACAGAATTCCTTCGAATTAATCGATTTCTCAATCGCACACAACAAGGCATGCAGAGCAGTGTCCACAGATCTACCCTTTGTGTACGCATGCTGAGACGGTGCCCACTTCCTGGCACCTATTTTATCTCTAATGTGTTTCATCCAGCAGCCTTTCCAAGGTTTTCAAAAGAAAGGATGATAGAGTTATTGGTCTTAGGTCCTTCGGATAGACATGTGAGCTTTTCCCCGCTTTCGGTATAAACACCACATTGACCTCCGCCCAGTACCTAGGAATATAGCCCAGCTTCAAACACCCTTTGAATATAGTTTCCAGATAAGGAAGAATAATTAGTGAGTTGTTTTGAAGTTCCGCTGGTATAATTTGATCCGGACCAGCCGATTTAAATGGTTTAAAACCCCTCAGTGCCCATAGGATCCGTTTCCTGGTTACGATATCCTCTGGGAACACTGACAGTGATTCCTGATGGTTGCTACGCACCAACAAGTTTTCAAAGCTCTCTGGGAAGTGTGTCTCGAAGAGAAGCTCCAGAGATTCTCCACTAGAAGCTTTTCAAGATCCGTCCGGCGTTATCAAAAAACTGGGACTAGCTGTACTTTTGGAAAGAATCTTCCTAAGGCGGGAGGTTTCGGATACCTCTTCCATTTTATCACAGAAGATTCTCCAAGACCTCCTTTGTGCCTTTCTTAATTCTTTCTTATAAATTCCGGGTTTTTCCTTATAGGAGTCCCAATCATGAGCCTCCCTTGTATATTTGGCTCTATTAAAGGCTGTCCTACAAGCCTTACGATAGGTTGCTTGTTCCCTGGACCACCGTACTGGTTTTTGCCTACCCCTAGGCTTAGCCAGAGGGCAGGCAGCACGAACGGATCGGTTTCGTGAATATCGGGGCTATAGGTTAAATATCGATGATCAGAAAATTAGTGTTGCTTATCCACCCTCCAATTATTAACCATATGAAGAATATTATTTGACGCAAGGGTCACGTCTAGAACCTCCTGCCTGTTACTAGTAATAAATGTGGGTTCCCGCCCAATATTACTCACTGAAAGGTAAGTACTCATCAAATAATCAAAAAGTGACTCACCTCTTTCATTAATGTCCGTGCTTCCCAAGATAGTGTGATGCGCATTAGCATCAACTCTGAGTACCACACCTACCTTTGATTGTTCCGCTTAATGGATCGGCTCCTCCAGGTTATCCGGAGGAACCTGCTTCTCTCGGTTGCCACTATGTAACGGCTTAGTTGCTATGGTGGCACATGCTAGATTTGTTTATCAACCTTGGATGAGTCAGAGGGGGGGTTCATTTTAAATAATTGCAACCGCTGCCACAGAAATAAAAATTGCATCATGTGCCATAATAATAAAACTACATTCCACGCGTCACGATGCTCCATGCTCCCAATCCACACAACACTTCACTTTACTCTACTGTTCCATGGTGGTTAATCATACAATAAAGAAAGAAAAAAACAAATTTCTTCACGAAAAGAAGAAATTAGTACAAATAGAACACAACAAGAAAATAAATGGCGAAAATTCAAGAAAATGAATGATAATAAAAAAAAATAAAAATTTAAATTTACACAAAAATAAATGATGTATAAGTGAATGATAATGAAAAAAAAAAATAAATAAATAAATTGAAATAAATAATCACGGTTCTTTCAATTGTTTTCCTCCCGGCTGCAACAACATCGATTCACACCTGAATAACTGCATTATACCGCTGGAACACTCATAATCAACTGACCGGTAAAAAACCACCACTGCGCCAAGTTGAAAATCAACATACGTATAATTTTACGTATTGTATATGTAATGCGCAGCTCAAACACTATTGAAACGTAGAAATAGCTAACAATCTGCAGCTTATATTTTGATAGATAGTATACAGCTTCACTGCACCGGAACTGATTTTAACTCATGAATAACGGCTGGCAATTTTTTTTTGTATGTTATAAATTTAGTAACTCAGCCGAACCAGTTTTGCGGTACCTCACACGCATATAGTGGTATCTCGTATCGTAGTAATAACGGCGTCTCAATCGAATGACAAAATATATTTGCAGTTCACACACCGAAAATCTACTCGACAACGTGGGAATTTGACACTCGCAAATAAAAGAAATACTGTTTTTTTTTTCTACTAAACACCATAAATTAGTGTATGCCAAAATAACAATTTTATTTTTTATTTTGGTTTTAATTCAAACACATAAGTTTATATACATTATTAATTTTCCATTTTTTTTTCCTTTTATAATTATGAAATATGGAAAACTGTACAAATTATTATTACATATTTATTATTACATTATCATTTCGTTTTTATTATTTGTTGTGTCTTATTTATTTTATTTTATATTCACTCACGAGACGATTCCCAAAACTTTACTTTACTAACTGCCCAAAAAAAAACCATTCTACCCTCTCTACCTTCTCTCTACACATTTTTGATCATATTCCATTTTAATTTTTTAGTTCATTGGTTCTTTTTTTTTTTCCTGCTTTTCTCCACACCGGGTGACACCGCATATATTTTTTTGTTTTTATTTTTCATTACCAGATCGACCGTTACACCACAACTTGGTTTGAATGGCGGACAGATTTGGGAAGCCCATTCAAACAACGTTGAAAATGTTTATGAAACAACAACGGGTAACAAAACAAAATATCCATCCGAAAAACAAAAAAAAACGAAAATTATTTTAAAATGGGTTGGTACCAACAAACAAAAATTGAAGCGAGGAATTGAATAAACAACAATGAGAATGAAGTAAGATGAAATAATAACACATTGTTCGCCTGCTCTTTTTATGGTTTGATATCTTTGGCGTGGTAAACTCCCAACAGTTTGCCATCCTCCCCCTCAATCTCGTAATTTACATTGCCAACCCGGCTTCTCACTCGGGCCTTTTTAAATTTGGGTGCAAATTTTGCACAGAAATACGCACCGGCTAGACTTTGTGGATGCTCCCTGACATACACTGTTGAACCAGGAGAATAAGATATTGGACGACTGCGTAGATTATAATAATGGGCGTATTTCTCATAGGCCTGCTTGAGGTTTTTCCTCACCTGAGCGTGGATCTCTTGCATTTTTAGATCGATGTGACTGACCTCTACTAAACTTTCGCTAAGACACCCTATTTTTCGAAGTAATTTATATTCTTCGCCATGCTTTATGCGCTGATAACCGAAGAGCATTAGGTGGGGGCTAAATGCAGCTGATTCATGAACTGAGTCACGGAGTGCGGCCCCAATTTCACTTATATGGGCGTCCCAATTACGATGATCTGACTTCACGTACATTCTTATGGCGGCAACTATCGAACGGTTGACTCTTTCCGACGCGTTGGATTGGGGTGAGTAAATCGCAGTTCGAACGTGTGTAATTCCGAACTTGTCTATCAATTGTTTAAATTCTTTGCCAACAAATTGCGGCCCATTATCGGAATGTATGACTTCGGGTACCCCAAACACGTAAAATATTTCATTCTTAAGGAAATCGACGATTTTCTTCGCCACCCCTTTATGGAGAAGCTTCAAAAATACGAATTTTGTCAATTTGTCCATAACTATGAGGATCACGGTATTTCCAGATTTGGAACGGGGGTATGGTCCTAACAGGTCCACATACAATTTTTGCATTGGACGTTCCGATATAGTCGGGGAACCCAGGGGAGGCCTGAGGATCGAATTTGGTGCTTTAGAAATTTTACAAACGTCGCACGAAGTAACGAAATCACTAATGTCTTTGCTGAGACCTGGCCAGAAATAAAGTCTACGTATGCGCTCGATTGTCTTTTTGACACTACAGTGAGATGCGGATGGGTCACAATGCTCTTGTTGAATTAAATCCTGTTGTAAACCTTTGGGGACCCACAACTTCCAAATCGGCACACCAGACAATTGTGTGGTTTTGGAAGGTTCTATTCGTATATAAATTCTATCGTTTTGGACCTTTAGGTTTGGATATTTGATAGGACAATCCAAGATTTTTTTCACGAAGGGGACATAATCGCTTCCATTGAAATGTACCGAATTGAGATCGAGCGCTGCGATTGAAGAGATGGATTGATTTAGTTCGTGTTGAGTATCACAGAATGCTCTGGAAAGGGCATCAGGGACGACGTTAAGAGTTCCTTTCTCATGTACGATCTTAAAATTAAATGCTTGGAGTTTGAGGCTCCATCTCGCTAGCCTACCGTGCACATCCTTTAACGACATGAGCCACTTAAGTGAGGCGTGATCTGTTTTAACGGTGAACTGAAAAAGTTCAATGTATGGCCTAAATTTTTGAATTGAAACTAATGCAGCGAGGCATTCCAATTCCGTAACGGAATAATTTTTTTGCGCGCTGTTTAGTTTCTGTGAAACAAAAGAGATGGGCCTCTCATTACCTTCACTGTCTATTTGATACAAGACTCCTCCTATACCTTCGGTACTCGCATCACAACGAATGTGGAATGGCTTAGAGTAGTCAGGGTTCACGAGAACTGGAGCGCTTGTTAGTAGTAGCTTAAGGCGTTCGAAGGCAACCTGGCAATCTACATTCCACTCGAACTTCCTAGATTTTTTTAAAAGGTTTGTGATAGGGGCGGTGATATCAGGAAAATTAGGTATGAATCTTCTATACCACCCAGCCATTCCTAACAAGCGTCGTGTCTGTTTTACTGAAGTTGGAACTGGAAATTTGCAAATCGCGTCGACTTTGCTTGGATCAGTTCTGAGACCGTCTTCCCCTATAATAAAACCTAGATAGGAGATTTCACGCATCACGAATTTGCTTTTTGCTAAATTAATTGTTAAGCCTGCTCCGGAAAGTAGCAGTGCTGTTTTTTCGAGAAGACCAAAATGTTCTTCCAACGTGGCGGAAACAATTAGAAGGTCGTCCAGGTACACAAAAATCTTGTGTTTGAGTTGGTGCGGCACTACTTTATCCATAAGGCGAGACATCGTTTGGGGCGCGTTGCACAAGCCAAATGGCATCACCTTAAAATGGTACAACGGCCTGCCAAACACAGTAAACGCCGTTTTCTCTTTGGCTTCTTTTGACAAAGGTATTTGCCAAAAGGCGTCTTTGAGGTCTATGGCTGAAATATATTTTGTGTCATTGAGACGACCAAGTAGTCCATCGATTAATGGCAGAGGGTAGGCGTCTTTTTTGTGACTGCATTTAACTTGCGGCAGTCTAGACAAAGCCGAGATTTGCCGTTGGATTTTCTCACCAGATGGACGGGGGAACTCCAAGGACTTGCACTCTCTTCTATCACCTTCATCTCCAGCATCCTGTCCAACTCTGCGTAAATGAGATCTTGAACGGCAGGTGATATATTGTAATATCTTTGCTTAATCGGAGCATTATTGCCCGTATCAATATCGTGTTCGAGGATTTGAGTCTGGCCTAATCCGTTTTTTTTGAAAGAATGGAACATGGATTTAATCCTTTCGTGCTTCTCTTGCTCAGAAACTGAGAGCTTGTGGTGGTTATTTTTTGGAGCACTGGTAGATAACTCACTTACAATATGCGGTGCTAAATTGAATAAAGACCAAAAATCTATGCCTAAATAGAGCTCATTTTCCAAGGTGGGAACTACGTAAAGTTTCATAAGATGTGAGACACCATTAAATGACACGGGTGCGAGGACATATCCGATAATGGAGTTGCGATTACCATCAGCCGTCTTAATGGTGGATTTAACGCTTGTGATTGACAATTTTAGATTATTTATGAACGAACGAGCATTCTTGCCCAAAATGCTAATTGATGCCCCACTATCTAGCAAACCTATGAGCGGTGTATCCTTTATTTGAACTTCAACATGAGGTCTGGGGTCCTCTTCGCCTTTGAGTATGATGGAGCTTCACTCCTCATCTTCACAGATTTGGCGCCGAAACAGGGACCCGAAAAAAGGGTCTCATTACTTTAGGTAGCTCCAATAAAGCATCCGTGGAGCTTCACTCCGGTGTAACGGTCGATCTGGTAATGAAAAATAAAAACAAAAAAATATATGCGGTGTCACCCGGTGTGGAGAAAAGCAGGAAAAAAAAAAAAACCAATGAACTAAAAAATTAAAATGGAATATGATCAAAAATGTGTAGAGAGAAGGTATAGAAAGGGTAGAATGGTTTTTTTTTGGGCAGTTAGTAAAGTAAAGTTTTGGGAATCGTCTCGTGAGTGAATATAAAATAAAATAAATAAGACACAACAAATAATAAAAACGAAATGATAATGTAATAATAAATATGTAATAATAATTTGTACAGTTTTCCATATTTCATAATTATAAAAGGAAAAAAAAATGGAAAATTAATAATGTATATAAACTTATGTGTTTGAATTAAAACCAAAATAAAAAGAAGTGAAAATAAAATTGTTATTTTGGCATACACTAATTTATGGTGTTTAGTAGAAAAAAAAAACAGTATTTCTTTTATTTGCGAGTTTCAAATTCCCACGTTGTCGAGTAGATTTTCGGTGTGTGAACTGCAAATATATTTTGTCATTCGATTGAGACGCCGTTATTACTACGATACGAGATACCACTATATGCGTGTGAGGTACCGCAAAACTGGTTCGGCGGAGTTACTAAATTTATAACATACAAAAAAAAATTGCCAGCCGTTATTCATGAGTTAAAATCAGTTCCGGTGCAGTGAAGCTGTATACTATCTATCAAAATATAAGCTGCAGATTGTTAGCTATTTCTACGTTTCAATAGTGTTTGAGCTGCGCATTACATATACAATACGTAAAATTATACGTATGTTGATTTTCAACTTGGCGCAGTGGTGGTTTTTTACCGGTCAGTTGATTATGAGTGTTCCAGCGGTATAATGCAGTTATTCAGGTGTGAATCGATGTTGTTGCAGCCGGGAGGAAAACAATTGAAAGAACCGTGATTATTTATTTCAATTTATTTATTTATTTTTTTTTTTCATTATCATTCACTTATACATCATTTATTTTTGTGTAAATTTAAATTTTTATTTTTTTTTATTATCATTCATTTTCTTGAATTTTCGCCATTTATTTTCTTGTTGTGTTCTATTTGTACTAATTTCTTCTTTTCGTGAAGAAATTTGTTTTTTTCTTTCTTTATTGTATGATTAACCACCATGGAACAGTAGAGTAAAGTGAAGTGTTGTGTGGATTGGGAGCATGGAGCATCGTGACGCGTGGAATGTAGTTTTATTATTATGGCACATGATGCAATTTTTATTTCTGTGGCAGCGGTTGCAATTATTTAAAATGAACCCCCCCTCTGACTCATCCAAGGTTGATAAACTAATCTAGCATGTGCCACCATAGCAACTAAGCCGTTACAACTATCCTTCGGTTGGTCTCCCGTACGCGCTTCCGCCCCATCCTTTATATAAACGTTGAGAGTAATTGACCCGAATCCGAAGTGAATAACTCCCTTCGTTTTGTGCAGGAGGGCAAGGGGCTCCTTATTTATTACCATAATTGATATTCTCTAGCCCCCTTCGCCTCCTACTGCTTGAAGATCTTCCAACTTTCGGACGGAAGATTCGTGTTACTGGCCTGAATTATTTTAAAAGCCTCGTCAGGGCTTTCCGGTTTGGATGGCAGCCAGACACGTGCCCTCGGCTTGCTGGGAATTTCCTCTCGGCTAACTGCCGCTAGCTTTGCGCCTAGCCACACCTCCCCTACTTTGGATATAAATCATTTTGATAAAGATCCACAGATCTAGAGTCCGAGCATGCAGTCATCTTCACACGCCCTTGATACAATCCCGCATCTCTGCAGGATGGGAGTGGTCCTGGATTTTCTCGCAGGACCTTTAAAAATACGAGGTTGATTACATTATACACCAACTTCCTCATCGCTGAACAGCTTTGTCCATGAGTTGGAGCTCGGCTTCTTGTCAGTCAGTAACTTAGTCCGCTTGCTGTTGAATACTTCCACATCGTCCTGGGACCGCTGACTTTTCGACACATGGTCCCTTTCCGAGCTTCCGCAGCGCACAGTGCTCCTTGCCCAAGCTATTGATGTTTTCTGTTCTTCCGTGAGCTGCCCCTCGGGGGTCGCAGCCCACTTCTCGAGAATTCGAAATGCCGAGAGCCGATTTCTGTAGCTCCTTTTCGCCGGAGGAATGTCTTTCGTCCCACTCCGCTGTGCTGCGTTGGTACCGCTAACTCCCGGGACTGGTGCCCTAGAGTCAACCACCTCTGCAACCTTAGAGACCCCACCCGTCTGGTTCGAGGTACTTCCCTTCGCTGATACCGGCTTTTGTGGAGAGCCGGTGCCCTTGGTTTTCTTATAGTTAGATCTGTCGATTGTGATTCCCACGAGTATCGGAGAAATAAAGGTCTGCCTGCGCAGAGATCCGTATACGCAGGTAAGGCTAATTACAACTGGAGGTCGCCAGGTATCCAGAGGGCTCCGTTAGCGACTTGCCTTTGTTAAATGGGCCGCCAGCCTGGCAGATCTTCAGCACGGGTCGCTATACACCTTAATCCGGCCCATTTGCCATCATTTAGCGTGACCCGCCTAATACCTAGGTGACTTACTAACACCCGCTCACTGAGCGTGGACCCGGAGGCGACGGGAATTATATGGCATTAAACCATACTATATCTATAATTCCATAATCATCTGGCCAAAAAATGTTTTCTGATTTCAAGGAACCATATCACAGCCCTTCAATACACAAAAAACTCTAAAAAGTTTACAACAAATTCAATTAAGCATCCTCTATCTAATTCTATAATCATCTGGCCAAGGGATTTGGCTCGAAGGGTTAAGGTTCACAAAAAATACATTAAATTATCCTCTATCTAATTCCATAATCATCTGAGCTAGCCAAAAAATATTTTCTGACTCCAAGGGACTGTGGCGGCTAACGCATTTCTGGACGGATAAATGCGTTCTTCGCCGCACACATTAGTTCAAACGCGAACAAACGCAAAACAACACACCAAATAAAAGAACTACTGTCTCTTCCATGTGAAGACAAAATATGACAAATAAAAAATCAGTCTGCTCACAATTATCAATAAGCCCACATCGCGCGGTGATATAAAAAAATTAAAATGTTCAAGAAATAAATAAATAAAAAAATGTTAATCAAATAAAATTAAGTCAATTAAATAAATTTAATTAAAATAAAATAAAAATACATATTAAATTAAATTAAATTGTGTTTACAATTATTTATTGTTATAGGACTATATCACAGCCTACCTACATACAAGAATTCTAGAAAGTTTACAACAAATATTTTCTGACTTCACAGGACTATGTCACAGCCCATTGACTTAAAATTCTAAAAAATTCACAACAAATGTATTAAACCGTCTTCTATCTAATTCCATAATCATCTGAGCCGATCAACAAATATTTTCTAACTAAAGCCCACCGACCCAAAAAAAATTTAAAAAGTTTGCAAAAAATGCACTAAACCACTAAACCATGTAAATATCGTATATCTCATGCCGTTTATGTTAGACTTATAGTATTTGGGAATATAATTTAGGGCTAACTTCACAAAAATATATTAAAAACTTTCGTGAGAACACTATTTTCGGGGCTGAGAGTAAAAAGTGTCCCGATAGTACTATTTAGTGCTACCATCGCATTTTTCGGAGATGAAACAGATACTGACATCCTTAATTTTTGATTCAGTGGTTGACACCATCGCACTATTTAACATTTCTCTTACGATTGCTATACGTACCTTAATAATTATAACTTATGATAACTGACGAGATTAATCTAATATTTCACTGTTTCTGTTTCTGCTTTATAATAATTGTTAATTTGTGTAATTATATTTTATGCGTTTGTCATAATTAAGATTACAATAATGCCGAAGAAACGATGAACATATAAAGAGGAAACACTTCAAGCAGCTTTGAACGATATTCGAAACAAAGTGATTTCTAAACATACAAGAAGCACATAAATTTAACATACCTCGTTGAATCATAATTTTCCATTTGGGACAGAAGTTCCAAAAGAACGTACCAGATCCTCGTACCGTAAAGACAACAAGTAAGGAGAGTACTATCGCCAATTGGTTTATCATCTGCCAAAATTTAAGGTTTTAGCAATCGCAAAGAAGACGTTTTAGAAACAGTCAAAAAGTTTGTAGAGGACGACAAAAAGCAAACACCGTTTAAAAAGCAACATACTAAGCAGAGGGTATTTTAAATGATTTCTTCAGCGAAATCCAAATAGAGCCATAAGAGTTCCAGAGGTGGTCACGGCGCTAATGATATTAAACGATGATTTGATTCGATAATTCTGTATCTAAAGGAGTCGAACAAATTTTAGCATTTAAGCATCCCCAGATTGAATTTTCAATGGGACAAAACAAACTTTTTGTTGTACCCCAAAACACGATCTGTTTTAGCTGCTAAACGCACTCGAAACGTTTACGAGATTGATTGTGGGGCTTTTGTGGGGTCGAAAACAACTCAACGTTACCAGTAATCAATTTTGTTACTAATAATAGCACCCATATCACATTAAAAGCAACAGAGTTATGTGTGCGATTAGGAATTCAAATTATTGCCTTGTCTCCAAAATCCACATGATTTTTGCAGCTCTCTGATTACACCGCATTCAAACCATTAAAACATTGTTGGACAAAAAATGTTTTCAATGACGCAAAGAAAACAGAACAAATTTTGCTCTTTTGCTATTGCAAGCGTTTGAGGGTTGCATTACACCGCAAATTTTATGAAATGGGTTTAAAGCATGCATAACATTTTACAAATCCCGTAAATTTAGAAAAGTTTGACGTTAATTTGAATTTATTATATAAAGTGTTTAAAAAGTTTAAAGGCCTTACTTTGCCTAAACCGCTTGTTCGATTGTAACATTCGAAATAGTTTAATATTAAGCAGTTAACGGGGTCCCAATTTCAGAAATCAATACTAACGAGATTAATACTAGTGATATAACACACCAAGTAGAGGATCTGATTTGAGCAACAGTATAATCTTTGATACCATAGAATTAACAGATACCCAAGCCACTGGACCTACCGCTACAAATTTCGCTATATGCAATCAGTCTATTGAGAACTATTTAGATTAGCCTGAAACGCCAGTTAAAATAGGAAACATAGGCTGTCAAACCATCAGCTAAATCAAAAACAAACCATTCGTGTTAACATCTCCAAAATATATTGAAGCAGAACGAGCCCGAAGAATTGAAAAGCAAAGCTTTTACTAGCAAAATAAACGCGTAAAGTTGCCAAATTGCTAAAAAGTGACCTAAGTACAAGTATTACAGATACTAAAGGTAAGCTTAAAATTAATATTTATGCTTGAATAATTTTGGCCTAAACATAAGTTTGCAAATACATTTTTAGTGCCTCTTCATGTTAAAGAATTTAGCATGAGGTAATAACTACTGAAGCTGATACTGACATCGAAAGCAACAAAATTGACACATATCAAACGTGCTATCATTGTACATAGTCGTTGAGTACAAAACCTCAGATCTTCGAAAATGCAGTGACACAATTTTCAAAATGTTTAAGGGAGTATACCATATAAAATGCCTCAAGCCAATAGAATTGCTTATGGATTATTAGTCTCGATTAACTAGCAAATCTAGATTTTCTTTTCGTATGAACGACGGAAATTGAGTTAATCCTATTTTAATTATATAGATTAAACTAGTGGTCAAAAAATTGGTGGATTTTGTCTGTAATCCCGTTAGAGCGAACTCATTTTCTATTCTAGATGTTACCAATTGCAATTATTATTTAGTTTGTTTGGTTAACATTAGCAAACCTACTTAATATTTAGTAATAAAACATTTAAAATAAATTGATTTTGAAATGATCTATGAACCATTTTATATAAATTGTGCTAATATGAATTTTGAACAGATTTTGCACAGTTTTCGGTAAAGCCACAAGGTGAACCGCCATTTCTAATAGCGACTTTTTCTTACAAGAAAAGATAACTAGGCAACTTAAATTACTAGTTACTATAGTGTGAACAAGCTTTTAGGTTTTTCAGATTTATTTATGTTCTTAGAAATGTTGATTTTTTCGATGTCGAAACTCGAATGATACCATTATCATACTTATAGAACGTAAGGGAAAGGTTACAGGTAACGGAAGAAAACAGATGGTTGTTAAATTTTTATTCAGTCATTATTCACTGATTATTTTTTGAATATTCACATATTTTTGCTCATTGCTACTAATTATGCACTAATTTTTCTGTTATTATGTACTCATAATTCACTTATCATTCACTAATAATTCATTTTTTATGCCTTGATAGTTATTCTCTTATTATTCATCCATTAATCACTCATCATTTAAAGATTATTCACTCAATTTTGTGAATAATGAGTAATTAATTGGTGAATAATGAATGCACTATTAGTGAATAGTAACAAAATAACAACAATTGTAGAATAATGGGAGAATATATGCTGTGAATAATTAATATAAATTTAGTGAAAAAACCCATTTTGTTTACAGTTGTTATTTACTTTTAAGGCATTGCCACAAGGCTTAAACAAAGACGTATTTTTAGAAATAGATTTTCAGTTTATGAATAAATTAATCCATATTTTTCATTTAAATTGTTAATTAAAATATTAAATTAACAATTTTAATTGAAAAATGATGAGAAAAATGAAATAAATGGAAAAGCTCCTTTTTTAATTAGAATTTAATTTAGTTATTGTAAATTTATTATTTTAATTATTAATTTGGGTTTATTTATATTACTACTCGCTAATTTAAATTAAAAATATAGATGAAAATATCCATTCAGGAATGGCAAATCTGTTCCTCCCCTAAGGCATTGCTTATAAATTGAACTCGAACAGAAGAAACTACAAGTGTCACTAATTTTGTAATCGACTTAAATAAATTGGGAACCGGAGTTTTTGGAAATTTTGATTAACTATAATATGAAAACAAGAGGCTGGTATATAAATCCTTGCCACCTTCGCTCAAAGAGGAGATTTGTTTGCGATATCTCCACCATCCCAAATAAATTATCTACAGAGAAAGCATTCAATTATTATTGTTACGTTTTTGCCTTGTCAATCAAGGTTCGTATCACTGGATTGTGAATAAAATAAAATCAATTTAATTTATCACCAACGAATTTATTTATTGTATGTCACACAAAAATTATAACAACACTATTTATTAACGATAGTTCACAAAATCACTTTAAATAATTTTCACACAATTTTACTGTACACTTACAATTTTTATTTCCACTAAAACACTTTTTAAAAATCACTTTTTATTTCCTTTTTAATCTTCACACTATCGCTTACCAAAGACTACAATCCAATTCGACTTCGTTCGTCTTTTTATATACACACACCAAATTTCTAGAAAGCTCATGACTTTTCCAGTTAGAATAGCGTAGAAACATTTAGAACAATTTTTTCTTGGAAAATCCATTTTAGTACAGTTAAGCATTGAGCTATTAATTTTAACTTATTCTATTACACCCTAGATGTCACCATCACATTTAATTATTGTGACGGTGACACCTAGTGTGTAATAGAAGAAGTTAAATTAATAGCTCAATCTGTAACTGTACTAAAATGGATGATTCCATGATAAAAATTGTTACGTAATGTTTCTACGCTTCTAAATGGAAAAGTCAGGAGCTTTCTAGAAGTTTGGTTTGTGTATATAAAAAGGCGAACGAAGTCGAATTGGATTAGTTGTATTTGAAAAGCGACAGTGTGAAGATTAAAAAGGAATTCACATTCGTCACCGTTACATTATATTGAAAAACTTAATATTGTGACCGTGACACCTAGGGTGTGATAGAATAAGTTGAATAAATGGCTCAATATTTTACTGTACTATAATGTAATTTTCCATGATAAAACAGTTCTAAATATTTGTACACTATTAGTACTGGAAAGGTCGTGAGCTTTCTAGAAGTTTGGTTTGTGTGTATAAAAGGGCGAACGAAATCAAATTCGATTATTAGACTTTGGAACGTGATAGTGTCAACTTGTAAGATTATTTTTAGTATTTGGTAAACGATAGTGTAAAGATTAAAAAGGAATTAAAAAGTGATTTAAAAAGTGTTTAAGCGGAAATTAAAAGTATAAGTGTACAGTAAAATTTGAGAATAATTTATGTAATGTGATTTTGTGAATTTTTATTATTAAATTGTATTGTAATAATGTGTTGTAATAATTCTTGTGTTAACTAAATAAATTCCTTGGTGATAAATTGAATTGATTGTGTTTTATTCACAATCAAGTGATACGAACCTTGATTGACAAGGCAAAAACGTAACAATAGTAGTGTTTTTTTATTCGCTCCGGATAGCTGCTATCGAGAGCCGTCATTTTTCTACGGCTAAATTTAATTTTGACGCGCTATTTATTGGTAAACTAAACTTATTTAACATCAAACTATCATTTTTAATTCAATTGTTTACCAAAAAACTTCATATAAAAAATATTTGGCTCTACCTATTTATACGGAGCGCTATCGGGAGCCAAATTTTATATGGCGGCTCTCGATAGCAGCTATCCGGAGCGAATAAAAAAACGCTACAAATATGTATCTTTTATATCTTTATTAAGTAAATTTCATATTCAGACTAAAACCAACAAAATTGTAATTGTTGGGCATTTAGATAGCTCGGTTATTTCTATACATTTTGTAGACAACTCAATTTTATTGAAATCACAAAATTTTAGGTGAAAAATCTAATATCTGCAATTGATCTCCCATTTTTTCACGGACCTATACAGCGCGATGCATTTCATTTTACTCAATATTATCCACTCTCTAATTTTGGGTATAAGTTGTAGCGGGAAAACATTTTATTGAAAAACACGTAGCGTAGACTGAAATAGCTGCTATATAATTATCATTTGGCATGACCGGCCATTCAACCTTTAGTTACGACCTTTCTTCGATAACATTTGAAATCAATCAATTCGGTTGGTACAAGTCAGACTTAACAAACCCTCTACCACATGTAATAATTGGTAATAAGAAATTTATCGTTATCAATGTGACATCTGGTGTTCCTCGGGGATCACATATTTTACCCTGGATTTTTGTTATATTTTACCCTTTGTTTTGATTGATCGGTTCTCCTAGATCATAAAAAACTTAAATTTTCTCATATTTGCTAATAACGTAAAAATTTATCATATGCTTGAACAAATTTGTGATGCTGACAAACCGCATGATGACCTCAATAAACTTAGTGAGTGGTGAGATCAAAACTCATTACACTTGAACGTCAAGAACCAAGAAGTGCAGTCACCTTCGTGAAAACGTTAGTTTTATCAGGCACATCGATAACTGTATTGCTAAAGCAAACTCTATATTTGGCTTTGTCAAACGATCGATTGGGGAATTCAGTGACACACAAGCTTTATTTACATTATATTTCGCTTATATAAGATCTCAAGTGGAATATACTGTAATCTTCTGGAACCGTCTGAAAACCAAAAAAATTGAAAGTATACAAAAAATGTTTTGATATTGATAAAATCATCCTTGTTTCTGACAAAATCGATTTCTTTACTTGAACGAATATGCCGACGGGATTTATCGAGCGTATGAATATTAGTTCAAAGTCAAGATTAGATAGATTGTAGCTCAGATTAAGCTTAAAATAGACCACGATTTCAAATTTACAAAACGGGACATTTCTAGAAAATTTTTAATAAAAGAAGAGAAAGAAGAAATGAGACCAGTTGCTATTAAATATTTTCTTAAGACAAGCCAAACAATTTATGCTCGGTTGCAGAAGGTGAATAAGTTTCGACTAATTACTCGTATTCTAATCAGGTTCTAAGAGATACGTAGAATTAGAAGAAAATTTGCTAAATTCATTTGAAATCAAAGGTTTTGGACAACGATTTTAGTGCTTGCTGGGTTAATTTATTTGTAATATACGTTTTGCACTCCAAGTTTACCCATTTTCAACTTCAAATTTAACCTTCTATAAATCAAATTAAGCATTTAGCAAAACAAATTGAAACTTTTATCATTTTCATGTTCATAAAATCAAGAAGAAATTGTTGAAACTTTCTTCTTAGATGTAAGCGTAACTGAAAACAATTTCATGGTCCTTTCAATTGCCTTTATCTTTAGAAAGGGAATTAAAAGATACTTGAGCCAAACCAATCAGTCAGTGTTTCGAAACTGTTAGGTTATTCGAGATTTTCGTCGATATTTAACAAATTATCCGATACTATTTGAAGATTCCCTTCTTATTGTATATCCTTTTATTGAGCTTAGCATTAACTTGCTGTGTAGCATTTTGCTTCGTAGTATTTATAACATTAAGTTTTATTTAGAAGAATTTTCGGAATATTTCGAAATTTTCGTGGTTTTTCTAAATTTTGACAGGCTTCCGAAATTATTCATTTAATTCCAGATTTTTTGATATAGAGATTGATATGACAATTTTCTGCGATTAACATTGAGTTTGAGGACTTGCAGAGTTACACAAATAAATCTGAATAGAGATATTTAGTAGATTTTTTAAAATTATGCCAAAATTTATATATTTTTTCCTAGGCTATTCGAAATTATTCAAAAATGTCCAGGTTATTTTCGTTTCACATGGTGAGGATTTTCTTTCGTTTTACATATTTACGGATAACCCAATATTTGAGAACTTAAAAGAATATTCTAGAAATGTAAGTTGAAAGATGTTTCGTTTTATTTGAGGCCAATGAAATGAATCACATTCGGTATCGTCTAGTCACGAAATCAGATACTTCTAAATAATGCGAGGCTCGGCAATAGAAAGAAATAAGCTTTTATCTAAAAGCTTTACTTGTTCACAGGAACAAGAACTATTTTTAGGGCCCAAAAAAAATTTTCCGGGGGGGGGGGGGAGGCCGTGGTTTGTAGTTACGCGACTGATTTATGGCTATGTTACGCGGCGAGGAAGGAAGAAAAAGTAATGTTTATACCAACGGTGGATTTCAAACATAAAGGCAAATCCACTCTCATTGCATTATATAAAATTAAATTGTAGAACTCATTGAGGAAGCAGTGATAATTGAATCAGCCAACAATAGCCGGATTGACCACCATTGTGACTTAGGCGCTGTGATAACCGGGCAATAGCTATAAAAACCAACGAATAGCCGATTGAGAAGCCAATTCTGTGTAAACTCTAAGTTGTTCTGAGTTAATCCTGAAGTGGATATTGTATATAATAGGGGCAAATGGACTGCATTCACTACTAAATATTATAACTACTTGTCGAAAATGTCGATATTTCTATTGAAACAAACACAAAGTGACAGAGCAAGCTGCTACAACCAAATTAATAACAACAACAATCTCAAATCCATATAAATAATTTCTGGATATTTGACATCCTCCGCCCAATTGAATTTAGTGATTCAGGCTATATGGTATGGTATACCATATATCATCGTCAAAATATCTTATCCACACACTTTGTCATTTTGGTACATCAAAATTTGGTTAATTCTGCTACTTGAATGTTTGGTTATTCATATGAGACTGCTTCGTGGTAACTGCGTGTATAGACTTCGTTGTTCTTTCTCTTTTCCTTGATTGTTAACGTAATGCATCTTGTTCCCTGGTTAATGGTTTGTTTTCACTGCTGAGTCATTTGACGGTGGATGACAAATGACGGATGAAGATAACCTCGACTGTAAAAATGAGGTTTCAGTGGATTGATATCGTATTTGTGATTTTAGTCGGACATTAGTGAATTGGCAATGGACACAGTTTATGAATAACTCGTTGAATTTCACCTTCTGCGGACTTTAATGTGACGAGACGTACCTTCCCGTCTGAACCTGGGTGAAATCGACAAACTTTGCCCATTGTCCAACAATTGTCTAGCGGGTTTTCCTCTCTAATTAAAACAATTTGACCAATTTCTAAATTTGCTTCATCACTTTTCCATTTCCATCTTTGTTGCAAGGTGTGGACATATTCCTTAAACCACCGACTCCATAATAACTGCCACATCTTTTGGACTGCTTGCTAATGCAACAATCGATGTGTTTTTATAGAACGAACTCCGGCTTCCCACAGACCACCAAAATGTGGGGCATATGTTGGTATTAAATGCCATGTTATCTGGTGCTGTCTGCATTTTTTGTCACAAATTGATTTAACTCGTGAAGTTTTCGAAATGCGCCGCGAAAGTTTGACCATTATCTGAATAAAGGAAAGTTACACGACCTCGCCTTGCCACAAACTGATCAAATGCGCCAAGAAATGCATCAGCTGTTAAATCGGTAACGAGTTTAATGTGTGTTGCCTTTGTACACATACATACAAATACACAGCCATACGATTTTCGACTCTTTTGCCCACGTCCATGGATTAAATAGGAGTGTAGTGGTTCACGAGGCAAGCCACCCATTTTTTGTTGAATAAGTCTTGGCTTCAACTAACACAACATATTACCGAATTCTTTCGTAAAACGTAGCCATCTAACTCTATTGATTGATTGATTGATTGATTGTGAGTGTACGGCCAAGCATTATAGCAAGTCTCCCGGACTCCCGGGCACACACCGTACACCCGTTTACACACAACAAAACCGAAGGATTGGATAGGATTATTAGTAGGGACAGACTCGACCCGGTTACAGACACCAATGCGATCAATAGTTAGTAAATTAACAGCACAAAAGACAACACAATCTAACTACATTTTTAGATGATCATTTATCTGGAATCCAGGGCCGGATACTCAGGTCTCCCTAAACCTAAATTAAAAATTATTAATGTTGTATTTTCCCCCTGTTCGCCTTTCAATAATTTACCTGATAAAATATTTAAGAAAATCTAAAATTACTAAGCTAAAATGATAATTATAATTACAGTAGAAATCGCTAACACTATGCCATGAAAATGCGTTTCCTTCTGAAAATTAAAAATTAGTAAAACATTAGAAAAAAAAACACAACAAAATTAAAATGAATTACCTAAAGATTTTGGCCGCCAAGTGAATTTGGATTTTGCCAGCTGAGAAAAATTTAAAAAATCCTCCGGGTCATTTCATTAACAGTGAACTTTTTTTAGATCGCACGGACTGAATATAAACATATACTAATCTCGCGGAATGTAACAGACGCCTGTTAAATGGTGATATTCTGGAAAATTGATATAACACGCATAAGCCACTTGTCACGAGTGTGTTCCAAAAAATTATTTGAGTCACATACTGTACGACATGGTAAACACCAACCCTTGCTGTGAAGTTTAATTTTTGGGTAGTTTCTATAACCTCTTTGATAAATGTACAAATTTCCCCTTAAAATCAAATAAGCAAAGCAAATTAATTATTTTTAGTCAGTAGTGCCATTGCCATAGATAAATAAATACCAATTAAAAGTGTAAACATTTTATGTGCAAGTTAGTAACAGTAGTTTCAGATATTTAATTAAATATTTTGACCGAGTGCAACCAATAATTTGTGGAAAAGCCCAAATATGCATAGTATATGAGAAAAGTTAAATTAAATATAACTAGGCGCTTACCAAGGTAATTAGGGATTGTAAGTTATTTGGTGAACTTTGTGTGACAAAATTTTGTTTTTTTTAGAAACGGGAATAATTAAAATATATTAAACGGTGGCAACTGGCGAATGCCCGTTTACTTGATAAGTGACTTTATTCTTATTATTTATTATCGATCCCAACAAAATTAGGGGATAAGTATTCATATATAACAAATATTATTTTGAGAGATATAATTCTTGTACATACCGTATACGTACAAGAAACGATAAATGAAGATATATTGTGAGCATGACCTTGGGGTCGTTTATTCTGGATGATAAAAAAAAAATATACCTACATACTAACAAATTTTTTTTTTTTATCAATTAAATTGTCCATTGATGTATTATATGTAAAACAGTTGTAACGATCTGCAGTTGCATATCAACTCAAACAGCGTAAAAACAAAGAGAGAAGGTACTATTTTTTCTTTGATTTCATGTCAGCAGATGCAGATGGCAGAGTCGTTACCAGAAAGGAAAAACAAACAAAAAAGAGACAAGGTCTTTTTGGTTTTGGCATTGCACAACGACGGTCGTGTATACATAAAAAGTAAAGCCGGAATTTATTAATGTCCGCCAGGTATGAAAAATCAAATTTTATGTGTACCATAATTGTATAACCAAGAGAATATAATAATATAAAATAACGCACACGAAAGTGATCTAATACATATTTGGTTATTTGTGAAATTTGCCTAAACTAAGTACATACGATTCATAAATATCTGAGTGCAAATTTCTCGGTGTTACAATACCAACGAGAAAAACTCAAAGCGTGCCAGTGCAAATACAACATAAATTATTTTTGTTGTGCTATTCGTTTCGTGGTGGACCCGCGACGATAACGTTTGTTAATAAAAAATTACAAAAAAAAACATATCCAGAACACTAATTCCACGCGCTCCTATAGAGAAGTCAACATTACCGTCGTAACTGTGTTCGGGTAAAAAAAAAAAAACCGCGTGTTTCAAGAAAAATCAAGCAACCTCATCAGCTGTTTGTGGATTTCCATAGACGTCGGTCGCAAGCACATTCCGGTTGGGGGTAAACCAGCGTATCCTTTTCGAATAGAATTAAAAAGCCAATTTATTGTTAATTTATAAATATTTTTTGTTATTAATTTCTTTCTTATTATTATTTTTTTTGTTTACTTAATTTATTGTTAATATTTTCTTATTTCATTTACATTGTAAAAAAAAAAAACAAAGATTATTTTTTTCCACTCACAGTCCGGCAACGCATCGTCCATGAAACGACCAGCGATTTTCATCGCCATTTTTTTTTCTTTTCAGATCTGACGGAGGTACGAAGAGCTCTTCGTGTCACCATCGGATGCCCAACGGTTCAGACTCATGGTTATTTTTGAGTGGTACGATATCCACGGTTGAGACTGTGAAAGAAATTATGTTTGTTTTGTTTTTGGTTATAATTACCGTAAATTTAAACTAATCGTATTGTTATGTTATTATTTTTATAATTACTGTGTTTTTTTTTTTTTGAAGATCGACCTTGATAAAAATGTCTATATCAATAAACGAGAATTATTTTGTAACTAGTTAAAAAAAATGTAAAAGTATGGTGTTTTAAAGAATTCTTTTTTAGGTGATGAGTGTCTTAGCGTGAGTTAGGCCGAGTAATACTTACTGCAGCTCTCATCACCCAACCAGATCCAGCAAAAAACCTCTCCCCCACGACTAAGTATTAGCCGGCAAAATGCTGCAACTGACAATCTGCCTGAGTACATTCTATTAATGATGACCTGACCCATGACTGGTTGTATAATGGCATACGATTCTGAAACGCGGATACGAATTAGCGATGTGATTGATGGTAAGATCCCCACCCATACTGATTGTCACCTAGCCGGAAAATTCTGCTCCATTACTCAGATTACCGAGAGATCTGTTAACGGTTCTAAGGCATACAATTTTCCAGAATACCGTGAACTAAGGAAATCGTTACAGGAAGGTGAATTTTAATGCCGGTTCTTTATTTTTGTTTCTCAATGGTGGCATGGTCTGTATGACACCCATCTGTCTGTATTGCTACTGAAGAAAACAAAGGAACATTGTTCCAAGAAAACTGTTCTTGTTTTGACAGGGGCATGAGTCACTGTAGTATATTACTTTCTTTACACACGATGGAAGTGACTTTAAATGTCTGAAGAAGCAGGAAGCAATTTCATTTCCACCACGTTTAGCCGTTTCTTCACGCCACATATAGCAGAAGGGTTCATTGGAAATACAATCACATACAATGTACTGTCAAATTGTATGTCCATAAGGAACGCTTGTAAAAGGATACGATGTATAAATTCTTGCAGAATCTATGTTTTTGCAGTAATTTTTATCAAACTCTTTTGCATTATAAGCGTTATCAGCGTCTGCATGATGGTTTTGCTGTCCCTTTAATAAAATTTGCTTTTCGGCATCATTTTGGACAATTTCAATTTTTAATTTTATCGTTTCGCAGGTATTGCATGTATCTGTCTTTGGCTTTTTAAATGTTAGATTGGATTCGCTAAACAATTCATTATATTTTGTTAGTGAAACCGGATTATATATTAAAATACAACTTGTGCATTTTAGAAATTGTCAAATCCCCATGGAGATATTTTCTTGATGTGTTACGTCGAGTGTAGCGGCTCTCGTAGGCGGGAAATGCATTAATATTAGCCCGTACCTTATTTATTTTATCTTCAGGAAGCTTATTTGGAAGTGTTTTTTTACCACGAAGATCCAAACTGATGACTGCTACAGGAGAACAAAATTGTTTATCAATAACGGTATTAATAAAGCGATATGTTTCACCGAGAGTACTCTTTATACAAATTTGACAAACAGCAATCTTTTCTCCAGATATATTGACTGAGTAGGAGCAAGAAAATCTGCGATTTTTGAGCGTTCGATTTCCAAGTACAAGTGTTTGCGTTTTCTTTGGTTTTAATTGTATTAAACCAGCCACATATGCCAAACGAAGGTTAAAACTCCCAAGTGGCCAATATAGATTGAATCAATATTTTTTTGCGTTTCAATAGTTATACGTTGGCTGCATTTCTTTCGACAATTTCCTAACACCACACAAATACAGTTAGGCCTAACATTAGCTTGAGCAGTTATATATTTTTTCCCCGAAGCTCCGTTTTAGTTAGCGATCTTTTCTGTCTCCCATTTTACGTGGTAATGTTATTGAGTGAAAATTTTGATTATTTTCCTCTACTAAATTTCGTTCGATTTCTGCTGCCACTTCCTCTACATCAGTTTTACTGGGATCTTTATTAATATCGCTTAAATTTTCGAAAGGATCTATTTCTGACAAAGATGCATCCATATTACAAATTACACCTTTCTTAAAATTGCATTTCACTAAGCCAGATGTTCCAGGTTCTGAAACTGGTTTCACGTGTGACTGGGTTTCCATTTCACTCTGATTGAATTTACCATCATATAACGCCGAATTTTGCGTTGGTTTAATTTTTAATTTTGCTACTTGATTGGTAGTCGGATAAGCAGCGCCACATTTAGCTTTAGCCACTTCAAGCATTCGGACAGACCTTGAAGACATTCCAATTCAATTCTAGTAGACTAATCTTGTGATTTTAATATGTTCCGAAGATTGCAAGAGAATTCAATCCAGTTTCGAACTAATTAGCTTATGATTATGAAAAAATCAATCTTCTCATCAGGCCGCGGCGACTGGACTGATTATTCCACAATTTACATTCTAAATATACAGAATGTGCTGTGCGTTTAAGTATTAATATTACTAAAATTAATAATTCATAATTAAATAAATAGAATTCTGTCTATTAGTCGGTTTCGTTGAATTACTGTACGTAAATACTAATATACTTCTCGTGTTAATAAAACACAATTAAAATAGTCTAATCACCGGTAGCGTATTAGAAATTACATGAATTAATTAACATTCAACAAAAAAACATTAATAAAGTAAAAATTAGCGTACACAGAAATAGAGCTGTGTGAATATTGTGAAGAGTAAAAATTGTAAGGGAATTCATCTGTATTAGTACGATTCGCTAGTACTTAACACACATCACATTCTGTATATATAGAATGTAAATTGTGGTATAATCAGTCCAGTCGCCGCGGCCTGTTGAGAAGATTGATTTTTTCATAATCATAAGCTCATCAAGTTCGAAACTGGATTGAATTCTCTTACAATCTTCGGAACATATTAAAATCATATCATTTAAATATCTGCAAAATAAATGGCCATTTCGTAACAATATTTTATGTATAAATAATAGGTCGCCCACCATTTAATGATGTATACATAAATTTACGTAATGGGCGAACCAAAAAGTTATATCAAAGGCGCCATTCAACTTAATGAGATATTATGTATGTAAATGATACAAAATATTAGCATTTCAATATTTTATATCTTTAATGATACAAATGGGACACATCGAACCGACACACCGTATCACTATTAAAACTATATACTTTATATAAACCGAGCAGAACAGAAATTTGTTCAATTGGTGATATGTTGGTCCAGTAAAAAAAAAAAAAAATAGTGACAGTTGGAAAGTTTTTTTTTCTATTTTCCACTTTCTTGTCTCCACTTGTGTAAAAACTTCTTATCTCACAAAATGTTGAAAAATCATTTCACAAAGTTTAAATTTTTTCCCCGTTTCATATTTTCTAAATTAAATTAAATTATTTTTTCTTCTTTTATGAAATGAAAACTTTCGAAACTTTTCATTTTTTTTTTTGTTTTTTCTTTTTCAATTTTTTCTTCGTTTAAATTTAGTTTTTTATCATGTCTTTTCAAAAAAAAATTGTTGCTGATATATTTTGTTGTTATTTTATTTTTTACTTTTCAATTTTTGTGTTCCTTAAATGTCGACATAAAAATTATTTTCCTATATACATGTCTTTTATTTATTTATATTTTTATCTTTATGACACTTAAATAATTTATTACGAAAATTATGTAGTTGACAAATCAAATAGAAGACAACAAAAAAAAAAAAAGCTTTCGGGTTTTGTTGTTGTTGTTGCGTGAATAGAGCAAAACAGCATTTTGTCTATAAATATTTAAAAGCAGAGAGTAGAAAGAACAACAAGAAAATTATGGAAGAAACTGTTAGAAAACTTACAGCATAATTTTGATATTACCTAAGGGTCTATAACATTTTTATGTCGTGAAAATAATTTTCCAAAAAAATGGCAAAACAAAAGTTTTCAATATCTGTTTATGTTATATTCTTTTTTGTTTTTTTGGAAAATTATGTCATTTCTAAGATGTACATATATTATGGAGACGATAATTTCGAGGAAATAAACTTTTTATGCTTTATCGGAATTTGGTATACGGTACTGCGAAGGTTAGCGATCAAACTACTGTACACGTCGCAAGATGGACATAACACTGTATTATTCTAACACTTAAAAAATAGCAAGCATCTACCCAAAAATAAAATGAGAAAAGCTCATCATTTTCTATTTTTCATTCAAACTATAAAAACAAAAAAAACCATCTGCAATATAATAAAGTACGGTAATAACAACAAATTTTCAGAAAGCTCTTACGGAGAAAGAGTAAACAGCAACAACAAAAAATTTGAAATAATTTAAAGTTTTTGATATTGCTTTTGAAATTTTGTTTTTGAATAATATATTTCTATGCTAATGAAAACGTTGCGGAAGAGCTTTTAAAATTAATTATTGATGAAGTAGTATGTGTACGGTTAAAAAGTAAATATATATGCAGTGTACATAATTAGATCAAATCTAAATTGTATATTTAATTTTAAAGTTATCTAATTATTTTCAAGTTATTATATATTTTATCCATTCCATCGCAAAATGGCAACGACAAAAATAGAATAAAAAACTAAGCAAAGCAATTACTGTGCTTGACTGACAAAAAAAAAAAAAAATACAGAATAATAATTACAAAGATAAGAATACAACTTTTTTTGTTGTTGCCTCAGCAAGCTTTAAAAGGAAAGGTCAACAATTATTCCAACACTTATACATATACATATTCTAAAGAATGAAAACCTTTTTTCTTATTTTTTTTTTGTTTTTGTTTGGTGTGTATGATAAAGACAATGGCATAAAAATATTTAAAAAAAAACTTTTCCTTTGAAATCGTCTTCTCGAGAGGTCTTTGTTTCGAGGCGATCAACAACGAAATAATGTAAAATTACTGTGAAATAACACCTCGGTCTCTTATATAAGCTTCTTAATTTTTTGTTCAGCTCTTTTTTTGTTTTTTATCTAGGGATTACGTACGTTTATTACCCCTTTTCTGATTGAACCGTTAACATATTTACCGTATTTACTCGTATTTCCGTAATAATTGAAGATATCGCATGCCTGTTTCCGTATCATACAATAACTCAATTAAAAATGTATGAAACAAAAAATCAATTTAATTATATTTTTTTTAAGAATTGAGAAAGAAAAGCTTTTACAGTTTTTCTATAAACGAAACGAAGAAAATTGATTTGAAAATTAAATGAAAATTATAGTTTTTATTATCTTAGATTTATTACTAGAAAAATTGTGCTGCTTGAACGTATAGTAAAATATAAAGTAAAATTGAATTGTTGTCGAATCGATTAGTGTAAATGAAAATCTTCTGGCAAGATGGCTGATAAAATCAGGTGATAATTTTCCCATAGCAAACAGAGACAAAACACAATCGATATTCAATGATTCCGTTTTATATTATAGCGGAATTTTCATCAAGAAATCATCTCATCATTGTGTTTTCATGTTGATTAATTGAAATGAAAAATAAAAATATAAATAAATTAATTTATAAAACCCATATAATTTTGGTGTTATTGACAATAAGATGTTCAAGTGAGTTATTAAATCCCAAGTTAGTTCCCGGTATTTTATTGTTATATTGTATCTTGTGTTGATTGTTATTTATTGTACAATGAACACTGGTCGGTCGATATTTCTTCGCTGACAGCAAATTAATAAATAATTATTTTTGTAGTACTAAGCTTAAAACCCAGACTTTCTTTGCACGCGCCAGTCTATTACTTATTCAGGACACATTTTATAGGATTGAACATTTTGTATTCATGCAATCAAAAATTCATACATAACCATTATGATCTGTTATGCTGTAGAAGACTGGATTTTTGTTGAAAAATTATGATATAAACAAGCAAAGTAAAATACATATTTTTTTATAATTTAGCACAGGTTAGCTACAAACAATTTAATTTAAAGCTTCACTCTTATTTTACTTACTCTTATAAAATGACGGATTTCTTGTCTTTTCTTATCCATACTATCGGTTATAGATTCATCGAATTTATTGGATAAGACATGGTTAAGGTTTCTTATATTAATACTAGCTGACCCGGCAAACTACGTTTTGCCCAAAATAGATTTTTTTATTGAATTAATTGCGAGCATTCAAGATTCCAACCGAAATTAGGTTTTTTGATCGAAAAGTATTGATTGAATGAAACACTTGTCGAATTCAATTGAATTCCTTCATTCGTTCCGTCCAATATTTGGCGAAAATAGAATAAAATCAAGTATTTATTTCATTGAATTCTATTCGTTTTATTGAAATCTAAAAAGAAGAATACAACAATGATTGTATTCAATTTTTAAGCTGCATGATACACAACATTTTTTGTTTTCTGCTCCGGAGCGTAAATGAAGAGTGAGGACGGTTTCCCAACTCGGGAACACGCCACATGTATGTAGGTGGCCGTATGAAAAGCATGATATTTCCAGATTTATGTCGCACACTTCCAGCGTCTGCCCTTGTGACTTGTTTATGGTCATCGCAAATGCAAGTTTCACTGGGAACTGAATGTTTTTGAACTGGAACGGAAAATCGGTTGAAGTCAAGGGAATTTGCAAAATTAGGCATGTTGGAGTTTACAGTTGTGATCCAGATCAGATATATTGTGTTTCGCCCTTGAGTGCGATTTCAAAAGAATATAATTTTGTAGAACTTTTATTAAACGATTCGTATGGATTAGGGTTTTTTAACTAGGTTCAAGGAGGTTTATTCCATATGCTAGCCAAACCTTTGTCATCAAAGTTGGCTATGGTCGATATTGGACCTTGAGTGCGATTTCAAAAGAGTATAATTTTGTAGAAATTTATTAAATGAACGATCATATGGATTAGGGTTTTTTTAGCATACAAATATTTATTATAAGAACATTAAATATTAGCACAGATATGTAGATGATATACTATTTATGTACACGGGTACAAATCGGCAAATGAATCAACTATTAAATTATATCAACTCTATACATCCTAAAATTAAATTCACACTAGAAATGGAAGAAGAGAAAAGTATAAATTTTTTGGATTTAACTATAAAAAATGTTGATCAAAAACATAAATTTAAAATATTCAGAAAACCAACCCAAACGGACCAAACTATTGATAGTAAATCAAATCATCCTTTACAACATAAAATGGCAGCGTATAATCATATGATAAATCGATTAAATATTATACCAATGACACAAGCGGATCAACTAGAAGAGTTAAACATAATAAAATACATCGCAAGTCAAAATGGATATAGACCTAAAATAATAGATCAAATTAATTTATCATACAAAAACAAAATAATGTATCGAAATTATACAACATTAAATTTAGAAGAAGATACATCTAAAATATACATTTCAATGGAATATAACAGCTTCACGAGTTCTAAAATACAAAAAATATTTCGGAATTTTGGCTATACAATTGCTTTTAAAACTCAACAAAACCTCGAAATGCAATTAAAGCCTAAGAAAGAAGAAAATTTAGACACTGGAGTATATCAGTTGATTTGTTCAGATTGTCCTGCTTTCTACATAGGACAAACAGGTAGATCCTTCGGTCAAAGATATAAAGAACACGTTCGTGATATTGGTAAAATGTATGCGACATCAAACTTTGCTATACATATCAATACAACACAACATAACTATATAGACATGAATACTAACATGAAAATTCTATATACAATGAGAAAAGGTGATAATATGGACCGAATGGAAGAATTATTGATCTATAGAAACAGAAGAAATAATAATTTACTTAATAATAAGATTAATACTCCTGTAAATAAAATATACGACATAATAATTCGAAATTCTTGATCAAGTAGGCTATGACGTAGGGATAAAACAGGTATATAAAGATGACAGAATCCATAATTTTCTTTAGTAGTTCAGTAACTGAAGATGATTACTTGTTAATCGAAATCGATATTACAAAAATAAAAAATAAAAAATAAAAAATAATTCCACATAAACGGAAGTTTAATAGATAATTAAAATAAAAATTTGTTTTATTTTATTTTTACAATATATTTTTTTAGCTAATTTGGAGGCTTATTCCATATGCTGGCCAAACATTTGTCATCATTGTTGGCAATGGCCGACATTGGCCCTTGAGTGCGATTTCAAAAGAATATAATTTTGTAGAACTTTTATTAAACGAATGAATCGTTTGTTAGAGGCTTATTCCATATGCTAGCCAAATCTTTGTCATCATTTTTGGCAATGGCCGATATTGTCCCTTGAGTGCGATTTCAAAAGAGTATAATTTTGTAGAAATTTATTAAATGAACGATCATATGGATTAGGGTTTTTTAGCTATTTTGGAGGCCTATTCCATATGCTGGCCAAACCTTTGTCATTATTATTGGCAATGGCCGATATAGTCCCTTGAGTGCGATTTCAAAAGAATATAATTTTGTAGAACTTTTATTAAACGAACGATTCGTTTGGATTAGGGTTTTTTAACTAGCTAATTTAGAGGATTACTCCACATGCTAGCCAAACCTTTGTCATCATTGTTGGCAATGGCCGATATTGGCCCTTGAGTGCGATTTCTAAAGAATATAATTTTGTAGAAGTTTTATTAAATGAACGATTCGTATGGATTAGGGTTTTTTAACTAGCTAATTTAGAGGCTTATTTCATATGCTGGCCAAACCTTTGTCATCATTGTTGGCCATGGCCGATATTAGCCTTTGAGTGCGATTTCAAAAGAATATAATTTTGTAGAACTTTTATTAACCGAACGATTCGTATGGATTAGGGTTTTTTAGCTAATTTAGAGGCTTATTCCATATACTAGCCAAACCTTTTGTCATCATTGTTGGCCATGGTCGATATTGGCCCTTGAGTGCGATTTCAAAAGAGTATAATTTTGTAGAAATTTATTAAATGAACGATCATATGGATTAGGGTTTTTTAGCTAATTTAGAGGCTTATTCCATATGCTGGCCAAACCTTTGTCATCATTGTTGGCAATGGCCGATATTGGCCCTTGAGTGCGATTTCTAAAGAATATAATTTTGTAGAAGTTTTATTAAATGAACGATTCGTATGGATTAGGGTTTGTTAACTAGCTAATTTAGAGTCTTATTTCATATGCTGGCCAAACCTTTGTCATCATTGTTGGCAATGGCCGGTATTGGCCCTTGAGTGCGATTTCAAAAGAATATAATTTTGTAGAACTTTTATTAAATGAACGATCATATGGATTAGAATTTTATAGCTAATTTAGAGGCTTATTCCATATGCTGGCCAAAACTTTGTCATCATTGTTGGCAATGGCCGATATTGCTCCTTGAGTGCGATTTCAAAAGAATATAATTTTGTAGAACTTTTATTAAACGAACGATCATATGGATTAGGGTTTTTTAGCTAATTTGGAGGCTCATTCCATATGCTGGCCAAACCTTTGTCATCATTGTTGGCAATGGCCAACATTGGCCCTTGAGTGCGATTTCAAAAGAATATAATTTTGTAGAACTTTTATTAAACGAATGATTCGTTTGTAAGAGGCCTATTCCATATGCTGGCCAAATCTTGGTCATCATTTTTGGCAATGGCCGATATTGTCCCTTGAGTGCGATTTCAAAAGAGTATAATTTTGTAGAACTTTTATTAAATGAACGATCATATGGATTAGGGTTTTTTAGCTAATTTAGAGGCTTATCCCATATGCTGGCCAAACCTTTGTCATCATTGTTAACAATGGCCGATATTGGCCCTTGAGTGCGATTTCAAAAGAATATAATTTTGTAGAACTTTTATTAAACGAACGATTTCTATGGATTAGAGTTTTTAAACTAGGTAATTTAGAGTCTTATTCCATATGCTGGCCAAACATTTGTCATCATTGTTGGCAATGGCCGATATTAGCTTGTGAGTGCGATTTCAAAAGAATATAATTTTGTAGAACTTTTATTAAACGAACGATCGTATGGATTAGAGTTTTTAAACTAGCTAATTTAGAGGCTTATTCCATATGCTGGCCAAACCTTTGTCATTATTGTTGGAAATGGCCGATATTGGCCCTTGAGTGCGATTTCAAAAGAATATAATTTTGTAGAACTTTTATTAAATGAACGATCATATGGATTACGGTGTTTTTAGCTAATTTAGAGGGTTATTCCTTATGCTGGCCAAACCTTTGTCATCATTGTTAACAATTGCCGATATTGACCTTTGAGTGCGATTTTAAAAGAGTATAATTTTGTAGAACTTTTATTAAACGAACGATCATATGGATTAGTGTTTTTAGCTAATTTAGAGGGTTATTCCATATGCTGGCCAAACATTTGTCATTATTGTTGGCGATGGCCGATATTAGCCCTTGAGTGCGATTTCAAAAGAATATAATTTTGTAGAACTTTTATTAAACGAACGATCATATGGATTAGTGTTTTTAGCTAATTTAGAGGCTTATTCCATATGCTGGCCAAACCTTTGTCATCATTGTTGGAAATGGCCGATATTGGCCCTTGAGTGCGGTTTCAAAAGAATATAATTTTGTAGAACTTTTATTAAACGAACGATCATATGGATTACGGTGTTTTTAGCTAATTTAGAGGGTTATTCCTTATGCTGGCCAAACCTTTGTCATCATTGTTAACAATGGCCGATATTGGCCCTTGAGTGCGATTTCAAAAGAATATAATTTTGTAGAACTTTTATTAAACAAACGATTCGTATGGATTAGGGTTTTTTAACTAGCTAATTTAGAGGCTTATAGAATATGCTGGCCAAACCTATGTCATCATTGTTGGCAATGGCCGATATGGGCCCTTGAGTGCGATTTCAAAAGAATATAATTTTGTAGAACTTTTATTAAACGAACGATTCGTACGGATTATGGTTTTTAAACTAGGTAATTTAGAGGCCTATTCCATATGCTGGCCAAACTTTTGTCATCATTGTTGGAAATGGCCGATATTGGCCCTTGATTGCGATTTCAAAAGAGTATAACTTTGTAGAACTTTTATTAAATGAAAGATCATATGGATTAGTGTTTTTTATCTAATTTAGAGGCTTATTCCATATGCTGGCCAAACCTTTGTCATCATTGTTGGCAATGGCCGATATTGGCCCTTGAGTGCGATTTCAAAAGAATATAATTTTGTAGAACTTTTATTAAACAAACGATTCGTATGGATTAGGGTTTTTTAACTAGCTAATTTAGAGGCTTATAGAATATGCTGGCCAAACCTTTGTCATCATTGTTGGCAATGGCCGATATGGGCCCTTGAGTGCGATTTCAAAAGAATATAATTTTGTAGAACTTTTATTAAACGAACGATTCGTACGGATTATGGTTTTTTAACTAGGTAATTTAGAGGCCTATTCCATATGCTGGCCAAACTTTTGTCATCATTGTTGGCAATGGCCGATATTGGCCCTTGATTGCGATTTCAAAAGAGTATAATTTTGTAGAACTTTTATTAAATGAAAGATCATATGGATTAGTGTTTTTTATCTAATTTAGAGGCTTATTCCATATGCTGGCCAAACCTTTGTCATCATTGTTGGCAATGGCCGATATTGGCCCTTGAGTGCGATTTCAAAAGAATATAATTTTGTAGAACTTTTATTAAACGAACGATCATATGGATTAGTGTTTTTAGCTAATTTAGAGGGTTATTCCTTATGCTGGCCAAACCTTTGTCATCATTGTTGGCAATGGCCGATATTGGCCCTTGAGTGCGATTTCAAAAGAATATAATTTTGTAGAACTTTTATTAAACGAACGATCGTATGGATTAGAGTTTTTAAACTAGCTAATTTAGAGGCTTATTCCATATGCTGGCCAAACCTTTGTCATCATTGTTGGAAATGGCCGATATTGGCCCTTGAGTGCGGTTTCAAAAGAATATAATTTTTTAGAACTTTTATTAAACGAACGATCATATGGATTACGGTGTTTTTAGCTAATTTAGAGGTTTATTCCATATGCTAGCCAAACCTTTGTCATCATTGTTGGCAATGGCCGATATTGGCCCTTGAGTGCGATTTCAAAAGAATATAATTTTGTAGAACTTTTATTAAACGAACGATTCGTACGGATTCGGATTTTGTAACTAGGTAATTTAGAGGCCTATTCCATATGCTGGCCAAACCTTTGTCATCATTGTTGGCAATGGCCGATATTAGCCCTTGAGTGCGATTTCAAAAGAGTATAATTTTGTAGAACTTTTATTAAATGGACGATCATATGGATTAGTGTTTTTTATCTAATTTAGAGGCCTATTCCATATGCTGGCCAAACCATTATCATCATTGTTGGCAATGGCCGATATTGGCGCTTGAGTGCGATTTCTAAAGAATATAATTTTGTAGAACTTTTATTAAGCAAACGATTCGTATGGATTAGGGTTTTTAACTAGCTAATTTAGAGGCTTATTTCATATGCTGGCCGAACCTTTGTCATCATTGTTTGCAATGGCCGATATTGGCCCTTGAGTGCGATTTCAAAAGAATATAATTTTGTAGAACTTTTATTAAATCAACGATCCGTATGGATTAGGATTTTTTAACTAGCTAATTTAGAGGCCTATTCTATATGCTAGCCAATTTTTTGTCATCATTGTTGGCAATGGCCGATATTGACCTTTAAGTGCGCTTTCAAAAGAGTATAATTTTGTAGAACTTTTATTAAACGAACGGTCATATGGATTAGGGTTTTATAGCTAATTTAGAGGCGTATTTCATATGTTGGCCAAACCTTTGTCATCATTGTTGGCAATGGCCGATATTGGCCCTTGAGTGCGATTTCAAAAGAATATAATTTTGTAGAACTTTAATTAAACGAACGATCGTATAGATTAGGGTTTTTTAACTAGGTAATTTAGATGCTTATTCCATATGTTGGCCAAACCTTTGTCATCATTGTTGGCAATGGCCGATATTGGCCCTTGAGTGCGATTTCAAAAGAATATAATTTTGTAGAACTTTTATTAAACGAACGATCGCATAGATTAGGGTTTTTAACTAGGTTTTTAGAGGCCTACTCCATATGCTAGCCAAACCTTTGTCATCTTTGTTGGCAATGGCCGATATTGGCCCTTGATTGCGATTTCAAAAGAATATAATTTTGTAGAACTTTTATTAAAAGAACGATCGTATGTATTCGTGTTTTTTATCTAATTTAGAGGCTTATTCCATATGCTGGCCAAACCTTTGTCATCATTGTTGGCAATGGCCGATATTGGCCCTTGAGTGCGATTTCAAAAGAATATAATTTTGTAGAACTTTTATTAAACGAACGATCATATGGATTAGTGTTTTTAGCTAATTTAGAGGGTTATTCCTTATGCTGGCCAAACCTTTGTCATCATTGTTGGCAATGGCCGATATTGGCCCTTGAGTGCGATTTCAAAAGAATATAATTTTGTAGAACTTTTATTAAACGAACGATCGTATGGATTAGAGTTTTTAAACTAGCTAATTTAGAGGCTTATTCCATATGCTGGCCAAACCTTTGTCATCATTGTTGGAAATGGCCGATATTGGCCCTTGAGTGCGGTTTCAAAAGAATATAATTTTTTAGAACTTTTATTAAACGAACGATCATATGGATTACGGTGTTTTTAGCTAATTTAGAGGTTTATTCCATATGCTAGCCAAACCTTTGTCATCATTGTTGGCAATGGCCGATATTGGCCCTTGAGTGCGATTTCAAAAGAATATAATTTTGTAGAACTTTTATTAAACGAACGATTCGTACGGATTCGGATTTTGTAACTAGGTAATTTAGAGGCCTATTCCATATGCTGGCCAAACCTTTGTCATCATTGTTGGCAATGGCCGATATTAGCCCTTGAGTGCGATTTCAAAAGAGTATAATTTTGTAGAACTTTTATTAAATGGACGATCATATGGATTAGTGTTTTTTATCTAATTTAGAGGCCTATTCCATATGCTGGCCAAACCATTATCATCATTGTTGGCAATGGCCGATATTGGCGCTTGAGTGCGATTTCTAAAGAATATAATTTTGTAGAACTTTTATTAAGCAAACGATTCGTATGGATTAGGGTTTTTAACTAGCTAATTTAGAGGCTTATTTCATATGCTGGCCGAACCTTTGTCATCATTGTTTGCAATGGCCGATATTGGCCCTTGAGTGCGATTTCAAAAGAATATAATTTTGTAGAACTTTTATTAAATCAACGATCCGTATGGATTAGGATTTTTTAACTAGCTAATTTAGAGGCCTATTCTATATGCTAGCCAATTTTTTGTCATCATTGTTGGCAATGGCCGATATTGACCTTTAAGTGCGCTTTCAAAAGAGTATAATTTTGTAGAACTTTTATTAAACGAACGGTCATATGGATTAGGGTTTTATAGCTAATTTAGAGGCGTATTTCATATGTTGGCCAAACCTTTGTCATCATTGTTGGCAATGGCCGATATTGGCCCTTGAGTGCGATTTCAAAAGAATATAATTTTGTAGAACTTTAATTAAACGAACGATCGTATAGATTAGGGTTTTTTAACTAGGTAATTTAGATGCTTATTCCATATGTTGGCCAAACCTTTGTCATCATTGTTGGCAATGGCCGATATTGGCCCTTGAGTGCGATTTCAAAAGAATATAATTTTGTAGAACTTTTATTAAACGAACGATCGCATAGATTAGGGTTTTTAACTAGGTTTTTAGAGGCCTACTCCATATGCTAGCCAAACCTTTGTCATCTTTGTTGGCAATGGCCGATATTGGCCCTTGAGTGCGATTTCAAAAGAATATAATTTTGTAGAACTTTTATTAAAAGAACGATCGTATGTATTCGTGTTTTTTAACTAGCTAATTTATTTTATTTTTATTTTATTTGTCATCATTGTTGGCAATGGCCGATATTGGCCCTTGAGTGCGATTTCAAAAGAATATAATTTTGTAGAACTTTTAATGAACGAACGATTCGTATGGATTAGGGTTTTTTAACTAGGTTTTTTAGAGGCCTATTCCAATTGCTAGCGAAACCCTTGTCATCATTGTTGACAAAGTCAAAAATGTAAATTTTGTCAATGTGTCAAAAATATAATTTTGTGGAACTTTGCGGGTACAATTAAGTAACGGGCCACCGAAAACGCCGACAATAAACATACCAGAGAGCAACACGCAACTTCCAACGCCCTCCATACAACAACCAGCAACGGAAGAGACAACAACGCTACAGGACAACCTGAGGAATCAACAAGCAGATGAGGGAGCAAGAAGCGACTAAAACCCTCATCAGCCATTATACTTTAGTAGCTTGCCACCTCAAGCGTCAAAAATGGAAGACAAAAACAACAATAGGTTGTTTAAGAGGCAAGACGTTCTGATGCAAGAAAAACAAACCGAACCAACAACCTCGATCAGAACAACAACAGTGCCTAAAGTCGAACTACTAACATTTCAAGGGGATTATGAGCAATGGAGCTCTTTCAACGATATCTTCACAGAGCTTATCCACGGAAACAACCAGCTATCAGATACGGTAAAAATGACGTATTTAAAATCGCACATTCAGAAAGAGGTAGCACAACTAATCAGTCATCTAGCAACAACCGGTGACAACTATAAGAAAGTTTTGGAAATATTACAAGCCAGATACAACAACCCTAGACTTCTGGCAACCAAATATTTCAATTCATTGCTATCATTATTAGCGGTGCACACAGAATCGGCGGGAGCAATTCGAGCCCTGCACGATACAGCAAAGGAAATGCTCCACAATATCAACCGCTTCAATATAAGCGGTCTATTTGATGCATTCATAGCTTTTATCTTAAGCAGAAAATTAGATCCAGAATCCAGTAGGCTGTATGAAACAACATTACAAAATCCTAGGGAAATTCCAAAAATAAACGAATTGTCTAGTTTTTTGGAAAGGAGATTTCAATCTTTAGAGGCGATGGGATACACTAAAGTAAGCAGCCGTCGGTCATAATATGTACCGCCCCTAAGATGTGTACATGCTGCAACAATCAACAATCACTGCCTAGTAAAGGGATGTCAAGGTAGTCATAAATTGGAGGAGTGCAAATTAATCAAGGATATGTCAACATTGGATATGAAAAAATTGGTGAGCGGAACAACTATCTGTGTCCGTTGCTTAAACAAACATTCCAATAATGACGTCTCTCCCTATTCTTCTTATCAACTACACGCTGCATGATATGTAAAGGAGCCTACCATAATCTTCTACATGGAAACAACTCAGTATCAACAACCACTAAGGGCACGACACAAACTTTCCTGGTCAACCAGCAAGGCCCAGTATTATTGCCAACGGCAATAATTAAAGCAGAAACAGGAAATGGGAAATTGATCACACTGAGGGCACTAATAGATCCAGGCTCACAGGCAACATTAGTCTCTGCAAAGGCGGCCAACTTATTAAACATCAACAAGAAGAAGGTTAATGCGAACATTTCTGGCATAGGCGGAAATAAGGCTGGCATGTAAGCATGTAATAAACCTAAAACTAGCCCCAAGGTTCGAGGGAGACTTCTGATTAGAGGTTGAAGCTTTAGTATTCGACAAATTAACACAACAACTACCCGAGACAAATGTCGACACCAGTAAATGGACCTATCTGTAGAATATAAATTAGCAGATCCATCTTACTACCAAGCTCAATCAATCGATCTTGTGCTAGAGGCAAACTACTATCCATCGATAATAAAAAACAACTTCATAAATGGCGAGTGTTAGGAGCCCATGGCACAACACACGGAGTTCGGATGGATCATAATTGGAAGCATGGGTAGTTAAGAAAAGCAAACGAGAACAACCAAGGTGTCAACCAAATCAATCGAAGAACAATTGAGATTGTTCCTAGAAAACGACAACATTCCTGATCAACGAAGTCCCACTGAGGAAGAATATAAGGTTTAGGAGCTGTTTCAGAGAACAATCGAACGATGGCATTATAAGCGATATATAGTACAAATTCCATTCAAGGATAACCACGGTAAATTGGGGGAATCAAGAAGAAATGTAATCGCAAGGTTATTTCAAATCGAAAGAAGATTTATGAAAGATTTCGCATACAAGCAGCTTTATCATAAATGTATGCAGAAATACATCGAGTTAAACCACATGGAGTTGATCCAGGAAACTCATCATGGTGTGATCAAAGAAGACAGCACAACAACCAAGCTCCGAGTAGTGTTTGATGCATCCTCCAAAACAACGAGTGGACTATCCTTAAATGACATCACGATGACCGGTGCCAAACTACAGGAAGAGCTGGCCGATATATTACTGCGTTGGCGAAAACATAAAGGTGGTAACTACCGACATTGAAAAAATGTATCGCCAAGAATAGATTAATGAAAAAGAGCGAGACTACCAACGAATATTATAGAGAAGTAATCCTGCCCAGCCAATAAAAGCTTATAGATTAAACACGGTAACATATGGGACTACCGCAGGCAGCTATCTAGCAGTAAGAGCTTTATTACAACTAGCCCAGGAAGGAGCCAATACACATCCCACAGCAGCTAACATTATTATGACAGACCTTTACGTAGATGACCTGCTCACAGGGGCAGATAGTGTCGAGGAAGCACTAACAGCGCTAGAAGAGCTAAGAGAGCTCACAGTCCAAGGTGGATTTCAGTTAAGAAAATGGGCAAACTAAACGATTCCATTAAAACACTGGGGATTTTATACAACCCCCAAACAGATTTTTTTGAATTCAATATAGCCTGCTTGGAGTTCACTAGCCAGCCCACAAAATGCTCAATGCTATCTGAGTCATCAAAGTTATTCGACGAGGTATGGATAACCAGAATAAACTGGAATGAACAATTACCAGGGAAGATATGAACTAAATGGCTAAATTACAAAGATGAACTAAGTGAAATTTCAAATATAGTATAGCGAGATGGGTGAGAACAATAGGACAAAAGGAACTGCACGGATTTGCTGATGTCTCAGAATAAGCTTACGCTACGTCTGTCTATTGCCGTACTCGTACCATAGACGCCTCCGGTGAAGTAACAACTCAGCTGCTAATATCCAAAAGACGAGTTGCTCCAATCAAGACAAGCACATATTAGCAAAGTTAATAAAACATGTACAAAATATCTAAATATACTTCAGGACATCAAAACATACGCATCGTCCGATTCAACTATCACAGTTTGCTGGATCAAGGGCGACCGAAGCCGGTTTAAAACATTCGTTGCAAATAGGATATCAACCATCAAGAAAACATTACCGACAACGACATGGCAACACGTGAAAATTCAAGACAACCCGGCGGATATTGCTTCACGTGGCATAATATCTAAGGAACTCATCAACAACAAATTATGGTGGTACGGACCAGAGTTTCTGGGAACAACCAGAATGCAATGGGAGATAGCCCTGGCCCATAATTCAGAAGCAACCTACCAAAAGTACAGCAGCAGGTGCAACCAGAACTGGAAGAGAAAGCAGTGCTATAGTGACCGTTATAAAGGAAATACACCCTCTCTCAGAAGTATTTAACAAGGCTTCAGCGTACCACAACATAAGGCGCATAGCCGCATAGCCGCATATTGTTGACCGTGAGACAAGTAATTAAAAAATGTATAACTTGTTTTCGGCACAAACAAGCCAACATGGAACAATTGATAGACAGATTACCACCATCAAGAGTGAGGCCGAGAAGACCGTTTGCAGAAACAAGAATTGACTACGCGGGCCCAATCCTACTAAGAACTGCCAACGACGCTTCGGACTTTACAGCATTGACACCAGGCCACTTTATAATCGGAGACTCTCGCAAGGCGCTACCAAGCGGCGACATCGATGAAACAACACTAAGAATAAGATGACACATGGTAGCAAAAATTGTACAAGATTTCTGTAAACGGTGTTCATCAGAATACCTACATCAACTGCATCAACGAAACAAGTGGACATCCATTCAACCCAATTTAATGAAAAATGCTCTAGTTCTATTAAAAGATGAGCAACAACCTGCCACGCGATGGAAGTTGGGACGGTTTATCCAGACTCACGCCGGAACAGATGATTTAGTGCGAGCAGTCACAGTCAAATGTAAGGACGCAATATACAAGCGGCCAATAACGAAACTATGCAAACATTGCAAACTAACAACTGAAAATTGATCTGAGGAAACAATGCCATTACAACTAACTCAACTGACGACAGATTTAACACTCAAGAATAATATGCCGAGCTCCAATCCGAACCATAGCGCCACACCTAGACCACAACCAAGCAGGCGAGCCAATAACCAACGCCGCTAGAATTACAGCCGCCCGGGAGTATGTTGTTACCAATTCACAGGTCATATAACTAAAAGCAATAATTTGCTCTTTATTTGTGTTGTGTCACACAATACCGTTTTTCCGGCAAAGCCAATATTAAATACTTACTAGACGTTATACTTTTATTGTTTCTGTGTATAATGTAATAAATTTTGTATAAAAAGTCAAACAAATGAAATATGAAAATCAGAATAAATTTACCTTCAATCGTGTGTTTATTTTATTCTCAAGATTATTAAAACCCCACCAGTGGTAATCTTAATAATCATCAAATATAACAAGTTCTGAGCAGGGGCGATAATTTTACAACAAGTTTAAAAAAACTTTGAAAAACAATCAAATTGAATGCACTACGTAAACATCAATTACAACTCTCCAATCTCCTTTTACGACCAAAATTCATGCTCAGAGATTAACCAAGGGAGATTATGAATATACTAAAAGATTCGAAACATCATGGCAAAATGTCGTTACAGTATTGAACAAAGAGTATTTTGAAAATTGAAATAGGCATTTGTAAAAATGGAGCAAAACAAGGATTCATCAAGAAACACTGAAAACACATTTTTAACCGGGGGTTAAATCGTCATCATGAAATTCGTTTAACCGGTAGTTTACCGCCAGAACTTGTTCGTTTGAAACTGATAACATGACATGACGCATGTTTCGTTTATGTTTGACTCTGAATTCCAAGGATGTCGGAGTTTACAAGAAAACTACACCATTATAACTAAAGAAAATAATAACTGGTCGCAAATGGAACTCCAAATTAATTCATTGAAATAAATTGGCTTCCTTCCAAACATAGCATTACCATAACGTATTAAATCATCTGACAAAATGCAAATGACACTGTACCATGTAAATTGTCTTACAGTTTTTATAAATAATAAAAGACGTTTTATCTTTAGTTTTAATTTTTTAATTATTTAAAAAAGGAAGAATACATTTTAAATACATACGATACATACATACATTCTTGTTTATATTGTATGTAGGATTCTGATAGGTCTTGTTACGATGACGATGATAAGCTAAAACGGAAAAAGGAAATATTAACACTTTTATGCGGTTTTCCTTCCATTTCTATAGTAGCATTCTACGAGAGTAATTTCAAATAAGCTTCCACAAAATAAACACAAGCATAAGACGAATTAATGTTTTTGGTGTTGTTGTTGTTGCTGTTTATGTTTTTTTACTTTTACTTCTTTATGCTTTTCTTTTTTTTTTGAGATTACAAAATACTTTGCTTATTTATTTATACTTTTGATATAGTTTGTCTTCACTATGTGTGTATATAAAATTTTTTAATGCAGTTTTTCGTTTTAAGTTTAGTGTGACAATTTTTGAATTCCTGGCGAGAGGAGAGAGAGCGCAAAATAAAGGCACAAACGTAATATGTAAAAAGTTTATTTTTTTTCTATTTTAAATTTTCTTTTGGAAAATGAAAATAAATTAAGTTGAAATATAGTTGTTGTTGGTGGGCTTTAGTGTTATGTGTGCTTTTAAGACAAAAACCATAATATTAAAGGCAAATATATACGATTGCTACTTTGTGTGTATGTATATATATGTGTGTATGTATATATATATAAGTGTGTTTGTTTTAAGAAGAAACATGAAATAGAATAATAAATTAAGATTTTAAATAAACAGAGCTTTAGTATAAAAATAGTTTAAGCTCTCTCTCTATCTCTTTTTCTCTGTGCTTTAATTTGTTGTTTAGAATTAAAGAGAGCATTCTAGATGCGTTGAAATATAAAATTGAGACCAAATGAACTAAGTATAATTATTCACCGGTAGGATTTGAACAATGTTTAATACCTTTACCGTAATTACTATGTAGACTAATGAAATTAATACATCTCAAAATAATGTATATATCAAATTTGTCAGAAAAATAAGCTTGAAATATATAAATAAATTTGCCAAAGATTAAATAAAATAAATAAAAAATAATAATTTTGTTTAATTAATTAAAAAAAAAATTTTTCTTTTTTTTTTCTTGTAATTTGTCATTTGATTTCTTAATATTTCATTTTTGAGAAATTTTTTTTTTTTTGTTGTTCTATTATACCAATTAAAAATCAGGTCATTAATAATTTAATTCTATAATCCTATAAAATTAATTCGAAAATTGTTTCAAGTTGTGTTTTCGATAAAATATAGATACTTTTAAAAGATGATTTAAGTTATAAAACAATTTTAGGACAAAATTTCAATTGCTTTAATCCAAACACAACAAACAAACAAATTAAATTTTTATGATACTATTATAACCCTTGAAGAGAAAATATTTATCTATCGTCCGACAGAGCATCAATGAATATCAAAAAATTATTACATCAATATAAATAAAATCACCCAGAGTAAAAAAAAAAAAAAAAATAAAAATGAAAGCTCAAAAACATTTCACTTCAAACAATCAGGGAATATACCCTTAAACCAAGAAAATAAATTTTTTTATCGATCTCTTTCACAAAGCCAATTCTTTGCTGCTTGTTTTTTTTTTTGTAACTATACACATATGTACAAGCTTTTTGTTACTTGGTTGAAAGATTTGAGGTTTACTTTTGGTTTTCTAAAAAGTATTGTTCGAATATTTTTCTGGTTTATTGAAGATAACAGCAGTAAAAATAAAAGGAGTTTTTTTATCGTTCAAAAAAAAAATGAGAATACATAATATTTAAGGATAAAAAAAGCACAAACAAATGTATAATAATAATCATAATAAAAGTAAAAAAGAACAGCCTGAAAATATTCTAACCTTGACCCTTCCACGTCAATTGTATTATAAAGCTTTGATTCAAGTTTACGCAATGAGCGTATTCGAACTGTTTTCAATCATATAAAAATAAAATGAACATTCTATTGGTATCAAGCTTTTAAAAAAGCTTTTATTTTTTTTTTAGTGTGGTAGGAAACTTATAGTGTGCCCAGATCTGTTAGATACATTTTTTGTTCTGCTTCAAAACAATTTTGTTTTTTTTATTTTTAAAATGGAAATGATTTATTGGAAAATTATAATTTTGTTTTGATATCAAAGGAAACAAAAAAAAATAAAATTTAATTGAATTTTTTCTGCTAGCTATTTATAATACACGTTCACAATGCATTACATGTTTTGGGTTTTAATACTATTGAGCCGGATCCTTATACTGTTTATCAATTTTATTTCTTCATATTTAGATTTTTGTTTATTCTTCAAATCAATTGCTAAAACCAAATCTTGCACGCTCGTCTGTGATTAATTTAATTTTGTTAACCTTTCATAATTCTTTGCACGACATACAAACACGTACTCATACCATGTATAAGCAAGCACACAAAGAAAATTCCACATGAAAATATGTAAAATTATTTTAAATATTATTATAATTTCATTTTTATTTAATTTTTTTAATAAAATCATAAATCTTTCGGTAACAGATATTATTAAACCATAAATTTAAACCAGGTTAAAATGAATGGACATTAACTTGGATAAATTATTGTAAATTCTCGTTTTTTTTATATATTCAGAATTTTTTTTTTTGGGTTAACTAAAGCCGTATGCTGTACGGGGTAGGTGGAGGCTAACAAATGGTTGTTGTAGAAAATGGGATGTTATTAAAATTAATTGGAGAATGTGTCTATGTGTGTAGTTCTTTTAAGCGTGTGTACATCATGGATGTTCAAAAGTTTATTTTATTCAGCAAGGTATAAACTCGACTTTGTAAAACTACACTCGTACTATAACAATTTTCCAATTGAGTTGCACATAAAATAATTTATATCAAAAAATAAATAATACTGGGTTATGGTTATATATGGTACATATGTACACCCAAATATTACAACAATACTGATAAATTGAAATATTTAAAATTTAATATAATTTATTAATTTTGATTTCAAAATAATTTAATATATGTACCTAATTGAATAATTTTTAATGTTTCATCAGTTACAGGTCACTTTAAGACCGGTATTCACCTATAATTATTAATTGTGCAATTTTTATTTACACACGATCAATATTATTTTGTTCGTTTTTTCGTTTGTTTAGAAATTCGGCATAATGCACAATATGTTTAACTTAAAAGTTGAATGGACCGAAAAAAGTAATTAGCTCTCATTATGATTTAGATGTCATTATCTCTCACCATGATGATGAGTGGTCGTATTGCTACTCGTATTACTATTAAAAAGGCACAATCAATCAGATATGCATCTTTTAAGAGAACTAAATGCTAACGTCTATAGCGAGACAGACTATAAAAACTACATGAGAATGGATGAAAAAACGTTAAAAATACTTTTGGATAAAGTATCTCCAAAAATAAATAAAAAGGATAAGGCAGGCTATTTCACCAGCGTAAAAATTAACCACAACGCTTAGATTTCTGGCCACTGAAAGAAGTTTCAGAGATTTGAGGTTTTCCATGAGAATTTCCCATCAATGCATTGGGAAGCTTGTAAATGAAACATGCGAGGCAATAATAGCTGCGGTTTTTTTATTCGCTCCGGATAGCTGTTATCGAGAGACGTCATATAAAATGTGGCTACGGATAGCGCTCGGTATAAATAGGTAGAGCCAAATATTTTAAATATCAAGTTTTCGCTAAGCAATTGAATTAAAAATGATAGTTTGATGTTAAATAAAATTAGTTTTCCAATAAATAGCGCATCAAATTTAAATTTAGGCATAGAAAAATGAAGGCTCTAGATAGCAACTATTCGGAGCGAATAAAAAAACGCAGCTAATATCTTTATTATGATTATAATATACATACAGGTAATACATTTTGAAAATTAATTTCAAGTTTATTAATATGAAATCTATTGAGTTTTTTATGTCCTTTTCGACTGGCCAAAAAGCTGAACTATAAATCATTTAGTTTCTACACAAAGTTCCTTTTGATTAAAAAAACTGATCTAAATAAAAAAATATGAAATAATTTAGTTCAGTTGTTTTAGAGATTAGTTTTTCTATGGGATTTGCTGCAAAGGATAAAAAAACACTATTATTGCCCCAGGATGGCTCGGAATATAGAACTTTACGTTAAGAAGTACGAGAGTTGCCAAATCAATAAGTATGGTAATCAGATATCTCGCGCACCGATGGGACAGCCAGAAACACACACTTAGACTATATGGAACCATATCCAAGATCAAAACGTTGGAACAAATATTTATAAGTAGTAATAGACATTTTCTCCAAATTTTGTTTGCTCAAGCCTTTTAGAAGGGCCGAGACTAATTCATTAATGGGGTATTTGGAGGATAATCTGTTTCTCACATTTTTTGTTCCTAAAATCATTGTATCAGATAACGGGAAACAATTTACGGCTAGGAACTTTAAGTAATTTTTGGACGAATATGGAATAAAGCATTGGACTAACGCTTGCTCCACTTATCATCCACAAAGTAATCCGGCGGAGCGGGTAAATCGGAGTATTCTTTATACAATCCGGTGTTACTTGGAGGATGACCGGAGGGATTGGGACATATGAACATATGAAAAATAGCATGTACTTTGAGAACTGCCGTGCACGATCCGTCAAAATTTGATCCGTTTTACGTGAACTTTGGCTGAAAAATGAATTTCAATAACACACCGGATCCAGAAGATCTTCAGTGTATGGACGATAAATTGATTTTTCCAAACTCGGCAGCAAATAATTTGAAGACAAATCTTTCTTTATTACAATTTATTGTATACGTTAATTTTATTTTAACTTTAATGTTATAAAAATTACAATATTGATTTTTCTTGTCACACTATCAGTTTGTTGGAAAAAAAAGAACTTGTTGATCCAAGGTGTCGAACGAGAAGAGGACTAAAAATTTTTATTTTCTATTTTGTGAAAAGTAAACTTTTACAACTTGGAAACAGTGACATCTATGGCCTAAGATCTTAACTTACTTTTTACTTCAATTATAATGTGAATGGTATAAAATCAGTTTTGCTTTACAATTATTATTATACCAATAAATGACAGCTAACTAATTTGTCACAACAAAAAATTTGTACAATATTTTAAAGATAAGTAGCTACATATTTTTAATTATTAAGTTAGTTGACATTATTTCTTTATTTTCAGGTGAATTTTTATAGACATTAACGTTTGCTGCGATAGGATTATGACAGTGTTCCACCGTTGAATATGTTTCCACAGTTTTACTGAGTTGTCGCGCAAACATGCTCCACCCCATTGGACCATCCCATGGTGCAATAAGGACACTGGCCATTGATGACTTGTATATCGCCGCTGCGTTGTTTGCTATTAGAGATGTTTTGCTTAATAAATGTTGTGTTGGTGGAGATTTTCTCGCTTTTTTTTTTTTTTTGTTTTCGAACGATTATTTTACTGTCTGTCGACATCGCGAGCAGCTCCGCTGGTTTTACCATCCACCGGCAGCAGGCATACATTGTGAATTGGACGTCTTAGCTCGCCTTTTGAAGACTGGATTGACACCACTCGAGTTTGGCCGTCGCGACCTGGAAAAACGGCTTTGATTTGTCCCATCAGCCAATCGCGTGGTTTGAGATTTGGTTCCTTTATGAGTACGACATCGCCAACTTCTACGGATTTTTGTGGCTTTAACCATTTTGATCGTTGTTGCAATGAGGTGAGGTATTCCAAATACCATCTTCGCCAAAAATGCTGAAATAATTTCTGAACTTGCTGCCAACGAGATAAGTATGATGGCTTATAATTGACAAGGTCCATTTCGGGCAGTGTGCCGGTTTGATATCCAATCAGGAAATGAGATGGCGTTAGAGCATCTATTTCTTCAGCGTTGGAGCGGCAAAGCGGACGGGAATTTAATGTGGATTCGATGTCAGCAAGCAACGTTGTCATTTCCTCTAGGGTGAGGATAGTTTTTCCAATGACTCTTCTAAGATGAAATTTTACGGACCGGACAGCCGACTCCCATATTCCACCAAAATGCGGAGCGTTTGGAGGGTTGAAGTGCAATGTAATTTGATTTCTACAAAGATAAGAGGTAATATTACCAGATTCTTTTACTAATGTTTCAAAAACTCCCCGGATTTTTGCGGCTGCACCAGTAAAGTTCGTCCCGTTGTCCGAGTAGATATGCCGAAAAATTCCGCGTCGCGCAATAAAGCGCTTTAATGCACCCAGGAATGAATCGGTCGTTAGGTCTGATACTAGCTCGAGATGCATGGCTTTTACCGATAGGCATATGAAAATACATAAGTATGACTTCTTTGGACGACTGCCGCGCCCTTTTGCTAGATGGATTTGCATTGGACCTGCAAAGTCCACACCAACCGATTCGAATGGCTTAGAATATCTGACGCGTGCTGCTGGAAGGTCTCCCATGATCTGTTGTTGTAATACGGCTTTGTAGCGAACGCACGTAGTACAATTTTTGATTATCGACCGAGCGGCGCCTTTACATTTTGGAATCCAAAACTTTTGTCGACTAAGGGTGGTCATTAGTGTTGGGCCGGCGTGATTATTAAACTTGTGTACATCCATGAGTATAAGAGCAGCGCACCTTGAGTTTTGGTGCATTATTATGGGGTGTTTCACGTTGAACGGTGCGTCACTATTGTCAATTCGGCCACCCACTATCATGATACCATATTTGTTCAAGAACGGATTAAGCGATAACAAATGGCTGATATGTTGAACTTGTTTTGTAGTCTCGAGTGAGTTCAATTCGGAATGATAAAACTGAGCTTGCTCATACCTGCAGATTCTTCTCGTTGCTGAGAATATTTCTTCCATACTTAGATATTTTCCAATTGTTCTTACAACTTTGGGTGCAGCTATGTTGTTGGCAAATCTCCATATGTATCCGAAAACCAGTATTAATTTGTGAAATGAATTGAATTTATTCATTAGTCCTACTAGCCAGTCATTTTTTGTACTTCCAGTGAATGCAAATAGTTCGTTAGATTCTTCTTCAACAATTTCGTAGTTCAAATGTTGTCGTGGCCAGTGATTTTGAGATAGCCATAGCCAAGTAGGACCCTTCCACCATAATTCATGGGTTGACAATAGATTAGTTGTGAGTCCACGAGAGGCGCAGTCAGCGGGATTGTCGCTAGTAGGGACATGTTTCCAATTTCGCCTCGAAAGTTTGTTTTTAATTTCCGTGGTGCGGTTACCAACAAATGTAGACCATCGTTTAGGATGACCAGCGATCCAATCCAGTACGATTGTAGAATCTTGTTTCGGTTTCGACGTAATTGATTAATTGCACCAACAAAACTGCTGCACACAGCTCCAACCTTGGCAATGAAATTTGTTTGATTGGACTGACTTTTGTTTTTGCGGATATCAATTGAACTTGAACGTTTCCAGCACCGTCAATAATTCTGAAATAGACCGCTGCAGCATATGCGATTGTACTAGCGTCTCCGAATCCATGAATATCGACAATTGAAGATTTGATGGTGTTGATGTACCTTGGAATTTGAATTTTGTCGATTGATCCCAGCTCCGCACGCAGCGACTTCAATTTCTCGATCAGCTTCGCCGGCAGTGTATCATCCCAGTCCAAGTTGGCGGCCCAGATTAATTGCATGAACGATTTGCACATAATTGTAATTGGAGAGGCCCAACCGAGAGGATCGAAAAGTTTGCTTATGTCAGATAATACGGATCTTTTAGAAAATTGAATTTGGTCGCTCAATGCTGCAGAAAAATTGAATTGGTCGCTTGAGGGATTCCAGGAGATGCCGAGAACTTTAGTTGTGTCGGATGACTCAATCCCGTTGATAAATTTCTTGCTTTCATGGTCTCTATCTTCGATTGGCACGTCATCTAGGACTCGAATATTGTTTGATTTCCACTTTTTTAGAGTAATTCCAAATTGGTTGAGTAACTGAATTAATTCTGCTTTTAGTTTAATAGCTTCTTCTTCGGTATTTGCACCGGTCATTATGTCATCAACATAAATATCTTTATTGATCAGATCAGCGAGATGTGGTGATTGGTCGCGGATGCTATCACCTATGAACTTGATCGATCGAGTTGCTAGAAAAGCAGATGAGGACAACCCATACGTAACTCTCAGTAGCTCATATTGCTTGATTGGTTTTGACGGATCCTTTCTCCATAATATTTTTTGATATTTTGTGTCATGATCAGCGACTTGTATCTGGCGATACATTTTTTCCATGTCTGATGAAAATACTATTTTACGTTCGCGAAACCGAAGCAGGATGGAAGACAGCGTTGGTTGAATAGTTGGGCCCACAGCGAGACATTTGTTGATCGATTCTCCCTTCGACGTTGCCGCGGACCCGTCAAAAACTAAGCGTATTTTCTTGTTGCCATTGGATAGCCTTTTCAGCACGCCGTGATGTGGAAGAAAGTATCCGTCATTCGCTGGCTGGTCGGTTTCTCTCATGTGGTTGAGTTTCAGGTACTCGTCAATAAATTCATGGTACATTTTCTTGAATTCCTGATCTTTGGTAAACTTTCTTTCCATCCACTGCAGACGTTGAAGAGCGCGGTTATATGAATTTCCGAGGAATCTTGGATCTTTTTTAAACGGCAAGCTAACTACTAATCGACCTTCGTTATTACAAGATGTGTGTTGGTTGAAGTGGTTTTCACAAAATATTTCTTCATCCGAAAGAATTGGTCTTGACTGGACCCCCTCGAGCTCCCAGAACTGTCTTAAGGTTTTGTCGACATTAATTGAATTTTCGTCTTTCATCATGGCCGTCAATGAAGTGATTGAGATGGGCTCGACTGAGCAGGTAGTGCCGGCTACGACCCACCCAAATATCGACTCCTGTGCCACTAAATTGGAACCCTTGACGCTGATTTTATTCGGCAATAAAATATTGAAGAAATGGTCTGCACCGATCAAGACATCAATTTCTCCAGCTTTATCATATAACGGATCAGCCAATTGAATATTCACCAATGATTTTATTAAATTAGAGACTTCTGGTAATGATACTCTGGAGAATGCAATTTTTGATAAAATGAGAGCATCAATGATTAGCGTTTCTTTGTGTTTAGGTTTTACAACAATTTTGACGCATCCTTTGCTAATACCAGCCTGAGATTGGCCAAGTCCGGTTACTATGATACGAGAGTTGAATCTTTTTAATTGCAGTCTTTGCACACATTTTTCACTTATAAAGCTGGCTTGTGAGCCAGAATCTAAAAGCGCACGACATAATTGTATATTACCGTTACCATCTTGCACGTGAATTAGGGCTGTTGGAAGAACAGCTGGAGTTATTTGATTGGATGCGTTTGTAAATAAAGTTGCATTAGCGTTCGATACAGAATTTGGCGCTTTGTCGTTTTCACTGGACTGAATGGTTTGAATATTAGCACTTATATTATTTCGTAAGCTGGTGCCATCTTGACAATCGTGCAGTAACGTGTGATGTCGTCTGTCGCATTTCAAACAATTCCTTTCAGATTGGCATTGAGCTATTGTGTGTTTAATGCTGAGGCAATTATAGCATCTACCACTAGTTTTTATGTAGTCAGAACGCTTGTGAACGGCCCTTTTTTGAAATAATGAGCATTGGGGTAAGGAGTGTCCGAATTGGTTACACATGACGCACTTGAATCTGTATCGCGAACTCTTGGTGGCATCTGGATTAGACGATCTCGGTTTAGATTGGCTGGATCCGGTGGCCACATTTCCTTCAATTTGCACATTGGACTCGCCAGTGACGACATGGCTTCTAATTTCCGGTTTGGAATAGGTTTTTTTCGGTGGGATGACTAATGCTTCAAGTGTGTCTACGCGTCTTCCTAGGAATTTTAGGAATTCTGACAGTTCCGGGTTAATCATACTGGCTGAATATTCAGCCCACATTGCCTTTGACTTGTCGTCTAACTTTTGCATCAGCAGATAAATCAGCCATGGGTCTCTAGTTTCCGCTACATCACCAAGGGATTTTAGACCACGAACCACCTCATCTGAGGTATCTGTGCAATAACTGATGGATTTTTGTTTCAATTATGCCGAAGAATTATCTCACCAATTTACACGGAATGCGAAGATGGCGGTGTTTCCAATTTTAAGACAAACACACGTGATGCACTGTAGTGCTTACTGAATAATTAATTACACAAAACGTCACCAATTTGAAGTTACAAATATTTTATTAATCTTATTTAATGTTCGAAGTAATTACATAACATACAATTTTATTGGAATGACGGTATAAATATTTGATACATTTAATTTCTTATTACTCTTTTTATTTAATGTTTATCAAGCGAACTCAAAATCTTGAATGTGTACAATGGCTTCAAAATTCCCAAAAGGGTGCAGATTAGTTCGACAAATTACGCCAAGGTTAGTATCGACGCTCACATTTAGGTATCGCGTCGATCAATTCTATGTTATTATCGTTGCACTGAACTCCAAATACTGCATTGGAATTCATCCACCATTTGACACTTTGAGTTGTCACTTTGGACTATTTTGATTATTTTGGTAAATATTGAATATAAGTATAATTGTTTTTGTTTACAATCGAATTACATAAATTATTAATTAATTAATTCTATTTTTCAGGATGACGCAGCTGTAATATGCCTACCGACGACATCCTCATCCGACACCGACGTAACAACTGATCCAAGAAATGGTAATTATCCAGCTAGCATTCATTTTAATAATCGTTCGCTCATTTGATTCCAGATTTGATGCCTCGGTAGCCCATCACAACTCGTCGTCACTCTGAAGACAATAACAAACATAAATATTAAATCGTTTAAAAATTATTTTATTGTGTTTTTTATTTATATGAATTATTTTGAGACCAACAAATAAACGTTGGCGTTAACATACCCGCGGCCTTGAAATATCTAGATTTCAACAGTAAGTTGATTAGTTTATTATTCAAAATTTTAATTTTGTGCATTCAATTGTACTAGGCGAGACATGTCAGCTGTGCCTCTTTCATTGGATTCATCGACAACGGGTAAGATGCTAACTCGATTTGCAGCTCGTTTTAAAATAGAGTGTGCGGTCTTAACAGTCACGACGCGTATCACACCATCTTTACCGGGGTGAGTCTCTACTATCCGACCAAGCTTCCAGTGAGTCGGGGGTGCATTGTCGTCGTGAAGCAGCACTAATGAGCCAATGTTGATGTTATGTCGGCCCTTTTGCCATTTGTACCGACGTTGTAGCCCAACTAAGTACTCCGTTTTCCATCGCTCCCAGAAACCTTGGACTCGTTGTTGAAGAATTTGAAAACGGGATAATCTGTTGAGGGGCACATCGACGAGCGACGGTTCCATAATGGATGTCAATGGAGAACCTATGATAAAATGACCTGGCGATAAGGCGGTTAAATCGTTAGGATCGCTGGACATAGCGGTCAGTGGCCGAGAATTTAAACAAGCCTCCACTTGTGCTATCAATGTATAATATTCTTCGATGGTAAAAGAGGATTTTCCGATAACTCTACGCATGTGGTATTTTGCACTTTTGATTGACGATTCCCATAAGCCTCCGAAATGAGGGGATCTTGGCGGAATGGTACACCACTCAATGTCGTGCTCGATGCAATAATGCACTGTTTTGTCGATGAAGTCTTGTGATAAAAACAGTTGCTTTAATGTGTAAAGTTCACCCCGTGCTCCAACGAAGTTTGTGGCATTATCAGAAAATATTTTTGAACATAGACCTCTACGAGCAACAAACCGGCGAAGACATGATATAAATGACTCCGAAGACAGATTCAAGACCAATTCTAAATGCACGGCCTTTGTAGTGAAGCACACAAACAGACATACATAGCACGGCATCATTAATTTTGACCGAACAGTTGGTTTGGTTGTGAATGGACCACAAAAATCGATGCCCACACTTACAAATGGTCGAACGGATTGGGCCACTCGATCTGACGGTAAGTCGGCCATGATTTGGTGCTGAGTACGAGGGCGTGCGTGGAAACACCTTATGCACTGCTGTACGGTTTTCCTACACAAACTTCTTCCTCCGATAATCCAATATTGTAACCTGAGGTTGTACAACAGGGCTTGTGGACCAGCATGAAGTAGTTTCCAATGTTCATGGTTCGCAATTAATTTAGTCAACGGATGGGATTTTGGTAGAAGAATTTGGTGTTTATTATCATACGAAAGAGCTGAATTGCGAAGTCTGCCACCCACTCGTATGATGCCATCCCTATCTACAAACGGGGCTAACGACCGCAATGAACTATTCATTCCAATAGGTTTATTGGTGACCAGATATTTTATCTCCTCAGAAAACTCAGATTGTTGAGCTAATTTGATTAATACCTTTAATGAAGCGTTCAATTCCGTCGTTCTAAGTTGTCGTGAATTTGAGGGAGCTTCTCTTTTTAATGCGTTATAAAAACGATATATATGTGATACCACTCGCAGTAACTTCGACAAAGTGCTAAATCGGGTGAAAATACTATGGTCGCACCGTTCGGATTGAGTGAGCGCAACCTTCATAGCAGGTCGAACTTCCAAATCTGTCACATCATTAGCAAGTTGAAGATTTGATGGTTTTGGCCAGTTTGCCTTCGATTGATTTAAAAACTCGGGACCGGACCACCACAATGAAGCTGCTAATAGTTCCGATGGCATTATGCCTCTAGACACATAGTCTGCCGGATTCTGCGATGTATTAACGTACTGCCATATCATTAACGAAGTAAATTCTTGGATCTTTGCCACTCGATTGGCCACAAACGTAGTATATTTGTGCGGTTCTGACTTTATTCGGAACAACGTAATTTCCGAATCGGACCATAGAAACACTGCATCGAATTGTATATCTAAAAATTCTATGAGTTTGGTTGATAATTCGGCTAACAGTAAGGCCGCACACAACTCAAGACGAGGAATGCTCTGTTTCTTGAGCGGTGCTACTCTTGACTTTGCACAAAGCAGTCTGACTTGATGACGATCGCCTGAATCCGTCACTCGTACATAAAATACACATCCGAACGCCTTTTCGGATGCATCACCGAAGCCATGTAACTCTATGCGACGAGCATTTCTGGTCAGAATGCAACGAGGGATATCGATTTGCGTGAGGTTCAACAATTCAGTTTTATAACGGATCCACTCACTAGCAATTTCGGGTGGTATGGGATCGTCCCAACCAGTGTTTGGCAACGACCATAACGTCTGCATTACCAGTTTTGCTACTACCAATACAGGTGCACAAAAGCCGAGCGGGTCAAACAATTGACAAATCTCGGATAGAACATTTCTTTTAGAGTTAAACGTGGTTACTGACAATTTGTTTAAAGAAGTTACGAAGTTGTCCGACGCCGTATTCCATGTTAGTCCAAGGATTAACGACGTGGTTGCTTCACGATCTACTTCAGTAGTTAGAGACGCGTGATTCGATTGAAATTTTCGAAGTTCGAATCCTCCCAAGCTTAATAAACTTATCAACTCCGCCTTAAGCTGCACAGCATCTTTGATATTTGAGGCACCAGTAAGAACGTCATCAACGTAGAAGTCGTTTGTCAAGACCTTCGAGGCGTGAGGATATCTACTATGTTCATCCATGGCCAATTGTTTGAGCGTCCGAGTTGCCAAAAACGGTGCGCTAGCCGTTCCGTACGTCACGGTACATAGTTTATATGATTGCAATGGACTTTTGGAATTGTCACGCCACCAGATGCGTTGGAAATCCTGCTGATCTTGGTGCACTCTAATTTGTCGATACATCTTAGTAATGTCACCAGAGAAGGCGTAACTGTGTTTTCTAAATCGAAGTATCTGGGCAAACAGAGTTGGCTGAATTGTGGGACCCACCATTAAGCAGTCATTCAATGACAACTGAGTTGAACTTTTCGAAGAGGCATTGAAGACCACGCGAAGTTTTGTCGTTGTACTGCTATCTTTTAATACGAAATGATGCGGCAAATAGTACGACGACGGTGACGCGGTATTTGCAGATGTCGAGTTGATCATATGACCCAGAGCAATATAGTCTGCCATAAATTCCTTATACAAACTATATACATTATTTCGATTACTAAGTCGTTTCTCTAATGAGGTGAATTGCCGCTGGGCGGATTGATCCGACCTTCCTAATTGGTTAATGTTGGTTTTAAAAGGCAATGCTACAGAGTATCTACCGTCAGGCAACCTTTTAACGTTTTTTCGGTAGTGTTCCTCGCATGCCTTCTCTTCCTGTGAATATAAACTCGTAGGAATGACAGTTTCAATTTCCCAAAATTGACGCATTTGGGCGTTGAGAGTTTCGATACTACAAGCTGCAATGCATGTTGTTCGTGATTTTTCTCTATCATTGATTTCATTTGCCTTTCCGCACACAACATAACCCAAATCGGTTTCATAAAAGGGTGGCAATTCCATTGCCAACTTGACATGACTTCCTTTAAATAACTCATGATAGATCTCGACTCCTAATAGTAAATCGATCCGATCAGGAACATGAAAATAAGGATCAGCCAATTTTACGCCTACCGGAATTGATGTTAAGTTGAATTCACATGGCATCGAAGGTAAATTGTTCGTGATCTTAGAAAGGACATAAAACTTCAATTCGACACTGTAATTGGACACTCGTGATTTGATATTAAGATAAATTTTATGGCGGATGTCCGATTCTCGTCCATTAATGCCCGATATGGTTTTACATGTTGGATATCGTTTTGCCTTTAAACGGGTGCACGCTTCGCTCGTAATGAAGTTTAGATGCGAGCCGCTATCCAATAAAGCTCGGCATAGTTGATCCCCGCTGGATGAAGTTCCAATTACGAGCGCTGTACCGATCATTACGAGCCCGCGGACATTCGACGATTCACTCGGACTTGATTGAAGGGTACTGGCCGACACTTGCGGTATCGGAGTTGCATGCAACTGAGCCTTGTTATGATCACTGTTTGTAGTTGGTACATTTTTTGGGATCGCTTGACTATTGGTGCGCGAGGAGTCATAATTAGACATCACGTTGGATTTCTGATAATCGTTACTTTGGTACCGTCTGAAATGTAGGAGTCCATGATGTTTAAATGAGCACTCATTACAAGGAGGACTAAGACAATCACGAACATTATGTCGTTCTACTAGACAATTGGTACATAAACGGTTGTCTTTAATGAATCGCAAACGCATTGGAGGCGACACCTTTGGATCTCTAAACGACGAACAATTGGTTAATAAATGATTTTCGCTACAATAGGCACATTTGTTTGAATCAGCAACTAACACCGACGGATGACTGCGTTTCTTGAATTTTCGAACGAACGTGTTATTAGAATCTGAATGTGACCGTATGGGTTGCGACTGTACGCTGCTATTTTGTATTTCACTAAGTAATCGAACTCGATTCCGGACAAGCTCAATCAATTCCGAAAATGTGAGTAGCTTAGTTACCTTTGCACCTTTAATGACTTCTCTGCGAGACACGCTATCTAACCGTTGGGTGAGGTGGTGAATGAGCATTAAATCCCATTCATCGACTTTAACCTTGAGTGACTTTAGAGCGTTGTAATGTTTTACTATTGTATCGACGAAAACTTGAAGCGATTTGGCTGAGTTCTCTTGAGGCGACTTGATATCATAAATGGCCCTCATATGTACCCGTTGAATTGCAACTTCATTATTATACCGATCGCATATTGTATTCCATGCTATTTCGTAGTTATCGGCAGTCACTGGCAAACTCTCAATAAGAGTATATGCAGAGCCCGCCCGAATACTTGAAGTTAAATAAACGAATTTAATAGTGGGTGCAATGTTCTTCGAATGTATGAGGTCAACAAATACGTCACGAAACGCTAACCAGTCGGCTTCCAAACCACTAAAAGACGGAAGTTTTAATTCGGGTAACCTGATGCCCGTAGACCCAGTAGTCAATGATAAATCATGCGTCGAGGTATTCTGAAATGATGCGGACGAACTTGATTCTCCTTCTTCCCTTTTCTTTTCACCGATGCGGTTTAATATTGTAGATTCAATTTTGCCATATTCGTCTTCAAAACTGTCACGATCACTCATTTGAGTATCGTCGGCAGTTTCTATAGTGAGCTGGACCATGCTATATTTTTCATACATGATCTGAATCCGGCGTAACAGAGACTCGAATGACCCCAGTGAAGATGCCGTGCTCAATTGATTTTTGAATCCCGTTAATTGACCTTTGTAGGCTGCACGTTGTTTTTTTAATAAAGCTAATTTATTTGCATCGACTGGTTCCATTTTGAGAATAGGGTTATAAACTTGAAATTGAAATGACCTTAATAATGGCGTATCACTGTGATATTTTCCCGCTTAGTACAACCGTTACAATTTATTCACAAAACTAATTAAACAATTAAAATACTTACTCGATTGAAATCTAGATATCAACAGCTATTCGATACGATAACTTAATATATGCTGCTTGATGTCACGTTCTCCCAAGCTTGCAATGTGATATATCCTCCGGTGCTACGGATCCTCGTATGGATTGTCCACAATAGCGACACAGTCACGTATCTGGGCGGTTTCCCGTTGTATCGATGTGATGACCAAAATAGAGGCTGATATTTGACCCCTTTATTCAGCAATCAAATGGTAGTTTAATTAATGTTATACTTAAAATAACTCCAGTAATTGGACGTAGCCCGATTGTATCGGTTTTACGATTGCGCAGTTTAACCGTTATTTTATCGAAGATATGACCATACAATTTCAATGTTGAATTTCTAGTAATTATACCGGTTGTGCTTGAAAACAATACAGCTGCGATCGAAACCGGTTGAAATTACGTATGATGCGTTATCAGCGTCCGTTATCCAGTTCCGTTATACGGTTTCGGATCCTGCTTCGGATCCGGCTCGAAGGACCAAAAATGTGCAATAACTGATGGATTTTTGTTTCAATTATGCCGAAGAATTATCTCACCAATTTACACGGAATGCGAAGATGGCGGTGTTTCCAATTTTAAGACAAACACACGTGATGCACTGTAGTGCTTACTGAATAATTAATTACACAAAACGTCACCAATTTGAAGTTACAAATATTTTATTAATCTTATTTAATGTTCGAAGTAATTACATAACATACAATTTTATTGGAATGACGGTATAAATATTTGATACATTTAATTTCTTATTACTCTTTTTATTTAATGTTTATCAAGCGAACTCAAAATCTTGAATGTGTACAATGGCTTCAAAATTCCCAAAAGGGTGCAGATTAGTTCGACAAATTACGCCAAGGTTAGTATCGACGCTCACATTTAGGTATCGCGTCGATCAATTCTATGTTATTATCGTTGCACTGAACTCCAAATACTGCATTGGAATTCATCCACCATTTGACACTTTGAGTTGTCACTTTGGACTATTTTGATTATTTTGGTAAATATTGAATATAAGTATAATTGTTTTTGTTTACAATCGAATTACATAAATTATTAATTAATTAATTCTATTTTTCAGGATGACGCAGCTGTAATATGCCTACCGACGACATCCTCATCCGACACCGACGTAACAACTGATCCAAGAAATGGTAATTATCCAGCTAGCATTCATTTTAATAATCGTTCGCTCATTTGATTCCAGATTTGATGCCTCGGTAGCCCATCACAACTCGTCGTCACTCTGAAGACAATAACAAACATAAATATTAAATCGTTTAAAAATTATTTTATTGTGTTTTTTATTTATATGAATTATTTTGAGACCAACAAATAAACGTTGGCGTTAACAGTATCCATAAGACGTTTGATGTTGGATGCAGTTGAGTTATGTATGGGCGGCTGTTCCACGAAAGTGCGTATAAATGTGTTGATGATTTGCTTTTTGCGATCGTATCTTTCCTTCAGCTTGTTTAGTGCTCCGATATAGTTCCCCTCAGTTACGGCGATGTGTCGTAATAGAACTGCTGCCTCCCCCCGAAGATGTCCCTTCAGGTATTGGAACTTTTGAACGGGGTTGAGATTAGGCGCTTCATGAATTGTGGTGGTGTACATGTCGAAGAACGATTGCCATTTGGAGTACTCTCCTGAAAATGACGGTATATGGATTTTGGGTAGCTTGACTTGGGGGTGCTCACCTTGATGAGTAGCGTTGTTGGATAAATCGAGATGCATAGCCCCGTGATCGATGGTTTTGGATCGAATCCAATTATTGAAAGCAGCTGTGGCGATGTAGTAGTTTTCTTCGTATGTGAAATCACCCTCTTCATCTGGATTGATGGAAAATATTCGGAGTTCTAAATCGGTGAATTCTTGCATTAATTTTTCGACACGTTGCAAGCGCGTTGTTAATTCATTTATATCCGTATTGGTATGGTCTTCTCGTGCATATTTCACCAAGTTAGTTAACTTCGCCTTGTTTGTGCTTCTCTGTTTTTTCAGGGCTGCGAGCTGTAATTCCGGCATGTTGCTGTTCCTTATGAAATTTTACGTTAAGGGATTACTTCAAAAATTTGTTATGATAACTGGAACCGTCTGTTTCAGATTGAATCGGAACACAAAAGCTCTTTCGACTTGATCACACGTCCGTTTCGAAATGAATTGGGGCAAATGTTTCTTTCGACTATTCACACAACACTTTTGCCAACTAAATACACAACTTTGTTAATGACTGAAACCGTCTGTTTCGATTTGCATTTAAACACAAAGCTCCATGAATTTAAATACAATGTTCTTCCGACTTTACGCACGTTTTGACTAGAACTCACAAATTTTCGACGATAACTAAACCCATCCGTTTCGATATGAAATGGACACGAATGTTCTTTTGCTTGATTACTCAAAGTTTGAAAATGACTGAAACCGTCCGTTTCGATTTGAATTTAAACACAAAGTTCCATGAATAAGGTATCCATCCCACACTATGTCACACAAACTTTTATTATAGTAACAAACTTGATATTAAACTGACCACAAAATATTCGACTCAATGAAAAGTTTGACTTGTATAAAGCTTTGACTTGCACAAACACGTGGTTTCAGTATAAAAAGTTGAACGAGAATGTTCTTCCAACGCGCACGATTCGAAAATTTCGATTTTCAGCAGAAAATTCTAGCAATGGTTTATAATGTGTGGACACGTTTTAACAAGAAAAAAATAAATGTCTTACTCCAAATTTTGCTTTCGCCACGTTTTCCGAGTTTAAAGATGGCTGCGGATTCTTTTGTAGGAGTTATCCGGCTCGAAGGACCATGTATGGACGATAAATTGATTTTTTCAAACTCGGCAGCAAATAATTTGAAGACAAATCTTTCTTTATTACAATTTATTGTATACGTTAATTTTATTTTAACTTTAATGTTATAAAAATTACAATATTGATTTTTCTTGTCACACTATCAGTTTGTTGGAAAAAAAAAGAACTTGTTGATCCAAGGTGTCGAACGAGAAGAGGACTAAAAATTTTTATTTTCTATTTTTTCAAAAGTAAACTTTTACAACTTGGAAACAGTGACATCTATGGTCTAAGATCTTAACTTACTTTTTACTTCAATTATAATGTGAATGGTATAAAATCAGTTTTGCTTTACAATTATTATTATACCAATAAATGACAGCTAACTAATTTGTCACAACAAAAAATTTGTACAATATTTTAAAGATAAGTAGCTACATATTTTTAATTATTAAGTTAGTTGACATTATTTCTTTATTTTCAGGTGAATTTTTATAGACATTAACGTTTGCTGCGATAGGATTATGACAGTATTCCACCGTTGAATTTGTTTCCACAGTTTTACTGAGTTGTCGCGCAAACACTCAGAATGTAAACATGGCTGAGAAACCGAAATATATGGAACATATTTTCGAAAAGGTAAGGGAAAATCTTGCTAATACTTATTCAAGATATGCGCACGGATACAATTTGAGGGTCAAGCAACAAAACTGTGAGGAAGGGGAAACGATGAAGAAAAGTGTTAAACAGTCCAAGGCAATTGATTCTTACAACTCTAAATTGGATAGCTTGTACAAAAAATGTGTAATTTCAAAAAAAATGTGGAATGAACACATATGAATTATAGGACACCGAAGGGAAATATTTGGGAAAATACCATGCGAATGATATACGGAATTTGTCCGATTAAATTTCGGCATGGGGTTGTGTAACTGGTGTTATACTTTTACGTTTGAGTAGGTCGAATCAAACGTTAGTGCAATGTTTTCAACAGTTTTGTTGAGTATAGTTTGTTTTAAATTTAAACTGCGATGAGTGATAAAGGTATGTTATTCGGCAGTCAAATTGATGATACAATTAAAGTGTGCAGATTTGGTTGTTGAACCTCGAAAACTCGAAAAATTTTCGAAAATTTTTCGATTGACTACAAAGGGGGTGATGTAACGGGGTTTGAGATAACTGATTTTCCCGGGGGTGATGGACGAGAATTCCAATTTTGGGTGTTACTTTTTTCCATACTGTTTTTTGAAAGCTCGGGCAGGCAATACAACCGGCGGATTGTGGAGGAAACTTCATGCCATAGCTATAAAATAAAAATTCATTTTTCCTAAACCTCGTGTATTTATGGAAATAGGATATGGATCCTATCCTCGTCGGCTGTCAGGTGGACAAATTAATTATGCATGGCGCGCCGAGCGTTAAAATTCCAATACGTAACTGATTGCGTGGGAGATACAGGTTTGCTTTTTTTAAAACCAACCGCCATACTTTTCTGGACAAGCCTTCACATTCTGAATAATCTTCTCGTAAACTGGATACTTGAACTCATCTGATAATTCTATCACATCCACCGATCGCAACAAAGCATCTGGCACCAAATTGAGTTTACCCTTCCGATGGATTAATTGGAAGTCATATTGTTGTAGTCTCATGGCCCATCGGGCGAGTCGAGAGGCCGGATCCTTCAAACTTCTGAGCCATAAAAGTGAGGCAGAATCCGTAATGACCCTAAATTGGGTACCCTCAATATATGGCCTGAATTTCTCAATCGCCAGAACAACTGCCAGACATTCCCGTTCGGTCGCTGCGGATACCTTCTATGAGTGGTTGATAGTGTTTGGCTCATGAATGCGATAACACGTTCCTCGGTCCCTTCACCTTGCCGATTTCTGACGCATCCGTTTGTATCGTAAAATCTTTTGTGAAGTCAGGATTTGACAAAATCGGGGCCGACACTAACCTCGATTTCAATATCGTTTATGCTTCCTGTGCCTCCGCCGTCCAATTAAAACGTTTTGGTCCATCCTTTTTAAGCAAGTCGGTGATGGGTCCCGTGACTGATGAAAAGTCTGGAATAAAGCGTCTGTACCATCCCGCTACTCCGATTAAACGCCGTATCTCATTGATGTTACGTGGCGTCTTGGAATTCAGGATATCATTTATTTTTTCCGGATCTACCCTTAGGCCAAATTCATCCAATATATTATATTGGTATTTGATTTCTTTAAGGCAGAAGTGTGATTTCTCAAGACTGACTGTGAGGTTTGCGTTACGTAGTCGTCGACTTCGCCTAGCAGATCCAAATGCTCATTAAAGGTTTGTGACATAATTATTATGTCGTCCAAGTATACAAATACTTTGGGTTCCAGGTCATATCCAAGTACTTTATCCATTAGTTTTGCCAAAGTCTGGGAGGCGTTGCACAAACCGAATGGCAAACGTCGATACTGGTACAGTCCTGTCTCGAGTCGTCATCTAATTCTATTTGCCAAAAGGCGTCACTCAGATCAATGCTAGATAAGAATTTTGTTCCACTCAATCTTTCTAGTATACGGTTTATGTAAGGCAGCGGATAGGTATCCTTGACAGTTACGGACAGTCAGGATTTGACAAAATCGGGGCCGACACTAACCTCGATTTCAATATCGTAAATGCTTCCTATACCTCCGCCGTCCAATTAAAACCTTTTAGTCCATCCTTCGTAAGCAAGTCGGTGATGGGTCCCGTGACTGATGAAAAGTCTGGAATAAAGCGTCTGTACCATCCCGCTAGTCCGATTAAACGCAGTATCTCCTTGATGTTATGTGGCGTCTTGAAATTCAGGATATCATTTATTTTTTCCGGATCTACCCTTAGACCAAATTCATCCAATATATAACCAAGGTATTTGATTTCTTTAAGGCAGAAGTGGGATTTCTCAAGACTGACTGTGAGATTTGCGTTACGTAGTCATTGACTTCGCCTAGCAGATCTAAATGCTCATTAAAGGTTTGTGACATAATTATTATGTCGTCCAAGTATACAAATACTTTGGGTTCCAGGTCATATCCAAGTACTTTATCCATTAGTCTTGCCAAAGTCTGGGAGGCGTTGCACAAACCGAATGGCAAACGTCGATACTGGTACAGTCCTGTCTCGAGTGGTCATCTAATTCTATTTGCCAAAAGGCGTCACTCAGATCAATGCTAGATAAGAATTTTGTTCCACTCAATCTTTCTAGTATACGGTTTATGTAAGGCAGCGGATAGGTATCCTTGACAGTTACGGACAGTCAGGATTTGACAAAATCGGGGCCGACACTAACCTCAATTTCAATATCGTAAATGCTTCCTGTACCTCCGCCGTCCAATTAAAACGTTTTAGTCCATCCTTCTTAAGCAAGTCGGTGATGGGTCCCGTGACTGATGAAAAGTCTGGAATAAAGCGTCTGTACCATCCCGCTAGTCCGATTAAACGCAGTATCTCCTTGATGTTATGTGGCGTCTTGAAATTCAGGATATCATTTATTTTTTCCGGATCTACCCTTAGACCAAATTCATCCAATATATAACCAAGGTATTTGATTGGTGGTTTGGCGTCTATTGGAGGGGGGGATCAAAGTTGAGTAGATTAATCTACCAGCTCCGTAACCTTCCAGTAGGGTGCGCATCACGTGAGCTGTTCTGGTCTTGTCATTAGGCAGCTGCGTGATAGGTACAATTGTGTAAGGGGTAACCTGTGCACAATTCGCAAGTGTACGTACTGCCTCCTCGTGGCAACCACTGGTAACTAAGGCCACTTGGCACATTTTAGGCCATTTGGCACAGGCCAAAGTACGGCGCTAAAGGAGAAAACCTTGACAAAAAACCCTAATCTAAGGTGGAACAGCATATGCCGAAAGATGAATGGCTGATAGGTTAATCAGCCCAAAATATGCGGACTCTGGATACCAGGCACCCTCCAGTTTTATTTTAAGCCTTCCTGTAGTAAAGCTGGGTGACCTACAGGTGATTTGCAATTCCCAGCAACTCGTAAGAGTAAAATCAAACGGAATACGGGGCAGGAGTAGGAATATACGGGAGTGGCACAACCCTCTCGAGGTCCTTGAGCTCCAATGCTACCGTCTTTCTAGCGGAACTAAATGCTGTAGTAAACATCTAGGAGGGAGAGCAATATGCCCAGATAGTATGTATCACGTACCGGGAGGCGGTATTGTCAGGTTCATTAAGAACCTGAATATTGACTGGACGGATAATTAAGCAGGGGCCAGCACAATAGATCTTTTAGGTCGCAGTGCGAAGTGGCTGATCGCCCGCATGGCCCCCCCAATAATAATAATAATAATAAGGTATTTGATTTCTTTAAGGCAGAAGTGGGATTTCTCAAGACTGACTGTGAGATTTGCGTTACGTAGTCGTCGACTTCGCCTAGCAGATCCAAATGCTCATTAAAGGTTTGTGACATAATTATTATGTCGTCCAAGTATACAAATACTTTGGGTTCCAGGTCATATCCAAGTACTTTATCCATTAGTCTTGCCAAAGTCTGGGAGGCGTTGCACAAACCGAATGGCAAACGTCGATACTGGTACAGTCCTGTCTCGAGTCGTCATCTAATTCTATTTGCCAAAAGACGTCACACAGATCAATGTTAGATAAGAATTTTGTTCCACTCAATCTTTCTAGTATACGGTTTATGTAAGGCAGCGGATAGGTATCCTTGACAGTTACAATATTAAGCGTCCTTGAATCCAGGCAAAATCGCAACTCCCCCGATGGTTTCCTTACACATACTACCGAATGAGCCCGCTCTGTTGGTTGTGCTTCTTCTATAACCCCTAATTTGATCATCCTGTCAATTTCTAGGTCTAGCTCGCGTTGTAAATACGGGGAAATCGGCCGCGCGCGTGTTTTTGTTCCTTGAGCATCTCCTATATGGTGCTTAATTAAAGTGGTACATCCCAGTTTATCTGATTCTGTAACCAAAAATGCGTTTACCACATTTCTTAGACGTTTCCTCTGCTCATCGTTCAAGTGGTGACAGACTGAGTCCCGCTCCTTATAGTCAGAGACCTCGACTTCCGTTTCCTCGATCAAATTACATTCCTGGCTTATTGAGCTGACAAACTGCGGTTAAATATTGAATGTTTCCCAGAAATCTATGCCTAGGATCAAATCCTTTGGAAAACTTGGTGCTACTAGCGTTGAAATGACAGGGTACTTGTTGTTATAACAAAACTGTATATCCACCATATGCGTTATGTGATGCGTTGTTTCGTCAGCTGTTTTAATTCCAGTTGTTATGGGTCGAAGCTCCAAGCCTAATCTATCAACCATTGAACATACTTCGCCTCCTAGTATTGTACAACACACGCCTGAATCAAGCAGTCCGATAAGTTGGAATCCCAGTATATCGACTTCAACATGCGGACTCCTATCGCCATCAATTGTGATGATTGAGTTAATAAACCGTTCTATTATCAATTATTGAATTGCTTGTCTCGTCAACATCCCCATTCGATGCCTCCTCAACTATTTGAGTTTCTCTCTCATCTGCGGAAAATCTTAGACTCCTTCCGATCCCGCACTTTTGTTCGATGTTTTTTGGGGCATTCATTTGCGGTAACACCCGGTTTGCCACAGCACCAACAGAAAATACTGTCCCTTGGCTTATAGCAATCGAAAAATGTTAGCCCATACCGGTTGCAGTTCCAACATATCATTCCTTTTCGTGGCCTTTGGTGTCCAAAATTAGTATCATGGCGGACACGTTGCGGATAACTTCTCGTCACCTGAGCTTCAGATTGCACCGCGTGAACCTTTCTGGATTTCCTCTTCTCGACTTTTGGCGGACCAAATAATGGCTCAAATGGATCTTGTATCATCTGAATCCCGCCTCTTCGAGTCTTCAGTACTTTAGCTTCGTCAATTTGTTTGCATAGTGTTTTGAGCTGCTCCAAGGAAGCTATTGTAACAATGGCCAGCGGTATTGAGTAATGCGGCAACATGTTCCTTTGCACAACATATAATTTTTCGCTTACTGTCATAACCTCAACACAGTTAACGATGCACCTTCCTCGCCACTAAATTGAATTTTCCACTTGTGAATTACCGAAACCTTGGAAACATTCCCTATATTAAAGTTTGAGGTGCCTCCCAGATCATTGCTACTAGTATTTGCTGGTGTTTCTATACGATCAGATGCTCTTTTGTTGGTCTCCTGATTCATACCCCCCTAGCTGCCTGATTTTCAACATAATTCCGAATATTGAGTGATAATCTCGCATGTTCTCAGCACTAGTAACATCTCGCTGGACATCAATAACTTTATGAAGATTTCCCTGTAATCCACTGGGCCCAGCTTTTTGTTCATCGTTTGCTCCCCGTTTCCTACTGTCTAAGCTACCGTCATTGTTGGACGATGCAGCCTCTGGATCTTCTAATGTTCTGAAAACGCGATATTTTAAATTGTCAATTGTGCTCGATTTTCGTGAGTCATCAGATGCACGATATGCTCGTTCTATATAATGCGCCAACTTTGATAACGTTGGTTTTGTCGCATTTTCGAGCTTTCTGGGTAGTGTTTGTTTAAGGTTTTGTCTCAGCCGAGTGATCTGAATGATGCAAAGATCATATTCATCATCTTCTACAGCTACTAATTTTGGTTTTTTGACTTTCCCGTGTTTTTCATCATTTAGAATTTACCTCAACTTCTCGGTCTGTTGCCGTCTTGTCCCTGCCACGGGGATGTTACGGATCTCCAATTCGTATTCTAGTTCCTCATCCTCAAGGTCTTCTGGTGCAATAACTAATATGTCCTGCTCCTTTAGTGACATCATGTCGGCGTTGATTAAAAAATCGTTTACCAACTCGCAATTAACAAAGAGCAATTATAGATTAATACCTTGTAATAAGCCTAACTTGGCAAATTGAAAAACAAAACAACATAAACAAATCCAACTGGACAACGATGAATGTAACCTTGTACAATAAAATATCAATAAGAAAAAAAATGACCTTCCCAAAAATTGAAACAATGAATGGATTAATTAAAATGGTAACCAATACTGACAAAAGCAGTGCGATATTACAAAAGTTCCATTGACGACACAATAAAACGAGAATTTAAATTCACCGTCAATTCTCTCAACAAAAATAATTAAACGTTATTAGTGATACAATTAATTTACAGCTAAATGGTTCAAACGCATGGTCCAAACTGACTATATGAACCGTAAAAATAGATCGTATAATCATAAACAAACACGTAACCCTACGACAAAAATATGAGTTCTATTCAACATCCACAGTCAACCCGTTAGCCTTCTCGAATATTTTAAAAAACCGAATTACAGAACAAAACGTGGCCCCACGTTGGACGCCAAATGTAACGCGCAGCACTCAAAACTGAAAACTTTCGACCGAAAACCCATTCAATTGTTTGAGATCGTTTTTATTTTCATCTCATTCTCGATTTTCTTGCGGGGACTCAAACAGCTGAAGGAAATATACAGTTTTATCGAGGCAAAGGTGGTCATTCACAGGCAAACCACGAGGAACATCCATCCCAAACACAGTCAAGCATCAGTGGAGGTCAGCCGTAATTATAAAAAAAAATAAAAGACAAAGAAAAAGAATTTTTGTAAGATTAATCAACTTCAAAGTTTGCGCCAATAAAAATTGTTTTGATCTAATGGGTTTGAAACCTTTAATTTTTGAGTTTTGTTGTTTTTCGGTCGAAAGTTTTCAGTTTTGAGTGATACGCGTTACATGCGCAAACAAAAGAAATGGCACAATATATTGCGCGATATTGATGTCACACAATTACGAGTATATTGCGCAATTTAATTTTATATGAATAACGCCCTTTACTTGTATTGTCATTTATAACGAATTAAAGTTAGTTGATGTTTCTAAATTTATTTGCACAACGTCATTACATGTTAAGATATTACAGCATGCATCTTTCTAATTGATGAATTTACATTTTTAGCTGTTTCATAAAATTATTCAATTTCTAAATATTTTAATTTAAACTTAACCATCAAACTTTTAAATCAGAGAGGAATTAGAAGCTTACAATATTTAGGAAACTTTTGTAATATTTTTAGAAATTAAATTTTTATCGTTTAGACCAAATCTATCGATCACTTAGGTGTGTAACGGTACATTCTCAATAGCAGTAAAAATAGCATGCGCGCGCGTTAAGTGTATTTCATTGATATTGTGATTCACCGTATATCTACAAATTTTGCCTCCCGCTAAATTAATTCTTAAATTCTTCGGCTGGCGATACATCCCATGAAGGAATTTGGCCTATTCAACGATGCTCCTTTGATCCCATTAGTCATTTGAAGTGACGTAATTTGAGAGAATATTATGTTAAAATATGTTTCCTGGTAAACCACAAGCCCTAAAATATTGAAAATGTCGTATACTTCATGCCATAAATCCTCACCATCCATCACCTTTTTGATTGTTCAATTTTGTGCCTGTAATTAGAAAATTTGTGAATAGCATACTTTAGGATGTAGTATGGATGGTGCATCGACTTGGTGAAGTAAAATATTTCCAACAAACAAACCCTTTAAAAGTTCTCGTCTATTTGCCAATGTTGATAGGTTTTACATCTAGTAGCATACGATGGTAATCGCTTCAGGTTAACGTAATACGGTAAGTCGTATCCGTTTTTCCACGTTTTATAGCGTATAAACTTTTTTAACACTCTCGATTTTTTGGATAGGTTCGTCACAAAAAGGACACCAGACTTTTACAGCGTACCTGACGTAGGCATAATACATGATCTTAATTGTCTCGAGGTCATAAATATTCCCAGTCCAACGCTTAATAAAACCAAGCATAGAACTAGCTCTAGCGATGCATTACTTGATGTGGTTAGCATAAAGCACATGTTTTCAACGAAAGTAGCCTCTAGGCCTTTAATCTCGTATACTTTTATGGGTATGTTATAGTAGTATTTATCGTGACAATAACCTTCTATTCTATAGCAAGAATAGTAATGCTCTCTTTACAGAAATGATGGATAGAATTATACTTCGGAGAAATACAGTCTTGGAAGAAAATTTAAAGATGGAAACAATAAGCACTGGACAATCAGAAGGCGCTACATCCCCGCCGCCGGTATGACTCATATCATGTTTCAATTACTCATATTAGACAACCAAAAAAAAACCTTGAGCAACCAGAATGAGATCAACGACAGCATAAATGTTTCATTTTCAAAATTATACACCCAAATTGAAAATTTAGTCAAAGTCGGTATCATGGAATTAAGTGTTAACAATGATGATACAACCCGAAATACACAATTTGTTTAAATTCCTCCTCAGCTTAAATCTATTTTTTTATATTCACTTTGTTCTGAGCTTACCGATTGAGGGGGCTATTACCCGAGAGTGAAATAACGATGAGTATGGTTAGGTCATATAATGGATCTACTAAGAATAATCTGCAGAATTGCATATTTCATAAATGTAACCAATAAATTATTATCAACTAAACTAAATGCAGAATTACATATTTGACAAATGTAACTAGCTAAACATTCATTACTATCACTATCACCGGTAATTACGTTCCGCCAAATTACCGTGTAAATCAAAACCGTGTTAATCGCGACTAATGCACCTGTCCGTCGATTAACACGGTACTTGATTAACGCGTCGAAACTTCTGTGCGTGTTAATCAAGACTTTGTCTCAATTCGCTGACCGTGTTAAATCAAATCAGTGTTATTCGAGTACCGTGTTAATCGAGGGACAGTTGTACATTATTAATTTTATCGTGCATCGTTAACCCTTCTCTTGCGTGCTATGATTAACCCTGTTCATACTGAACACAATTTACAATAGAAAATTTTAAAAAAATGTTCACCGTGGAAGAAGCTGATTTATTGGATACTCTTCTAACATCGGAATAAAATATGGCTCTTATAGTAATTTTCCATTGTTTTAATTTGTTCAACTGGTGTACGTGTTAGGGAAAAATGGCAGAAGAAGTGGTGAAGGCTGAACATGCCTACTATTATGAGCTTATTGACTCAATATTTCATCCATAGTGTTAAGTTTAGTGCTCGTAGACCCCGTAGAGGATGGGCAAGTTCCATTTAAGTCATTTAAAAATATTATAAAATGCTTTGCCAAAATAATAATAGCAACAGATCCAAAATTTTTTGTGGCTACAACGCAACAACTTTTCAAATGTTTGCTGCGAAATTCTGCGAGATTTCTCATGAAAGGATTTTTAGATGAAGTTCTGGAATATGGCCATCTAGGATGGAACTTGACTACCTCTTAACATATGCATTAAAAATGGGATTATACAATGATTTTTATCTGTAAGAAGTAAGTGGAACTTGGCTATTTCTTAACCAATTTTATGAAAATTTGTCTTGCGCGATAGAACTATGATTCTAAAATAATTTTTGGATAATGTTCACGAATATGGCAAACTACGATGGAATTTGGATATTCCTTAACCGATTTTAGTCAAATTTGACATGCGCAATGGAAATGGGATTCTAAAATGATTTTTGGATAAAGTTCTGAACTATGAAATGCAAGTCGACAAGCCAAAGATCGATATCCAAGCTCCATCCTTATTGCCCATATTCCAAAAATGTACCTAAAAATCATTTCAGGATCCCTTTTCAAATGTCAAATTACATGTCCAGTTTGTTTGGAAACCGGTTTATCTCCATACTCCAATTCACATGTCTTCTTATGGAGGCCTTTCGTTTTCTATGGCATAATTGTTTTGTCCTCTCAGCAAGGCATTTCGTTTGTTAAAGGTTAAATGGTTTTTACTTTTTAGGTTACGTCGATTAGAGAAATGTAGTACCGTTCTTCCCCCCTTCCTTCCAGTCATACATCTTTATTATGTTTGTGTTGCCGCCCATTCTCAAAAATATTTAAAATTTTGTACAAATTTAGATTTTAGTAATAAGCAGCATGTGTTAACTTTTAGGTTCATTTGAGTCGAGTCTATAGTAGAGGGCTATGCAGTGGAAGAGAAAATTGCCAAACAGTTTTTCTCAAAAACAGGACCGATGATTTTTTTGTTATGCTGATAATAAATTTAACAATTGATCATCTACCAGTTAACACTAGAACTACCGATCGGTCAAAGTGACCGGTTATACATTTATTGAAATCAATTTTTTAATTATTATGTTAATACGTTTTTGAGAATCTGTGATGACTTTTATTATGACAACAAAGTAATTATGTTAAAATTCATCATAAACTTCGAAAAAAATATTAACATAATAATTTAAAAAATTGAATTCAATAAATGTACAATTCGTCGTTTTGACCGGTTGGTAGTTCTAGTGTTAACAAAATTTGAAGTCGATTGAAACATTGCGTGAGAATCATTTTAACTAAAAATTGTAAAAAGAAAACTTGTTGAACTGTTTTCCGAGGTAATATCAACATTTTTGGAGACATGCTTCTACGGTTCTCTCGAAGATACCTAGGATAAAATACAATTAATTGCAAAGGTCACTTTCGTACATCGTGGATGATTCATCCAAAAACCGCAAAAAATGGAACATCCATACGATGATCATCCAAAGTGATTCATAGCCGTTTCAAGAGTATAGGAGTGGGATGAAGTTTTTAATAAACTTCTATGATCTAAAATTTTTTGTATTATTTCTCTAACAAGACCTTATACTAACTCCATTGCCCGCTAACAGGACAAATAATAGGTTACAGTCACCTGAATTGATGTTTCTCCTAACATGACCTAAATTCATAGCCCGCTAATTTTTTGGAATATTGAACTGTGACCTCTCTTTTATGATGTTTCTTCAATAAGACATTAACGTTATTCATAATTACATTCATTTTTGGAAGGTGGCCTTTCACAAGAATAATACAAAGTCAAAATTTTTAATTAATTTCATTCAGATCCCACATGTTTTATGCTATAAGCCCAAATCTTTTGCATGGTTTCTCTAACAAGAACTTAATCCAAATTCAAAGTCAGCTTACACGATAAATGATAGGTTAGAGTCACCTTAATTTTTGAATATGGCTATATTGTTATTTGTATAGGAGAGGAATACAATTTTTAAATAAATGGCAAAATTTATATGATTTTAATACGTTCCGAAGATTGTAAGAGAATTCAATGCAGTTTCGAACTGATGAGCTTATTATGAAAAAATGAATCTTCTCATCAGGCCGCGGCGACTGAAATGACTATACCACAATTTACATTTTATATATAAAGAATGTACTGTGCGTTATGGTACTAGCGAATCATACTAATACAGATAAATTCTCTTACAATTTATTCCTCTTCACGACATTCACACAGCTCTATTTCTGTGTAAGCTAAAAGTAAAAAAATGGCAAAACATATTGTAATGCACAATTGCTACTTTATTTCTAAAAATTACAATATAATAATAAATAGATAACTATCAAATAATATAAAAATTAAAGTTATTTTTATTTAATGAATCTATGTAAGAAATATTACTATAAAATAGATCGGTAATGCAGAATATTTTTTGTGGTGAAATTATTCTGCTCTCTTCAGAAAGGTCACTAGAAAGCAATAAATGTTCCTGACGAAATAATTGTTAACGAAATCAAGCCACAATAACGCTCACTTTAGTTCGATATTAGTCGAACTGTTTAAAATTTACGTAGGTACATCTGTTGCGACCAACCGAATAACTAGCTTGATGTAACGTTCTCCACATACTACTGGTATTTTATTTGTAGCAATACTCTTTCCTTAGTCTGTAACTTCACCCGTTTATATAACTGTAATGCTTTTTTAATTCATAATATTAAATTATAGTTTCTATGACATTTTATTTTTTATTTAATTATGAATATTTTTTATTGTACAGCATTTCCCGATTATTATTTTCTTCTCTATACTAGACTATTTTAATTTTATTAGTATTTCCGTTTTCAATTCAGTTACTACGATATTTTGTCCAAATATTCGGTTGGTTTATTTATATAGCTACGTAATGCACAAATAGTTAGAGCAAAAGTAAAATGTTCTTCGGAAAATTGTTATTTTCCTCGGTGTACTCAATTTTGTTTATTCTCCTGGTTGTGAATTGTGTAATAATAAACACAACAACAAAAAACGTGTATAAAATAACACTCCTATAGTATTATTTGTTTTTTTTGTAAAATAACCCTGTTGAGTGCAGCTTTTGTACAATTAGGTAAACGTAAAATAATTGGGCTTGTTACTGCTAAAATGTTTACAGTTTCTTTTGATTTTTGTCTTACAAGCTTATTTTGATATTCAAAAAAACATAACATGGCTTAAACTTATTCCTTTCCAAGACAGTGTTATGTTTCTTATCCATTTATATTTTTTATTACATTTATATATTTTCTGTTTATTATTTTTATTTCATTTCTTATTGTTTCTTTTATATACAAACATTTTCTTTTTTGTTTACGTTCATTCTGGTTCGATAATCTAATTATTTCAAAAGGAGCAGACAAAAAAATTGTAACAAACAAGGAACAACTTTTTCTTGTTTTGTATCCGTTGGTGTATATATATTTTCTGTTTTCATTTGGTCGTACACAGTGTTTGCTTACATTTTCTTTTTTCTGTTGCTACTGCTAATGCTGCCTGTTCATCCCCTGCTCACTTTTTGGTCGACGATATTTTTTTTTTTTCTTCTTTAAGTTCAATTATAGTTAGGAGATGTAATGAAAAAAAATGGTACGTTAAGAAAATAAAAGAAAAACTTAAATTTGATTTTTTCCAAACAAAAGAATATATATGTATATATATATATATATATATATATATATATATATATATATATATATATATATATATATATATATATATATATATATATATATATATATATATATATATATATATATATATATATATATATATATATATATATATGTAAGTATGTATGTTGAAGGAAATACAAGAACATGTTGATATATCAGTAGAGCAAAAAAATTAAGTTTTGTTTGCTGAAAAAATAAGAGATTTGTTCTGCAAAATGAAATTAAGAAAAATTGAACAGGAAATTTAAAGAAATAATTTAGAATTTTCTTTTTATTTATAAAGCAATATACAATAATTAACAGTCTTATCTTTTGCTTTATATATTTACAGGCTACCCTAAAAAAATTTACATTCCAACGTATTAAAGTTGCCACTCGACTATATTACACCAACTCAAGCAAAAAGACGATGCATGTACGAGTTTTTTTTTGCATATAAATTGAAACGATCGTTTGAGTGGTTTTTAGAAGTATAACAGAATACAAAAAAAATAAAATATCTAAACGAGAAACTTGCTGTGTCATCTATTTTTCCTGCAACTTTTCAATTTTTTACTTCAAATAATTTTTAAAAATCTTTGCTCTTTTCGTATATGAAAGTGGTGTACTCATTCAAATTCACACATTCGTATACGGAGGGATTTTCAATAAGTTTAATGAAATTATATTTATCGATTCTATATCATCGATCAATAATAGAATTTGTAGGCAATTTAACACCAGATATTTAGATCTAATTACATTATTAAATTATTTCATTTATAGAGTGAGTAAAAGTTTCAATTACAAATTCCCTAAAAGGTATTTGTATTTAAATTTTTTTTATGAACTTTGGTCAATTTTTTAATGGAAATGTTATGAGTTACAATTGTAAACGAAAGTTTGCTAAAATTAACATCCAGTGAAGTGAATAGTGGTATCCTTATGCCCGATTTCACAAAAAATAGCTAGCTATTCTCCGATTAAATAATATTTCCTCTCCTACGGAACTTGGCAGTCAAATATTTAGCTCCCCATTTTATAAAAGGCGAATTAATCTAGTGAATGCCTTTTTTGGGAAACCGGGCATCAGTTGCTTTTATGTTTTATTGTGACAATCAGAATATAAATTTTATTTTATTTATCACTTGATAATTGATTTTCTATTTATTAAAAGTGTACACACGATATTCAAAATTAGACTGATACTCTAATGGTTGTGGTTGCACGTCAGATCGTGGTCTCAACTGATCGAGATGGCGACGCTGAAGTGCACCGAATCCAGTTTGTACGGTGTAAGACACTGGACCAGTAGCAGATTCGTCGATTTTAAACGACTTAGTTGATTTACTGGTTGGTTTTCCCTCGTTTGAGTGGGTGACTTTCCCAGGGTTTACGATGGTGTAGTGTGTTCCGTCTCCGACGGTTTTATTTAAGAATTCCTTTGTTTTACGAACCATACGCTCCGCTTGTCGTTTTGACGAAGAATGAAACAGAGCTGTAACTATATGAGAAAATAAATTATTCTTGCAAAATACCTTAAATGCGTCCGATATAAAAGCAGTTCCATTATTGGAGACTATCATATCAGGTAGTCCGTGTGTTGATAAGATACTGCGAAGCGACTGTATCGCACATTCGGAAGACGTCGATGGAACGATGTAAACTTCCAACCATTTGGAATATGAATCGACAAGCAAGAAAAATATTTTGCCTTGGAATGGTCCAGCAAAATCCATATGTAGTCTCGACCAAGGTCGAGTTGTTGTTTCCCATGGATGAATCGGTGCTTTAGGATTTTCTGGACGAATACGTTGACACTGCGAACAGCTTTTAACGGTTGATTCGATATCAGAATATAATTTTGGCCACCAGAAATGCCGGATGACCATTGTGGAGGGACGATAACATTTGTTGTTGAGCAGCTTCCGGAATGATTGTTCTTTGGCCCCAGAGAAGACAGTTTTTTACAGTCGATATCTCATTGCGCCGTTGTAAGAATAGTTTGAATTCATTGTAGATTTTCTCATCGCCCAACTTAAAATTTGTGTCAAAGTTTTATCTTTCGCTGTTAGCCTTGCAATATCGGCAGCGGTCAATGGAGGATCGTGAGTTTGTTCGATCATTAGAACTTTTCTTCTTCGCCGATTTTTTCGGATTAAAGAGACCCAGTAACGGTTGATGATCAGTAATAATTATTACTTTGCGGCCATAGACGAAATTATGAAATTTCATTATACCAGCAATAATCGCCAAAGCCTCCTTGTCGATCGTGGCGTAATTTCGCTCCGCCCTACCTTCCATTTGATGTGCGAGTTTGACCCCTACTCCATATGGATATGCGTCACAACTGAGGAGTAGAGGAAGTGACTCATTGTAATGTACTAAGATATTGTCTTTGGAGAGAAGATTTTTTAATTCCTCAAATGACCTTTGATGGGCGCGAATTCCATTGGAATCGATGCGAAAACCCCGGAAATTTACTGAGGAGACATAAAATTTACATTTATCATGTCTCAATCAAGGGCCAGATTCATCTAATCTTTTGAAAACTTGGTGTAGGCGGTTCATGTGTTCTTTCTCGGTTTTTCCAATTACGATGATATCACCAAAATAAGGAAGAACGCCTTCGACTCCTTTGAGCAGTTATTCGATAAATTTTTGGAATATACCAGTGCGGACGATATTCAAAACTGTAAACGTTTTTCTTTGAATGCACTAACAACTGCTGGTATGCTTGAGCTAAATCAAGCTTTGAAAAATATTTTCCCGGTGGTAAGGTTGCCAATAAGTCCATTGTCGACGGAATTTGGAAACAATGTGGGCTTAATGCTTTATTAACAGTTGATTTGTAGTCGCCACATATACGAATTGATCCATCCGATATTTTCACTGGAACGATAGGTGTCGCCCAGTCGCTGTAATTAACACGTTCTAATATTCCTTGGTTTATTAACTTTTCCAATTCATCCTCAACAAGTCGACGAATAGCGAGAGAAATTTATACTCCTGGCACAGACCACGTTCGGATCAAGTTTCAGAGAAATTGGTTTTCCTCGATATGTACCAAGCTAAGTTGAAAATAAATTCTTATTTTGGTTGACGATCTCAGTGACGGCTGATGGTGGACACACAGTTACCACCTTAAACCAAATGAAAACGAACATTCTTTTTTAAAAAGAAAAGATCGCCACAGTTTGAATGCAATGATGGTAAGTTGGTTACATGTTAATAAAATCTTAATGTTAATTATTAATGTTTTATTACTATAGATATGCGATGAGTCGATGAAAATAATGGCAGTAAATGCAACTATGTGGGGGAGCAATCACGATTCCTTTGTTTGGGCGAACAGCGATGAACGAGTTTACATGGAGCGTTATTTTGAAGAAAATTCCAACTCTTTTCTACTAGGTAATAAAATAAATATTTGATTAAAATTGTATGTACCAATACAACAATTAACAACAATATAATTAGCTGATTCATTCATAAAAACTCTGTGATACAACTTATAATCATAATTATAACACTTATATCGCGTTTGTTATAAACATTTTTTAAATATTTTCAAATATTTAATACAGTGAATTATTAATACTGACAATGTCTTGTGTAACATATAATAAAGTTTTTTCGAATACTGATGTCGCTTTATGGAAACTTTGTGACGTACAATTTTGCTATGAGTGTTGTGGAATTGACCGCGCCGCTATTAACTCTATGAAAGAGTTTGCGAATTTATGTTACTTCTGCAATAGCTGTAAAATTTGGTTCGTAAATAAGGATATGACAAAGCTCGTAAAAAACAATTGACGTGATTGTTGACAGAGCTGCCGAAAAATTGGACTTAAAAAAAATTGAAACGGAGGTTGCTGAAAACCGCAAATTAATCAATGCCTTGCTGGATAAAAATACTGTTGATATTGCTAATAAACCATTATATGTAGTAGTAGCTGAGACAGTGTCCAATCCCATTAGCTATACTTCACCAGGACTAACACAGGAAGTCATGGGTACTGGCACACAGATCAACTCGATTAGAACTGTACCTCTGCCGAACAAAAAAATTTTATATATTAGTCGTTTTGATCCATCTGTCACTTCTGATCGAATTGTGGAGTACATTTGTGACAAACTGTTCATCAGAGGACGTTGAATGTACATTGTTACTACCCAAGGATTATGTCATCGATAACTCACTAACATTCATCTCATTTAAAATCGGATTGAAGGAAGCCCATTGCAATATGCTCAATAATTCTGGGGCTTGGCCACTTGGGGTAATAATTCGGCCATTTACCAGCTATCCACGTGTGGCAAAAAGCCGAACTGGGGTAACATTCCCAACCAAACAATAACATCTACGCCTGCCATAACACCATCTTTTAAGCCACTCAACTGCGGAACAAATCCCCAACCTTATTCATTCTTATATATATATATATTACCACAATTCGAGCGGCATGCGAATTAAATCTAAGTCTCTGTATCTGTCAATTTTGGAGGAGAATTACAACGTTATTTGCATCACGGAAACGTGGTTGACTGCCCATTACAGAACCGAGGAGTATTTTCCACCAACTTATGCAGTTTATCGGAGAGACAGCCACCTACAGCAAGACACTTATGTCATGGGGTGTGGTATTATAATAGCCGTCTCTAACAAATACTCATCTATGCCGATTAAGTTAACCAACTGTGGTACTAAAGTTGTTGCTGTGCGCTTACGGTTTCATTCATACTCGCTGATCATTTGTGTCACATATATACCAAGTCATTCAAGCGTCGCGGTTTGTGATATGTTTTTGGACACCGTGAAACCTAATATTACTGCACTTCTTCAACCTGAGGACAGCTTACTTATCTTTGGTGATTTTAACTTGCCAGTTATTGTATGGAAGTATATGGATAACAATTTAACTCCCATAAACATGAACGATGATGTGGAAAAGTTCATATCTGAAATATTTTCGTTTTGACTGAAACAATGTATCAATGTGAAGAATTGCAGTAACAACGTGTTAGACCTAGCCTTTGTGCCAATTGATCATGAGATGACCGTCACAATCTGTGATGGTTTAGCTGGATTTTCCAATGTTCATCATTTGCCGCTGAATATTTCAGTCTTGTTTGAATACAGTGATTTAATCGAAAATAATACCGACTCTGTCATCTATAACTTTAAAATGGGTGATTATGTTTCTTTAAGTGCATTTCTTGATGGGTATAATTGGTCTTCATTTTATAATAGTAATAATTTAGACGATATGTTGAACGAATTTTATAAAATTGTTCAAATGTGCATTGAAACATTCATTCCTAAATTGGTAGTTTCAGGCGCCAAGATGGAACCATGAATTGATAAATTTGAAAAATAGAAAAGATAAGGTTCATAAACGTTATAAACTATCTCCGAATACAGTAAATTACAACTCATTTAAGGTTTTACATAAAAAGTATATATTTCTTAACCGATTTCTTTACAGTAATTAAGTTTTGGAGGTGGAATCACAAATTAAATCGAAACCCAATCACTTTTGGCATTTTGTTAACTATAAAAGAAAATCTGATGGTTACCCTTCCACAATGTATTTGAAAGATCGATTCTGTGATAACATTCTAGATAAGGTTAATTTGTTTGCTGATTTCTTTGAGAGTGTTTGTAATCCAGATTCATAATCTAACCTCTGCAACTTAAATAATGTCACGAGTAATAAGAAATTTTCAATGTTTCGTTTGGAAATTTATACAATCTTATCGGAATTGTCAAATCTTGACATTAACCATAGTACCGGCTTTGATTCATTACCTCTTTTATTTTTAAAATTGACCGGTAACGCAATTGCCGCTCCGGTGTGCTTTCTATTTAATAGAAGTCTAAGAGAGGGAGATTTCCCCACTCTTTGGAAGCGATCGCTTATTAAGCCTATTTTCAAATCCGGGATTCGTGGTAATATTGAGAACTGTAGTGGTATTTGTATAATTTCAGTCTTAACCAAGTTGCTTGAGAAACTTGTTAAAGATCAATTATTCTTTCACGTGAAAACTTTTATTTCTCCTAAACAGTATGGTTTCTTTCCAGGCAGATCAACTGTTACTAATTTACTCTTGCTTACAAATTGTGTCTCTAATGCCTTACATAGAGGTAAAATTGTGCAGGTTGTGTACACTGATTCCTGTAAGGCCTTTGATAAGATTGATCATGACTTGCTGTTGAAGAAACTAGATTCCTTGCATTGTACTTTCTCCCACTGGACTGGATCAGATCTTATCTTGATTTTAGAACTCAGATAGTTAAGATTGGTGGTTTCACATCCAGAGTTATTAATGTCACTTCGGGAGTGCCTCAAGGTAGTCATTTGGGTCCTATGCTTTTCATACTATTCATCAATGGCGTAGTGAATTGTTTGAGTTATTCCGACATCCTCATCTAGGCGGACGACATTCAAATTTTTAAAACCATTTCATGCACCAATGATGCAAGAGACTTCCCATCTGACTTAAATAATTTCAGTATGTGGTGCACAGCTCAGAATTTGACCCTAAACATTTCCAAATGTAAAACAATCCGTTTTACTTGTGCAATCACGCCCACTATCCTTATTCTATTAAAATATTATACGAGTATATCTCGTTTGTGCGTTCGTTGTTGGAACATGGTGCAACAATTTAGAATCCGTTTTATGGTAACTGTTTAGCCCGAATAGAAAGTGTTCAAAAGCGCTTTTTAAGGTTTTCTCTGCGAATGTTGCCCAGAGATGGGAACCTACCTGCTTTCATACTCCCACCGTATCGAGGTAGATGTAAATTAATAAATATTGAGCCGCTCTTTATCCGCAGAATCGAAATTGGCGCGTTATTGGTTAGACTTGTTGGTGTCTAAAATTGACTGTTATGAGATTTTGGTGTTGTACGATATATATACTCCGTTATGGACCCTTCGCATAGAGATTTCCAAATTAAGCTGCCTTATATTAGGCATAACTACGGTAAATATGAACCTGTTTATCAATCTACTGGTTCTTTTAATAAAGTTCGATCAGCTTTCGACTTTAATCTATCTAGGGATGCATTTAAGAATTTAATGTCTAAGGTTATTGTAAATTATTGGTAATTTTTATTTTGATTTTAATTAAATTTTTAGTATATAGTAATGTGTTATTGAAATTGTAACCAGATTGTATAAAAGTATAAAGTTGGTAATAAATAAATAATAAAATAACCCGTATTCGCATTTAAAGGCTAGTCAGAAAAAATCGGACAAATATGCAACGTAACAGCAGCTTTGCACTATATTTGTTTGAAATTTAGAATTTCGGCAACGGACATGAACATAATACCGGAAAACGAAAATACAATTGCCTTGCCTGAAACATATAATGCATTGTCAAATAGACTGCGTACTATTGCGCAACAAATTGGAGATCGAATTCGGGATTCTTTGATGAGTTAAAAATAAATTATATTTAAATAAATAAATTCAGGTTTTATTTGTTAATTTAGTTCACAGGTCATTTTCAATTCAAATCACAGTATTTTAGTAAGTATTTCAATCAGGATGTGATTAATAATAAAAATAAAAAATCAGTAACAGCTTTCATAATATCTGGACCCGTTGGTCAAAAATTTTCTGCCGCCTTAAATTGTTTGACTCCCTTAATACCATAAGTTTTTGTTTTTTTAACTCAATTACAGTTGCATTTTCTTCCTGCAATTCTTTTTAGGTGATCTTCAATGCGGCTGAAGCTTTTTAATAAATTTTCGTTAACAGCTAACAATTTTTGTAATAGCTCAACTTTATTCAGGTTGGGTAAAGAAGAGTTATTACCCACATCGTTACTGTCATTTGATTCCTCTGAGGGAAGTAAATTAACATTTTCAGTCAAAAAGGGTGTCACGTTTTCGTTCAGAATGTTGATATTGGCCCCAAATCTGTTTGAAGGTAGTCCACTTACAGTGGCCTCCGAACCAGCCGCTCTTGATATAACGTTGTAACATAGCCCTCCTCCAGTTTTTTTAACTCACCCTTGTTGTGATGGAGTTTTCTTTTAACAGACTATTTATCTTGCCATACCTAAAATATCAACAAAATAATATGAAATTGGTATTCATGAAATTGTGTACACCCTTTTTGTCAATCGGCTTTCGATTTGGTAGGTAGACCATTGGAATTTAAAATATTTCTTAGGTTGGCCCATAATTGGTTTTTCAGTTGCCGGGCCTGCGGCCCATGTAATAAACCATTCGCAAAACCGGAATGGTCATTCATAAAATCAATCATTTTTTTTTGTATAGGTACTATAACACATGAATAAAAATAAACAAGTATAAAATATTATTAAATGAAAGTTTAATTAATTAATTTTGTTTTCTTACTCATTTAAATTATTTTCTTGCATTTTTCTTATTTTTTACCTATTTATTTGATTTAATTTATATCCGTAAACTACACACCTACCGGATAAATTTTGACGGTAATTTTCAGTGTTAGCGGAGTTCAGGATGACGATTTGTGCGAAACCGGATAAAATCCGTAAATATTTGACCGGTTCGATACCATTCCAAATAACACAGCATTGCTGTTGTAAAGTTGTTTAAGTAAGACTACAATAAATTATAATTCACAAGTTCGCCCAAAGTTATATCTAAATTTATATTTCAAAGTTGTATTAGAAAAACCAACTCCCCAAAACTTTATATCACTATTACGACACTGTCGCTAACGACATCATATCAGAAATAATACAATTTTTCCAATTATGAAATATATCACAAAGCTTAAAATTTCTCTGTTTCATAAATTTAAACAAATTAATATTGCAATAAAAATTCAAAATCAGTATATAAAATATCAAGATAGGGTAAACGACACAATAATTAGAACTTTTATTATTATTATTATTGGAGGGCCATGTGGGCGATCAGTCACCTCGCACTGCGACCTAAAAGATCTATTGTGCTGAACTCTGCTTAATTATCCGTCCAGTCAATATTCAGGTTCTTAATGAACCTGACGATACTGCCTCCCGGTACGTGATACATACTATCTGGGTTTATTGCTCTCCCTCCTAGATGTTTACTACAGCATGTAGTTCCACTAGAAAGACGAACCCTTTAACTAAGAGAACTGTCCCACTCCCGTATATTCCTACTCCTGCCCCGCATTCCGTTTGATTTTATTCTTACGAGTTGCTGGGAATTGCAAATCGCCTGTAGGTCACCCAGCATTACTACAGGAAGGCTAAATAAAACTGGAGGGTGCCTGGTATCCAGAGTCCGAATATTTTGGACTGATTAACCTATCAGCCATTCATCCATTGACATATGCTGTTCCACCTTAGATTATGGTTTTTTGTCAAGGTTTTTTCCTTTAGCGCCGTACTTTAGCCTGTGCCAAATGGCCTAAAATGTGCCAAATGACCTAAGTTACCAGTGGTTGCCACGAGGAGGTAGCACGTTCACTTGCGAATTGTGAACAGGTTACCCCTTACATAATTCTACCCATCTCACAGCTGCCTAATGACATGACCAGGTCAGCTCACGTGATGCGCACCCAACTGGAAGGTTACAGAGATTGTAGATTAATCTACTCAACTTTTACCCCCCCCCCCCCAATAGACGCCAAACCACCTAATTGGCACTTATAAGGCAGTTTCCGATTATTTTGCATTTAATTTAAAAATTTTATGTATTTTGTAAACTAATTAGCTAATAACTTTGATTTAAGATTAATAATTTTAATTTTAAATTAATTTAATATATACAATTTTTTAAATTCGCATGTGTATCTTTTCAGTACTAATGGAAACCGAAAAATAATAATTGGCGTTGTTGAAATTCCTACAATAATCGTCACATATGTATAACTTTTGGGCACCTTGATTTTCTATTTTATCAGCAGTCTAACAACGTAATTAAAACAGAATATTATAAATACCTTAGGTAGGTACTCGGATATCACAAAATTTCTTTATTCCAAATTCAATCACATTTATAATTCAGTATCATAATAAATAATAAAACTAAATAAAAAATACTTAACAAATACAAAATAAATGTTTAAAAGTAATCCATTCAATCACTAGACACCAATTTGACTAAAATTTCTTGTTTTTGCACAGAGCGCATAAGAATTGTGGCTCAAATGGAAGTTTTAGCTAATCCACACATGCAATGTGGAATTCGGCGATACACTTTTCACATCGGATTCCTGTATTATTAATATTAATAATGTAAGTGCAATGGTAGGGCCTTATAATTGCTGTCGCCTCCGGGTCCACGCTCATTCAGCGGGCGTTAATAAGTGACCTAGGTATAAGGCGGGTCACGCTAAATGATGGCAAATTGTCCGGATTAAGGTGTAAAGCGACCCGTGCTGACGATCTGCTAGGCTGGGGGCCCATTTAACAAAGCCCAGTCGTGAACGGAGCCCTCTGGGTACCTGGCGACCTCCAGTTGTAATTAGCCTTACCTGCGTATACGGATCTCTGCGCAGGTGGAAATTCATTCACTAGCGGGAATCTAATGGAAGGATCAAACAAAAATAAAACAAAGGGCAACGGCTCTCCTCAAAAGCCGGTTCAGCGAAGGGAGGTACCTCGAACCAGACGGGTGGGTCTTCGAAGGGTGCAAAGGTGGTTGACTCTAGGGTACTAGTCCCGAGGGTTAGCGGTACCAACGCAGTGCAGAGGAGGGGGACGAGAGAAATTCCTCCGGCGAAAAGGCGGTACAGAAATCGCCGCTCGGCATTTCTAATTCTCGAGAAGTGGGCTGCGACCCCCGAGAGGCAGCTGACGGAAGAACTAGTATATCGGTAGCTTGGGCAAGGAGCACTGTGGGCTGCGAAAGCTCGGGAAGGGACCTTGTGTCGAAAAGAGAGCAGTCCCAGGACGAGGTGGAACTTGTCAACAGCAAGCAGGCCAAGTTGATGACTGACAAGAAGCCGAGCTCCAACTCAGGGACAAAGCTGTTCAGCGATGTCCTGAGGGAGCAGGTGTTGATGCTATCCGTAATTGACGAATTCAAGAAGATGGGAGCATCACGGCGGAAAATGGAGGTTGGTGTATAATGCACTCAACCTCGTCTTTTTAAAGGCCCTGGGGGACAATCCAGGACCACCCACATCCTGCAGAGATGCTGTATGGTATCAAGGGCGTGTTAAGATGACTGCATGCTTGGACTCTAAGTAGGGGAGGTGTGGCCAGGCGCAAGGCTTGCAGCAGTTAGCAGGGATGAAATTCCCAGTAGGCCGAGGGCACGTGTCTGGCTGCCATCCGAATCAGCTAGCCCTGACGAGGCTTTGAAAATTATTCAGGCTAGTAACCCGAATCTTCCGACCGGAAATTGGAAGATCGTCAAGCAAGAGGAGACGAAGGGGGCTCGAAATTATCAATTATAGTAATAAATAAGGAGTCCCTTGCCCTCCTGCACAAAACGAAGGGAGTAATTGACTTCGGATTCGGGTCAATTACTCTCAAGGGTAGATCTGTGTACCTTGGTGTGTACGATTGAGAAATAGATTAATTCGAAAGAATTCTGTTTGGTGGCCTTCTTGGATATAGAGGGCGATTATAATGTAAAAGCGGGGTCAATCAAAGAGGGATTGTCATTATTGGGGGTGAATGTTCCTCTGATAGGTTTAATCAATTATATGCTGGGAAGCAGGATTGTTAGCTCAAGGTTGGAAGACTCCACCATCAAGAGGCGAGTAACTAGGGGAACCCCCGCAGGGGAAGTTCTGTCCCCTCTTCTCTGGAATACAGTGGTAAACGGGTTACTACTAGAATTGGAGAGAGAGGGTATTGAAGTTATCGCTTACGCAGATGTCGTGGCTTTAGCTGTTACCGGGAAATTCCTGGGCACGATTGTAGACGTAATGCAGAATGCGCTTACCATCGTTACAAAGTGGGCTGGCAAATGTGGACTTGGTATTAACCCGTCCAAGACAGAGCTGGTACTCTTCACTAAGAAATACAAAATCCCGGTAGTTGTCCCTCCTACCTTAAATGGCACGAGACTTGCTTTTACTGATAGAGCTAGATATCTGGGCATTATCTTGGACAGTAAACATGTTGGAGAGAATAAACAAAGCTACTATAGCTTTGTACTCTTGTAGGAACGCCATTGGCCATAGATGGGGTCTGAAGCCAGAGCTGGTACACTGGCTCTACACCGCTGTAGTGAGACCTGTACTGTGTGTGTGGGGTGGGTGTTTGGTGGCCAGCTCTGGATAAGGTAATTTATAAATGTAAGATTGAGAGAGTGCAAAGAACGGCCTTTTTGCTTGTTAGCGGGGTATTGAGGTCGACACCGACAAGTGCCTTAGAGGTTATGTTGCACCTTCTTCCGGTCGACATTTTTGGCAAACAGATGGCGGCAAATACGGCTGTACGACTTGCAGCCGTCTCTCAGTGGAGATGACTTAGAATAGGACACTCTACTATTGTCAGATCGTTGAAGGATGAGCTGGCGAATCTTGACTACATTAAACCTACTCTACGCTTCGAGAAGCGATTTCGGACCCCTTCCCTTCAACGGAATCCTGGAGGGATAGACCGTTATCGGAAACCGAAGCATTGCAATTCTTCTCAGATAACTCCAAGCTAGACGGCAAAGTTGAAGCTGGAGTATGCTGTGACAAATTAAATGTAAACATTTCTATTCGTCTCCCTGATTACTGCAGCATGAACGAAGCTGAAGTCGTAGCGATTGAGGAGGTCATGACGTGGTTGAATCAAAATGTGGTATCCTCAGACGATTTCACAATCTATGTGGACAGTGAAGCGGCGATCCGGTCGTTAGAATCGGTGTCTTTGGCGTCACGGGTGGCGTTGAGTTATCACTCATCTCTAAATGAGATGGGTGAGCATTTCAATATCCAGGTTATCTGGGTCCCAGGTCACTCGGGCGTCATGGGGAACTGCAGGGCGGATGAACTTGCTAGGCATGGTACGACTCTCCAGCTGCAACCGGATGGAACCAGTCTGGAGAGGCCTATCACAGCGCTGAGACAATCACTTGGGAAGCAGGCGCTATCCTCAGCGGGGTATGGTGGTCTAACACCCTCACCTGTAGAGTTGCAAGACAAGTTTGGCCAAAGCTGGACTTGGGGCGCAATAGGGCATTAATATCCTTACGCAGACGTCAATTAAGAACATTCGTAGGAATTCTCACGGGACATTGCCCTTTTGGAGAACATGCAAGAAGGCTGGGTCTGGAGGCTAATGACTTCTGTAAGAGCTGCTTGGACGAAGAGGAGGAATAGACGTTGGTCCACTTCCTCTGCTCGTGTCCAGCATTGGCTCTCAGAAAGCACAAACACTTGGGTAAGTTCAGGATGGACTGCCTCTCGGATCTCGAAAACAGTAAAGTGCGGGACGTCTTACGCTACATAAGAATCTCGAAATGGTTCCAATACGGGGAGATATTCTGTGCAAAAGGGGAGATATTCTGTGGTATCACAATGGACCGTCACCGGTCTAAGCGTGCATAAGCAGCCACTCCAACCTAACCTAACCTAACCTAAGTTCAACACATCTTTCCTGATGCTGAATATTTGAGTTGGCAATCACTATTAATATAATTTAAAGATAATTTGGCTCCATTTGCTTCAGGCAATTTAGCCTTAGTGTTTCCTGCCAAAGTATTATTCGTTTTTTGCAGTAGGTGCTGGTCTGAATCAATAAAAGTTTCGAAATCGTTATCTGCGTTATTATCGGTCTTTTCAGGATTTATCTGAACTGTAATAATATCTGAAAATAAGGTGGATGTATTATTGGGTAAATTCTCCAAATGTATAAATTCTTCAAAAGTTAGCTTTTTAATATGAAGTTGTTTTATTGGTGGTTTCTTTTTCGAATTTTTCTTGATTTTTAATTTTGATTTTTCTCCTTTAAGCTTCCGTTTTTATTCCAGATTTTGTTTTCGTTGTAGCTGTCTCTGTTCCTTTTGAAGTTCTTTCTGTTCTTTTTGTTTTCGTTTTTCTTCTTGAATTTTTGGAATATCCCAATGAAGTAACAACGAAAGGTATATTTTCTTTAGTTCTTTTGTTGCCCTTCTTTTCTGGAGTTTTAAACCATCTAATATAATGTCGATAACATTTTTGGCGCAAAATTCTTATGAAATTAGACTGACGAGTAACTGTATCATTTTTTAATAGTGTCCATTATTGTATCATTCACCCGGTTTTAAAATTATACATAACCGAAAATACTCTTTGTGTTACCTATTTCCTAATTTATAAATTGTAATAGACTGTAGGAACTAGTATTTAAAATATCACAAAAAAAAAACGATTTCATGATATCAGTGAAATCTTTAAGCATCTAACAGTAGAAACCAATGGTCACTTATTTTACGTTTTATGTATAAGGGAACAGAGTGCTTTAAAGATATTGTAACATCACTTTTGAATCGAATTCGATAGTGTTTTGTATCTTTTTTCAAGAATAAAATTTCACTGTATTTCACTTTTCAATATGTCCGAGAGTGAGTAAAGTTCAATTTTTAAACGAAGGTGATTACCCCGCTTTAAATTTACAGTCTGTAGCTATTTTTATGATGTATAATATCGAGAATTGGATTTGACATGAAAAAATTGATTTTGAATTGTAAAAATCTACAAACTTGAAATATTAGAATTTCTTTTAATAATATTTGAATTTATTCTACATTTAATTCATTTGAAGTTACTTTGAAAAAATACGAACTTCCTTGTAACCGATGGATTTGGGTCACACTGACCCACCGTTGCACACTGTAAAATTTTGGGATAGGTTTCAGTGACGGGACAGGTTCTTTAGTTCCGATGCGTCAGTATTCCATCTTACAAAAAAAAAAATATTTTGATTCAGAATATAGTGTGCAAAAAAAAATAAAAAAAACGCTTAATCATAATAAAAAAAATAGTGACGGTATTACACTGCATTATACAACGCAAACATCCTCTTAATGGAGTTACTAATTACTCCATTTTTATTTTCTAACTACTAATTTAAAATATTCATTAATATAAACAATAACAAAAAAAAAATTGTGCATGTCTTTTTTTTTTTTAACTTGGCGAACTGGCGATAAGCAAAGAAACAAAATTATTCGACAACACTGAACTCTGCTTGAAGTTTAATTATTGTGTGAATGGATTTCCATTTTTTCACTATTTTGTGTGCTTTTGTTACTTTGTAAAATTTTTTTATATAAAAAAGAAAAATTCTTTATTATTATTTATTTTTATTATTTTAATATTTTTAGCTTCCTTATAGTAACAATCTGTTTTATTTTTTAAAAAAATCGATTTCGGATGCTTTTGCCTTCCTTTCTCAATTTTTAATTTAATATTAATACAAAATTATTAAAGTTAAGTCCTTATATACTATTTGTTTTTACCCCTTCCACTCTTTGTATTGTTGATTATTGCTTCGTATAACCTATTTGTTCTAGTATTGATTTTGTCGTTTAAGATGTTACTATTGTCTTTGTGTTTGTATATCTCTAATTCTTCTAGCCGATCTAGGGTTTTTCCTTTTTTTACTTTGTGTACAATTGTTAAGTTTTTGTCATAACTAGTGAATTTGTGGTTTTCTGTTTTTAAATGATGTGCGTAATTGGATTTTATTGTTTTCTTTGTTAGGTCGCTGGTGTGTTCTTTAAATCTCGTTAAAAAGGAACGTCCCGTTTGACCCAGGTTAAATTTTTCGCAATTATCACAGGTCAATTTATATACTCCGGTGTCTATTTTTTCATTTTTGTTGTTTTGTTTAAATAATTGTTCCATTTTATTGTTGTTTTTGTATGCGGCGGTGTATCCATATTTTTTGAAATTTCTCTCGATTATTTTACTGGTTGTTTTATTATACTCTATGCTGATGTATTTGTTTTCTAATCCTTTTTCTATTTTTTGTAATGTTGTTGCTTTCTTTTGGTTGTTTGTAGCTTTGTGTTTTTCGTTGATTTTTGTTATTAATGTGGGCTGGTATCCATTTTGTGCGGCTATATATTTTATTGTGTTGAGTTCTTCTTCGTACTCCTTTTTGTTCATGGGTATGTTGTTCAATCGTTGGATCATGTGATTGTATGCAGCCATTTTGTGTTGGTGCGGATGGTGTGAGTTGTTATGTATCGTTTGGTCCGTTTGTGTTGGTTTTCTGTATATTTTAAATGCATGTCTTAAGTTATCGTTTTTTATTGTAAGGTCAAGGAAATTTATTTGTTGGTTCGTTTCAGTTTCTAATGTGAATTTTATGGTTGGTTGTCTCGTGTTGATGTATTTATGTAATTTGTCTAACTGTCTGTTCGTGCCTCTAAAAAGTAATAATATGTCGTCGACGTATCTGTACCAGTAAACTATATTGTTTTTGTATATGTTGTCTAAGTTGTGTATGTATTTTTTCTCAAATTTGTTTAAATATATTTCAGCTAATGTACCTGATAGTGGTGTAACAATTTAATTTAAAATTGTTACTGGGTGTTAACGTAATAATTTTTCTCCTCTTGATAATTAATGATGATGATCACCGCGTTGCGATATATGTATTGGGCCATTCAACGGTTTATCCCGGTTGGTTTTTTTTTCTCTGCTTTATTGAGAATAAGCGGGTGCATCAAAAGTGGGGGGAGATGTTTTTTTTGTTGTCAAATGAATTTATTGAAAAATCATTTTTTTTTAGTCAGTCGGGTCGTGATTTTTGTCTGATAACAACAAATTGGTTATCACAAAGAAAAAAAAGAAAAAAAACATGGTGGTGTAAATATAACCAAAATAAAAATGATAAAATATTGTAAAGTTTGAAATGATAATAATAAAATAATTAAATAATAATAATGAATAATTCTTCAGTGTATATAAATAATTTTGATTGTAATATTCAATTTGATTTTTTTTATTAAAATTGTAAAAGAATTATTTTTTTTTTAAGTGCATACAAAAAAAATTGTGCGCTTTGAATAAAAAAAAAAATAATAATAATAAAAAACAATAGTGTTTTAATTGTTGAATGAGTTTTATTTTGTGCCTTAAAGTGCATTAAAGACGATTTTCCTTGGTGGAATTAGTGCAATACACGCCATTATTTCGGCGCAAGCGTATATGTCAGTGAACCGGTGAATTTTTTTTTTTGTTGAGAGATTATCTATTAAAAATCTAATACGAAGAAGCATCGTACAAGGTACCTGAAATACCGCTGCTCAGATGAATGCGACCGATTACAACAAACCGCATACCGTTGTCAAATAACATAAACAAGCAACGATCACGGGTTGGAGTTAAAATTTATGAAAACGAGCTGTTCGAGCAGTACGATCAACAACGAAAATTCCAATTCAAATTATCCAGATTCATCGAGTGAGAGCACCAGCTTGTGTGATGGTTTCAACAGCAAGGACAGCCCAATTCTCGTAAACGGAAAAGCAGCTAAGATTTTTATTTTTTTTAATTATATAAAATTTATTTTTTTCTCTTTCTTAAATTATTTAAAATTTCAATTTGCATAATTATTTCTAAATTTCTGTAAATTTTCACCATAGTGTTTTCGTTTTCGCATCATCGCATGTCTTATTTTTTTTTGACGATAATTTATGATTTTTCTCTCACACTTTGATTTTTTTTCCGTTGATTTTGATTTTGGCTTGACTATGAGCGAGTAAATTTAGAATGGGGGGATGGGTCATTGAGATGTAGCTGATCGAGATCGGATGTTAGGTGTTTTGATTATTTTCCGAGATATTTTAGAGTGGTTTTTGAAAACGGAATACCCACGACCAAATTTTACCTCAGAAGACTGAGCTCAGGCTAAACCAAATTCCTCTGGTTTACAGGGGAAATATTCCGTTTTTAACCACTAACAAACACGTAATGTGTTTTATGCTTACGTATGTGATAGTTTTTATATCCATACCGTAACATAATGGCGCCAAAATAAATACAGGGACCTTGAATCACAGTCACGTTTTCAAATGGAATGATGTTTATTGGTTTCCGGTGAAATGCATTTATGAATATTCTCCGCATGTTGGATTTGACATTGTACAAGCATTAAACCGTTTAGATTTCAGTTGGATCTCTGGTTGACACGTGACGTTTATAGAATTATTTTTAAGGTACATTGTCCTACCATCAATTTAAATTTTCATATTAGAGTTCAAATTTTTGTTTATTTTAGTTTGCCTAGAATAATTGTAGGATTGTTGTCCTTTTATGCAGTTCAATTTATCTTTTTTTTTATCTTCATCGGCATATCTACTGTGAAAGTATTTGATTTGTTGCACAAGAGAAAAGAATTGATTATTTGTTACTGAGTAATTGTTAGAACCAATCGTATAGTATTTCATGGCACAACTTATTGTCGTAATTTTTTTTCTCAACTTAATTTTTATAATTAATAATTTAATGTCCGACAGTTTCCGTCCGATCTTGGCTCTCGTCTCAATGGTTCATCTCCTTATTCGCGTGTGTATATTTTTTTTTCTTAATTACTTTATAATTTCAACATATATTTGATTATTTAAGGTTAAGGGGTATTTTTTTTATTTAATTTTTTTTAATTTATCGATTATTCTAATTACACAAACTACTGTGTAAACCGTATTGAATTATACCTATACATATATTGAAATATTAAAGATTTAGTAGCGTTTTTTTTTGTTTTCTAAAAACTTTCGCTTTTGAAATATCAATTTTTTTTTTAATTAAATTCTAAATAATGAACGCTGAACATTTAAATCCGGACGAGTTTGTCATAGAATGTTTAGTTCGCCAATTAAACAGTGGTCCTTTGGCAAATCTGGAATCGTTGCAAAAGTCACTAATAGATGAAACTGCCCACCCGGCTATTAAACCATGTCGTGCTCATCCATCGGCCATAAAAAGGCCACAAGACGAAATTCGTGCTTGCACCAATAAATTAGTTGAGCATCGAAATGCTTTGCTAGGAATTACCAGCGCCGAAGATACTAAATCGGAAGTGATTTTGCGAACAGGTTCCCGTATTTTGCACGTAACAGAACGATTAAAACGCCTATCATTTACTAGTCGTAAGTACAAACAGAAATGTCTCGATCTTATAGATACTTCACTTCAGTTAAGGGATAGCTTAAAATCACTTCATGATGAATCTTCGGATCTCAACAAAACAATAGCTGAATTAAACGGCAATCTCTCCTTGCCAGCAGATGAAGTACCGACGTCCGAAGACGAAGCTAACACGGATGATAAACCATCGATTCAGTCTAAAGCCGAAACAGTACCATTGGATGGTGTCTTTGCCCAAACTAGTAGTAAAAATTTATTAACCACAAAAGAAGACAAGCAAAAAGCTCCAATTCCGTTTTGTTCTGATATGCGCCCGGGGCAAAGTCGCTCGCTCGATATACAGGATACTTACAAAACCGACGCCGGTCGGAATCAAAACATTGAAATCTATCGAATGCGATATCCACCAGCAACGAAATGGAATATCTCTTTTGATGGTACGCCCGATGGGTTGACGATTGAAGCGTTTTTCTTTCGTTTTGAACACCTCGCACGACATTACCAAGTCCCAGAAGGCAATCTATGTACAGAAATAGCAACAATTTTGAAAGGTGTTGCTTTGAATTGGTATTGGTGTTATTTAAAACTAAACCCCGGTTTATCGTTTATTCAATTGAAAGACGGTTTAATTGAGAGGTTTCAGGACCGTAGAACGGACCTTGACATCAGACAAATGATTGACGCCAGAAAACAAAAAGTAAAAGAACCATTTATGGTGTTTTACAATGAAATTCAGGTGATGACATTACAATACCGTATTCCCCCTTCAGATTCTGAATTACTCCTTATACTCCGGAGGAATATGAGAGCTGGCCTACAGAACGCATTGGCAGATAAGGATATTCGATCTTTAAATGATCTGGTGAGACGCTGCGTGGCGCTCGAGGATTCATGGAAGCGAACCAATTATGAGCCAGAAATGATGTACGTTCGTAAACATGTAAGTGAGCTAGAAACATCAAATTGGCCCCTCGACAATAACCAATATACCTATGCTTCTTCGCGGTCGGATCCGATAAGTGGACCTGAACATGAGCCAAGTAGTGATTTGTGTAACGATATTTCGGCTATATCTCTTACCAAAAGAACTGCCACCAACCAAAATTTTCAACAACGAAATAAAAATGACGTTACCTTGGTATGTTGGAATTGTTGTGACATAGGGCATGGTTATTTTGATTGTGACAAGCCTATTAATAAAATTTTTTGTTTCGGATGTGGACGGCCGGATATTCTAAAACCAAATTGTTTTAGGTGTCGGGGAAACGAGCAACCGAGGTTTCCGAATTCTGGGAATGCGGTTCCTCGGAACAGATCAATCCCCAGAGTTACCACAGTCGAAGCGGCGGCGAATACCGATCGCGAACTGGCGCGACGAAATCCGCATCATCCGTAGAAGATTCTAGAAATTTAGAACATTTTAAACTACCTATCAATGTCACATATAACTCAGATTTTTCCATATCTTCAACTGCCAATTCACCTACTAAATTTAATTTCAAACGACCAAGTTTACCACATTTAAATCGACAATTTCACCGGGCACATCAATACTGGATTAAACGTAAACTTTTAAGATCAAATATAGCTGAGGCATTTATTACCGAAGAATCAGATAACCGACCTTATGCCGAGGTATTAATCGATGGCATTCCATATCGAGGATTGATGGATAGTGGTGCTTCTGTTAGTGCTTTTGGTAGTGAGAGCACATTATTCTTGAACAACCCAAAATACAAAATTCATAGTTTTCCCTCGATGATTAAAACCGCTAGTGGACATCAGGAACGGGTTTTTGGATATATTTGGATGAAAGTCGGTTTTAATGGAATTCAGCATCCCATGCGCGTTTATTTGATACCAGGCCTGAAACAAAGTCTCTACTTAGGCATAGACTTTTGGAAACTTTTCCGAATCGAACCTAAAGTGGTGTCGGAGATCGAACATTTCACACCATGTTCAAATGCTGATATTGATTTTAATCGTCATACCTTAACGGACGCTCAAGAAGTCGAACTATCAACTGTTATTAAGAAATTTCCTTCGTTCACAGACCTAGGCCTTGGAAAAACATCGCTACTGTCGCATCATATTGATGTTGGAAATGCGGCACCAATTAAGCAAAGGTACTATCCTGTCTCTCCACCGATACAAGCCGAACTATATAAAGAAATCGATAGAATGTTGGCCTTGGGTGTGATAGAGGAGTCGACAAGTTCGTGGAGTTCCCCGGTGACATTGGTCCGAAAAGCAAGTGGCAAGGTGCGACTATGCCTGGATGCCCGACGGTTGAACGAGGTTACGGTCAAGGACGCGTACCCACTACCCATAATCGACGGACTTCTGAGTCGACTGGATCAGACCAGATACATCTTGAGCATCGATCTAAAAGACGCGTTTTGGCAGATCCCTTTGACTCAGGAGTCCCGAGACAAAACCGCTTTTACCGTCCCTGGCCGTCCTTTATACCACTATAAGGTGATGCCGTTCGGGTTATGCAACGCCCCGCAGACTATGTGTCGTCTGATGCATCGGGTGATTCCACATCAGTTACAGGATCAAGTCTTTGTCTACTTGGACGACCTTCTCGTCACTGGCGGTACATTCGAAGGACATATTGCTTTATTGAAAACGGTAGCCGGATGTTTAACTTCTGCCGGTTTAACAGTAAATCTGAAAAAAAGCAAATTCTTGCAAAAAAATATTCGCTACGTTGGCTATATTGTGGGCGATGGTAGTCTTCGTGTGGACCCTGATAAAGTTAAAGCAGTGAGTGAGTTCCCTATACCAAAGAGTGTAAAAAAGGTTCGCAGCTTCTTGGGGATGACGGGGTGGTATCGGCGCTTTATTCTAAAGTATGCCGCCGTATCAGCTCCGTTAACCACTTTATTGAAAAAGAACACCAAATTTATCTGGAGTAAAGAAAGGCAGTTAGCGTTTGATCAGTTGAAGGAAGCGTTAATCACAGCACCAGTTTTGGTATACGCCAACTTCCATAAGCCATTCTTCATTCAATGTGATGCAAGCCGCTCCGGTGTCGGAAGCGTGCTTTTCCAGATTGATGAAGATGGCGCCGAACATCCGATAGCATACATGTCGAAGAGATTGAATCCGGCGCAACAAAACTACTCTATAACAGAGCTTGAATGCTATGCCGCCGTGCTTAGCGTGAAGAAATTTCGGGCCTACGTAGAGGGATCCACTTTCACCATTTTGACAGACCACGCTAGTCTTAAATGGCTCATGAGCCAGAAGGATCTAACAGGAAGACTAGCTAGATGGAGCTTAAAGCTTCAATCTTTTAATTTCCATATCGAACATAGAAAAGGTTCGCAAAATATCGTTCCCGACACTCTTTCTAGAGCTTTTATCGAAGAAAGTGAAATCAGGTCTCTTCCTACGGTTCCTCATATAGATTTCGATTCTCCGGCTTTCCAAACGAGGCAATATTTAGATCTTATACAAGAAATTCATCATGCTTCAAAGCCACTTAACAATTTTTCCGTGGTAGATGGTAAAATTTATGTAAATACCTCTAGTAATCAAGCAGTTGAAACCACGGATGTACCTATTTGGAAGCTATACGTTCCCCTAGAGTTAGTGAACAATCTAGTTTCACTAGCACACGACCCACCATCGTCGGCGCATCAGGGAATTTTTAAAACCCTTGAAAAATTGCAACGTTTTTATTATTGGCCGAGCATGGCGCACGACGTACGAATGTACATCAATCAGTGTCGAATTTGTAAAGAAACTAAACCATTAAATTTCTCTTTGCAACCACCAATGGGTAATCGGATACAGACAGAACGGTCCTTGCAAACATTTTACATGGATTTTCTTGGACCTTATCCACGATCGAAACTGGGTAATTCTTGTTTGTTTATTGTACTAGACTCTTTTAGCAAATATGTTTTTCTAAAACCCATGCGACAAGCCTTGTCTACCGAAGTATGTAAGGTTCTCGAAAATGATATTTTTAAAGGTTATTCGGTGCCTGAGACGGTAATTTCGGACAACGGTCCTCAGTTTAGTTCGAAAAATCTACAAGTTCTCCTGGAAAAATACGGCGTAAAACATATATACACGCCTAAATATTCGCCACAGTCGAACGCTTCGGAGCGAGTCAATCGCTCTATCATATCTGCTATTCGGGCTTATATTTCTGATGAACATCAAAATTGGGATGTTCATATTCCAGATATAGCTTGCGCTCTTCGGAATACGGTACACACTTCTACTGGTTTCTCTCCGCATTTTATTATGTTTGGCCAGCATATGATTATGCATGGAGATGAATACAAAATATTACATAAACTAAATTTGACTAACGAAAGGGAGGTATCAGTACAAACCAAAACTAATAGGCTAAATATGTGTCAAGAACTTATCAAGTGTCATTTGAAAAGAGCATATGAACGTGGAGCTCATAATTATGACTTACGAAGTAAGCCTCGAGTACTGGATGTGGATCAAACAGTATATGTGAGAAATTTCGCACAAAGCGATGCATCACGGAAATTTTCAGCGAAGCTTGCTCCAAAGTTCCTAGAAGCAAAGGTAATCCGCAAGATCGGGAATGTAGCTTACGAATTAGCGCTCAAAAATGGAAAAAATATTGGCATTTTTCATGCCAAAGATATTCGGTCTTAAATTTTAATCACCCCTCTTTACCATTTTCTTTAATGTACCGTAATTATGTCATAGTTCATTATACCTCTAACATTTACTCAAATTTCGTTAATTCTAAATAATTTTTTTTGATAGCATTTAATTATAGCCCGGCCTTTGAGACACTCAGGGAGTCGATGGATACGTCCCCACGATTGTAACAATTTAATTTAAAATTGTTACTGGGTGTTAACGTAATAATTTTTCTCCTCTTGATAATTAATGATGATGATCACCGCGTTGCGATATATGTATTGGGCCATTCAACGGTTTATCCCGGTTGGTTTTTTTTTCTCTGCTTTATTGAGAATAAGCGGGTGCATCAAAAGTGGGGGGAGATGTTTTTTTTGTTGTCAAATGAATTTATTGAAAAATCATTTTTTTTTAGTCAGTCGGGTCGTGATTTTTGTCTGATAACAACAAATTGGTTATCACAAAGAAAAAAAAGAAAAAAAACATGGTGGTGTAAATATAACCAAAATAAAAATGATAAAATATTGTAAAGTTTGAAATGATAATAATAAAATAATTAAATAATAATAATGAATAATTCTTCAGTGTATATAAATAATTTTGATTGTAATATTCAATTTGATTTTTTTTATTAAAATTGTAAAAGAATTATTTTTTTTTTAAGTGCATACAAAAAAAATTGTGCGCTTTGAATAAAAAAAAAAATAATAATAATAAAAAACAATAGTGTTTTAATTGTTGAATGAGTTTTATTTTGTGCCTTAAAGTGCATTAAAGACGATTTTCCTTGGTGGAATTAGTGCAATACACGCCATTATTTCGGCGCAAGCGTATATGTCAGTGAACCGGTGAATTTTTTTTTTTGTTGAGAGATTATCTATTAAAAATCTAATACGAAGAAGCATCGTACAAGGTACCTGAAATACCGCTGCTCAGATGAATGCGACCGATTACAACAAACCGCATACCGTTGTCAAATAACATAAACAAGCAACGATCACGGGTTGGAGTTAAAATTTATGAAAACGAGCTGTTCGAGCAGTACGATCAACAACGAAAATTCCAATTCAAATTATCCAGATTCATCGAGTGAGAGCACCAGCTTGTGTGATGGTTTCAACAGCAAGGACAGCCCAATTCTCGTAAACGGAAAAGCAGCTAAGATTTTTATTTTTTTTAATTATATAAAATTTATTTTTTTCTCTTTCTTAAATTATTTAAAATTTCAATTTGCATAATTATTTCTAAATTTCTGTAAATTTTCACCATAGTGTTTTCGTTTTCGCATCATCGCATGTCTTATTTTTTTTTGACGATAATTTATGATTTTTCTCTCACACTTTGATTTTTTTTCCGTTGATTTTGATTTTGGCTTGACTATGAGCGAGTAAATTTAGAATGGGGGGATGGGTCATTGAGATGTAGCTGATCGAGATCGGATGTTAGGTGTTTTGATTATTTTCCGAGATATTTTAGAGTGGTTTTTGAAAACGGAATACCCACGACCAAATTTTACCTCAGAAGACTGAGCTCAGGCTAAACCAAATTCCTCTGGTTTACAGGGGAAATATTCCGTTTTTAACCACTAACAAACACGTAATGTGTTTTATGCTTACGTATGTGATAGTTTTTATATCCATACCGTAACAGTGGGCTTCCCATTGGTAAATCTACAGTCTGTTTGTAGTATTGTTTGTTGTGAGTGAAGTAGTTTTGTCTAGTTATCTCAGTGATTAAGTTTATGATTTCGTTTGTGTCTGTTGTCTTTAGTCCGTTGTTCAATAGTAGGTTTTTAGTTATTTCTATTGTTTCTTCTATTGGTATATTTGTATACATGTTTGTTATGTCGAACGATGCCAGTTTTGCGTTATGTGGTATTGTTATGTTTTTTATTTTGTTGACTAAGTTTATGTTGTTTTTCAGCGAGTTGTAGTTATCCCATTTTATATTTCGTTTTAGAATGGTGTTGATATGTTTTGCTATTCTGTATGTTGGTGCCGTTGTGAAGTTTATTAGTGGTCTTATCGGTACTCCTTCTTTGTGGATTTTTGGTAGTCCTCTTATTTTTGGTGCTTCTGGTTTGATGATCTTGTTGTACCTTATGGTCCTATCACTTAATATGTTGTTTGATTTGCTGATGACTTGTTTTATTCTTTTGTTGAATTCGTTGGTTGGATCCCCTTGGAGCAATTCTATTCCGTTGTTCCTGATGTATTCGTTTATCTTGTTGTTATATTCTTCGGTGTTTATTATTATCAATGTGTTGCCTTTATCTGCTTTTGTAATAGTTGCATTATTTTCTTTTAATTTCTTTTTTATGTTGTTTACTGCTTTAATTTCAGTGGTGTTTACTTGTTTTTTCACTGTTTTATTGGTTTTCTCTTTTTTGTTTGTGATTTCGCTGATAATTAATGCTCTGATTTCCTGTTGTTCACTCGGGTTTGTTTTTAAGATGGCGTTTTCGATGTTTAGTAAATGTTTGTTTTGTTGATTATGGTTGTTTTGTGGTTGTATGATATACTTCAATCCTTTTTCTAATATGTTTTGTTCACTGCTGGTAAAATTGATTTGTGTGTGGTTTTCTACTCTCTTGTTGAATTTTATTTGACACGTGTTTATGGTTTCACTATTGTTGTTGATTGTTTGAAGTTTAAGCAATAAAAAAAAAATAAAAAAAAAATTTGAGAAGCAAACAAAAGTGAAATTAGTTTACAATATTCCTCTGAAATAAAACAATGAATTATTATTATTTTCTTTTTTTGTTCTACATCACCATAATGCTTGTGTTTGTGTTGGTTGCTTTCATCCATCACGAGATCTTCACTAAAACCACGTCTCACGGTCATCCGTTAATTTAGTGCCCAACTGTAACTACTGCTTCCTTTACTGTAGATCCGGAACGAATTGGGTATCGGATATGTCGATAACCAATTAATATTTAAAAAAAATACTTCCCTCACTCTATGTATTGTAATTTTTTTTTCTATTTGTTTTGATTTCATTTCCTTAACATCATGACATCCAGTATGATTCTCAAACGTTGTTTTGTTTATTCATTGTCTTCTTATATGAAACCACCACTTTGATAAAGCACTAACACGTTTCACAAAAAAAACAAAATTCAAATTGTTAATTTGTCGTATTTCTAACTATTTATTTGCCAGAACCATGAATCATGCATGTAGCATATTATGCACCATGCTTGTAAATTAAAACACAACAATAATGGCGACAAATTCCAAGTTTTTCTTGAGATTTTATTTATATTTATTTATTTATTTTTTTCTTTTTATCGGTTAGACATTTAAAACATATTTTTATATTTCTTTCTTATTTTTGAGTTTTATTTCATTGAAAGACAATTTCACACCAAGTGTTAATAATGTTTTTATCATCACAATAACTCTAACTTATGTCTAAAACATTTTATTTTTATTTTTTTTTATTTTGAAAATATTAAACAAAATTCACACAGTGAACGCAAATTTCCAAATTAACATAATTGATAATACATTTGATTGTAATTGATATATATTTAACTTTTAATAAATTCTTAATTTTTTTATTCTTAATTTCAATCTAATTATTTTACAATTTATTTATTTATTTTCTTTTTTTTATATACACATTTCACATTTTACTTTCTTTCCCAATATTACTTCTCAATTCTCACTCGAATCACTTTTTCTTTTTTTTGGTTCCTACTTATTTCACCAATATCGTTTTATCAAAAACCGTCCCTTGCACATTTTTTCTTGCCTTTTTATACTTTTTTAAACGTCCTTAGCGGCAACCCGTTTGACCGTCACCCGATGTTATTATTATTATTATGTTATTATCAGTATTATTATCGTTGCCTCTCGACTACGTCATGACAAAATTGTTTGTTGAAATCATACATTGATGGAAGCAACAACATCCCACTAGAGATGAACCATGGACCTAATTTTGAACTATTACATCCTTTGGAAAAAATTGAGGATGAGATGACAAAAATTGTGAATGAACTACATAAAATTGAATATCATTTGCAAAACAGTGAATTTGAACTATAAAACCTATAATCGGTTAAGGAATAGCCAAGTTACATCCTACTTGGCCATATTCCAGAACTTTATCCAAACAATATTTTAAGATCCTGGCCATACATATAATTTGCTAAAAGGTTCAATTTTAAATGTTATAGGTTGAATTTCAAGTGAAACGTTCAATTTGAAGTGTAAAACATGTATCTTATTCTATAACCTAAACACATGCAATAAAGCAGTGAAGCCAAAACCAATGAAAACAATTTCCAATAAGGAAAAATGGTATTTTTCTACACTCACAAAAAGTTCAAAATGAAAGAAATTCAAAATGTTTGTAATTATTTTGATTTACGACTCATTTGGAAACTTATTAAACAATTTATCCTATTGTTCGAGAAAATTTCGCCAATCTACTCACAAAAGCGTTAAAATTCGCCATAACACCCATAAATAATAAATACAACAAAAAACAACAATGGTTTAACACTCCCATCGTATACGAGTATAACATTTCTTAATCCATAAATAGAAGGTGTATTTGTAAATGAACATACAACGAGAACAGAAAGAAGCAGCAATATGGCAGTAGCTGCGGCAGTAGCAGCATCATCATCGCAAACAAAAAACAATTTACAGTAAATGGAAAACAATAATAATAAAAGGAAATAACTCAACAGACACAAGAAGAGGAAATATATAAAAACCAAAGACTATAACCAAAACATACCATCATAAAACTATTGAAAAAGTAAATTATTTTGTAATACAATATTTTCTTTTCATCATAAAATATTTTCCTTTTCAATTTTTCTCTCAACTGTGTACTTTTTGTATATTTTATATATACATACGTCCATGTATCTATAGAGATATGTTCGTTACCATTTACTGTTAATTTTTTTTTTTTTTTTTTATCTAATACCGAATTGTGTATATGTGTTATTTTTCTTATACGACAACAACAACGGTATACGTAAGAAGATTCATCCATAAAAGAAAACATATCTTTTCTATTCAATGTGGTTACATCAACAGTAAAAATGTTTATCTCGTACATATATATAAAATTTTTGGGAAAAATGAGAGATATAGAGTGAGATGCGGAAGAACGTAGGAAAAACAACATCATTATCATTATATTATAAAATGAAAATATAATGTCTAAGCTCTCTTATACATACTGTATATATGTATGTACATACATATACCATACATGAGCTTTTACTTTTTGTGGCGAAACTTTTATTTGTAACGTATATTCGTTATAATTTTCTAAATACCAAAATAATGGGAAGTAATAATAATAATAGTTGGGCTTTTTCCAGCTACATTCAGTAAAATATTTAACATCTGTAAATAGAGCTGTTTTCGGTTGGTACTTTCTGGTTAAAATGTAATGATATTAAATTTAAATCATTCATGCGTGAATGCTGAGCACAAAAATCATTTACAAAACACGAAACTTAATCAAAAAAATGTTTTCTCAGAAAATCATGCACATAAAAGGATTAAAAGCTTTCTTAATTCTGCTGTATATTTTTGTTTGTATTCTACAATATATTATTACATACTTTTTGTGTGTGTGTACAAAACTTTTACATTCTCGCTATGGGATTGTACATACTATATATAGTTTAGCTTTTATAATTATCAAAAATTGAAAAATTAATTTGATTTTCATTGAATTTCTCGTTTTCTTCGTGTAAGCTTTTGTTTCTTACATAAAACACGAATTTTCTATACTCTTAATCTTATTATAAAATACAATAAAAAGCTTAACGTTTTGTTTTAATTATTAAAAACAATTTCATGTTAGTTTTATATACATGTCAGACGTACTATAGTATGTGTACAAGTAAAATAAAATATTAAATGAGAAAAAAGCTTTAAGGTATAAAAATTAAACTTTTATGTTGTATTTTTAGTACAATGTATAAAGCGTATAGTTGAAATTCAAATAGAGTTATGTCAACATTTTCTTACAAAACAACATAAAAATTCAATAGACTAAATTAGTCTTTTTACAAAATCATTTAGTGCTCTAGAAAAATGTTTGATGTAAAGTAAAGAGTAAATAAATAATAATAAGTTAAACTTTTTGAAGCCAACCTAAAATACTAAAAAATTTAAAAAATTTTGTTTGTTTGTGCAAAACTATTGTTTAGTTAATGCTAAACGAAACAACAAAAAAAAATTAACAAAATGTGAAGCTAAACACATATTTACATGGCATAAATGTATTGAAAATTGCAGTTACAAAAAAACTTAATTATTCACTCAAAGTCGAAAAACTTTTGCATTAAAAATAGTATTAGAAGGTAAAAAAATGCGACCATATACATATAACGTCTGTACGGTTAGGTAAATGTATGTTTTGTAAAAATGTGTCGCATAATCTGTGTTATATAATATTGAGATGAAAATATAACGGTGCATACTATATATGCACTTTATTTGGCTGCAAAACTAAAAACAAAAAAACTTAACAAATATAGATACAACTAATTAAGTAGGGAGATAATGTAAATAAATAGAAAAAAAAACTACAAAGCTATAAACATCAAATAAATTGTACATAGACAGGGTAGGTGAAAAAAGGTAAGGTACCAAGTGAAATAACAGATTATATACAAAAAATATTTTTTTTGTATTTTCTTTTGAAAAGGTTTTCTCTGTTTAATAAATGAAATTATTTAGATCCGGTATATAGAATTACAATTTCAGGCAAAGGAATTGGCCTTTTTTTGTTTTCCTTTGCTAAGATCAAAAAGCTTTTGCCAAGTATGAATTCAAAAGAAGATTTTATTTGTTTTCGATGGATGTATGTCTGTGCAATTTTTTTTTTAATTCTATCGGTGGCCATAATAATTTTAACTCTTAGATAAAAGCAATTGTAAGCAATTGGCTTATTGTTTCATTTTAATATATGTATGACCTAATTTTTTGGAAACAAGAAAAAAATTACCTTCAATTTAGGGGGTAAAACCCGAAAAATGCCAAAATATTCAAAATACGTTGATTGGAGTTAAAGTAATGGAATAAATTAAACACTTATTTTTTAATTTTTTTTTTTGTTTTTTACTGATATATAGAAATTCTATCTTTAATATTAATATTTTGTTGGACCGCCATTTGCTTTTATTACAGCGGTACACCTCTGATTAATTGAATTTGATAAATGTTTCAAAGTCGTAGAAGGTATGGATTCCCAAATCGTGATTAACAAACTTTCTTGCTACTTCTAGCGTCATTATAGACCAAATATTTTCTATGGGATTTAGGTCTGGACTGTACGGGGGCCAGCTTAACACATCGTTACATTTTTCTGCGAAGTACTTTTTTTCATTTAAATGAAGAGATAAGAAAAAAAAAACCAGTTTTTAACAAATTATTTATGTTTATCTGAAAGACAATTTGTCTATCTACAATTCAAAATTAATAATTCACAACTTTGGATACTGTCGAAGTTAGCCGAAAGTGCAAAGTCGATAATGCAGATTGTGTTAGCCAAGCGAAAGTAAAAAAATGGTAGGGCAGATTGTATAATCCCAGTCGAAAGTAAAAAGTCGATAATGCAGATTATGTTATAACATTCAACAGCCGAAAGTAAACAGGTTACATAGATTTAAATAAAAATTTTTGTAAATAAATTTACGTGTACAACTTTACTTCGTAGAAAATATCGGAAAATCAGAATAATATACAAAAATTGTAATAAAATCAGCCTCTAGAACATATATCTGAAGCAGAATCGTTTTTATGTGATTTGTCATTAGCTATCGAATGAAAAAATTCTGTTCAAGTTTCTCGTGGGAAATCTCGGAAAATTCGATTTTCCAAAAATTATTAGAAAATTTATATAAAATCAGCCTGTAGAATGATATGTCTGGTAATGGATTGCATTGATGTGACTTGTCAATAGTTATCGCAGGAAAAAAATTCAGTTCAAGGTTCCCGTGAGAAATGTCGGAAAATTCAAAAAAGTTTCCAGCCGAAAGTAAAAAATGAATGAATAAAATCAGCCTCTAGAATGTTATGTCTGGAGATGGATTGGACTGATGTAACTTGTCAATAGCTATCGCAGGAAAAAAATTAGTTCAAGTTTCCCGTGGGAAATCTCGGAAAATTCTATTTTCCAAAAATTAAAAGAAAATTTGAATAAAATCAGCCTCTAGAGTGTTATGTCTGGAGATGGATTGCATTGATGTGACTTGTCAATAGTTATTGCAGGAAATAAATTTAGTTCAAGGTTCCCGTGGGAAATCTCGGAAAATTCAAAAAAGTTTCCAGCAGAAAGTAAGAAATGGATGAATAAAACCAGGCTCTAGAGTGTTATGTCTAAAGACGGATTGTATTGATGTGACTTGTCAATAGCTATCGCAGCAAAATAATTCAGTTCAGGGTTCCCGTTTGAAATTTCGGAAAATTCGATTTTCCAAAAATTATTAGAAAATTTGTATAAAATCAGCCTCTAGAGTGTTTTGTCTGGAGATGGATTGCAATGATTTGATTAGTCAATAGCAATCGCAGGAAAAAAATTTAGTTCAAGTTTCTCGTGGGAAATCTCGGAAAATTCAAAAAAGTTTCCAGGAGAAAGTAACAAATGGATTAATAAAATCAGGCTCGAGTGTTATGTCTATAGATGGAATTTATTGATGTGACTTATCAATAGCTTTTTTTTTTTTTTTTTTTTTTTCCTTTATTTAATATTACAACTGATTTACAAATCATTTAGTAATTTATCTTTCTTAAATGAAGATTCACATTTGACGGGCAGTAGCCCAATGGTTACTCCCGTTTGAATTTACATAGTAATTATTTTTCTGTATCCTAATTAAATACAACTGCCCAATTCCAAAGGTTTCTGCCTTTGAAGTCTTCTTACTGCATTGGTGGTATCCAACAAACTTCGTATGTCTGCATTTTGGTGCCGAGATATCCGCTGAATGTGTTTCTTCGCATGATTTTGTATTTCTTCACTTACATATTCCATGTTTAAGTCCCTATGGAGGTTATCATTTCTAATGTACCATGGTGCGTTTACAATGCCACGCAGCACTTTGTTTTGAAAACATTGAATCATTTGTACATTTGTCTTCTTGGTACAACCCCAAAGTTGAATACCGTAGGTCCATACTGGTTTAAGTATTTGCTGATATAATAGCAATTTGTTATGTATTGTAAGCTCAGAGTTTCTACCTATTAGCCAATACATTTTCCTATATTTAATGTTCAATTCTTCTTTTTTCTTTTTAACATGCTCTTTCCATCTAAGCTTGCAATCGAGAGTCATGCCGAGGTATTTGGCTGTATTTGCATTTGGAACCGGCCTTGAATTAAGTTTCACTGGAATCCAGTTAACTTTCTGGTTTGTGAAGTTTACGTGAACCGATTTTGCTTCGTTTAGGCTAATGCGCCATTTCTTTGTCCAGCTACTAACTGTGTCGGTTGCTTTTTGAAGTTTGGTCGTTGCTTCTGATATACACTTTCCAGTCGCCAGAATAGCTGTATCGTCTGCAAATGTTGCTATGGTGGCACCTTCTGTATTTGGCATATCTCTGGTGTACAGGATGTACAATATAGGACCCAGTACGCTACCCTGTGGTATGCCTGCTGATATTCTCTTTAGTTCAGAGTACTCTCAGTTATATTTTACACGGAAATGTCGGTCTGCGATATAAGATTTAAGAATTTGATAGAATCGCTTTGGTAGATCTCGATGCAATTTAAATTCAAGTCCTTTGTGTCAAGCTTTGTCGAAAGCTTGTGCTACATCTAAGAAGATGCTGGAGCATATCTTCTTATTCTCAAGTGAGTCTTCGATTATATCCGTTATTCTGTGGACTTGTTCTATCGTAGAGTGATTTTCTCTAAATCCAAATTGGTGTGGTGGAATCAAATTTCTCTCTTCTATTATTGGCTTGAGTTTCTTGAGCAGTAATTTTTCAAATAATTTTGAAATTACAGAAAGTAGTGAAATCGGTCTGTACGACTTTTTATCGTTCGCTGGTTTGCCTGGTTTGGGGATCATAATTACTTCAGCAACCTTCCATTGCCGTGGGACATATTTTAGTCTGAAGACAGCATTGATAATTTGAACCAATTTTCGTAGTCCCTTCTCGGGAATGGCTTTTACGACTTGTCCAGTAATTAAATCATATCCTGGAGCTTTTTTTGCGTTCAAATTACACTTGATCTCATTTTTTAATTCCTGTAATGTTACACATCGAATATTATATTCATCAATTTTGCTAATTGTTATTATGTTTTCATCTGCTGTTTGCCTAGGTAACGGTTGAAAGGTGTCTTCCAAGTGAGCTGCAAATAAAATAGCTTTTTGCTTGTCGCTGTTGGCCCAGGTTCCTTCCCCATTTTTAATAGGCGGCACATGCGTTTTGGTTCTTTTTAATCCCTTTGTTGCTTTCCAAAGAGAGTAATCAGTATCTTTATGTTCGGTGAGACCATTTAAGTACTTGTTAATAGTTTCATTCTTAATTTCTTTTATAAGTTGTTTTAGTTTATTGCATAGAAAATTGAGGATTTTTTTTGTTTTCCGGGGCGCGTGTCCTTTGCCAGGTTTTTCTTGCCTTCCGTTTCTCTCTAACTAACTCCCTGACCTCAATAGTATAATTTTGATTCCTACGGGATTCGGTGTGACTAGCAGGAGAACTTTCCGATGCTGTTTGTTGTATAGTACTGTTAAATACCTCTAGTTCTTCTTCCAACTGTACCGGTGTTTTTAATTAAAGTCACCACCAATAATAAAATTGGATCCTAGTGATCTAAAGAGTCTATTATAATCTTCTTTGTTTAGATTATAGTGTGGAGGGCAGTAGATAGAGGAAATACTGTATTCATTATTATTGTTAGTTTCAACTTTTATGGTTTTAACTTGCATACTTTCCTCTTCTATACTAGGTTCTTCATAGTGTTTGAGATTCTTTTTCATTATTACTGTTAATCCTCCTCTGGGTTTTCCTCCTGGGTGAACAGCATGGTAACATTCATAATCACGTATTTTAATAAATGATGTTTTTGTCAAATGGCTCTCCGATATAAGGCAGATATCTATTTTTTCTAAATTTAGAAAAATTTCTAGCTCTGGAACATGTTGCGCTAGTCCGTTCGCGTTCCAGGTGACAATTCTTAATGATCTGCTCATTTTAGTATATGAGGGCTGTTGCCTCGTTCAAGGTTTGATGCATATCTAGACGCTTATATAAAGCTTCTAGACCACGTTCTTGCTTTGCTAGCCTTATATTTATGGCTTCTATGCTTTGACAAATCCTTTCAAGGGGGTTATCATTCGTAGCATTAGATGATTGCTGTACAATTTGTGAATAACTTTGTCGCTCTGTACCAATACCTGGTGGTTTTGGCTCCGCTTGGGTTTTAGTTGGTTTCTCTTCTCTGGTAACCCTAGGGTTTTGAGGAAACTGATGCATTTTGTTTCTTAGTCTTTGAAGTTCTTTGGCTACTTCACAGCCTCTATAATTTGCAGGATGATGCCCTTTACAGTTTATACATTTTGCAGGGGTGTTTCTACTTTCTGTACACTCTTTCGCGTTGTGATTTCCAGCACATTTTACGCATCTTGGCTCTCGTCTGCAATATTGTTGCGTGTGATTGAAACCTTGGCATTTTTTGCATTGAGGTATTAGCCTCGTGTTTTTCTTAAGCGGTTCTATTTTAACCCTCATATTGAGAATTGCTTTGATGTTGAAGATGTTTTCAACTTTCTCCTTTTTGTTAAACGTAAGCATGAAGAGTGGAAGCCCCCTTTTTTGACTTGATTGTTCTCACCTCTCTCTCGTTTTATGATGTTTACTGCATCTTCTATTTGCAGATCTCTTGCCTTTAGGTCCTCAATTATGTCCTCCTTCTTACACGTTGGATGAAGGCCTCTGGCCATAACCTTAATTGCGCGTTCGTTTTTATCTTCGTATGTGAACCATTCTTTACCTCCGCATTGAGCTTTGTTGCTAGAGCTTTATATGTATCGGAATCCGGTGTATTAATTTTCCACACGTTATTGTTTAGTGACACTACTCTATATTCCTTAGCTGTCACTGATTACATTAAAGATTGTATGCTAGCAAATTCTGTTATGCCGATTACATTGATTGGCGGAGGCGCCTTTTCTTTCGGTACAACCGTTTGTTGCCGATTTTGTTGCTGTTGCTGGTGAGCTCGTTTGGTATTAGTATCACCAGTTACTAATACATTAGCTTGCGAATGATCTCCAACTTCAGGCGAGAATTCTGCTTTTCGTTTTTTGGTAGGTCTTTTCTTCCTTTTCAGTACCCAATCTGTTTCTCTCATGAGATCCTCTTCATCAGTATGGAACTCATTGTTATAGCTGGTGTGAGTACTTGTTTCATTATAACAAGTTAGCGGGTTTTCAGAAATCTCCATTGGTTTGGGCTTCTTTAATTCTTCATTTTCTTTTTTTAGTTTTTCAATTTCGCTTCTTAGTTGGGTTAAAAGTACATCTACTTCACTGAGTTTTCGACAGAGTTCAGCGTTTTCGTCTTTCTGCTGATTTGCAGAGTTAGTATGATGGTTTGGTGATCTTAACAACATTGAACTTCTTTCGAATGGGTTTAGCAATGATTGGCTCACCCCAGAATCCATTGAGCCAGCCTCGTAAGAGGGTGGATTAGCCAACTGGGTAGTTGGTTTACCACCTGGGGTATTGTTTCCTTTTTGCGTTGTATCCATTGCTTTAAAACTGGTTATGTATCAACTACCAACCTAACCAGTACAAGTTGGTAGTGGGTCATTGAAGAGAACATCATTTGCTATGTTCTCGGTAGTCGGTTATTCTACCGTATCTCGGTCGCCAGAGCCTCGTTAGTTAATTAGCAGGAAGTACCACGTGCAGGTGAGGTTGGCATTTGGGCTAGTATAATAAGACCTTCTATACCGGCGCCCCTTACCCCCCTATCAATAGCTGTCGCAGGAAAAAAATTCAGTTCAAGGTTCCCGTGGGAAATATCGGAAAATTCGATTTCCCAAAAATTATTAGAAACTTTGTATAAAATCAGCCTCTAGAGAGTTTTGTCTGGAGATGTATTGCATTGATTTAATTTGTCAATAGCAATCGCAGGAAAAAATTCAGTACAAGTTTCCCGTGGGCAATCTCCGAAAATTCAAAAAATTTCCGCAGAAAGTAAGAAATGGATGAATAAAATCAACCTCTAGAGTGTTATATCTGAAGATGGATTGTATTGATGTGACTTGTCAATAGCTATCGCAGGAAAAAAATTTAGTTCAAGGTTCCCGTGGGAAATCTCGGAAAATTCTATTTTCCAAAAATTATTAGAAAATTGGCATAAAATCAGCCTCTAGAGTGTTGTCTGGAAATTTTCTAATAATTTTTGGAAAATCGAATTTGCAAAAATTTCCCAAGGGAAACTTGAACTGAATTTTTTTCCTGCGATAGCTATTGACAAGTCACATCAATGCAATCCATCTCCAGACATAATACTCTAGAGGCTGATTTTATACAAATTTTCTAATAATTTTTGGAAAATCGAATTTTCCGAGATTTCCCAAAGGAAACTTGAACTGAATTTTTTTCCTGCGATAGCTATTGACAAGTCACATCAATGCAATCTATCTCCAGACTTAACACTCTAGAGGCTGATTTTATTCATCTATTTCTTACTTTCATCTGGAAACTTTTTTGATTTTTCCGAGATTTCCAACGGGAAACTTGAAATGAATTTTTTTTTCTACGATAGCTATTGACAAGTCACATCGATGCAATCCATCTTAAGATATAACACTCTAAATGCTGATTTTATACAAATTTTCTAATAATTTTTGGAAAATCGAATTTTCCGATATTTTCCACGAGAAAATTGAACTGAATTTTTTTTTTCTTCGAGAGCTATTGACAAATCAAATCAATGAAATCCATCTCCAGACATAACACTCTAGAGGCTGATTTTATACAAATTTTCTAGTAATTTTTGGAAAACTGAATTTTCCGAGATTTCCCACGGGAAACTTCAACTGAATATTTTTTCTGCGATAGCTATTGACAAGTTACATCAATGCAATCCATCTCCAGATATAACACTCTAGAGGCTGATTTTATTCATCTATTTCTTACTTTCGGCTGGAAACTTTTTTGAATTTTCCGAGATTTCTTACGGGAAACTTTAACTGAATTTTTTCCTGCGATAGCTATTGACAAGTCACATCAATGCAATCCATCTCCAGACATAACACTCTAGAGGCTGATTTTATTCATCCGTTTCTTACTTTCGGCTGGAATTTTTTTTGAATTTTCCAAGATTTCCCACGGGAAACTTGAACTGAATTTTTTTCCTGCTATAGCTATTGTCAAATCACATCAATGCAATCCATCTTCAGACATAACATTCTAGAGGCTGATTTTATTCATCCTTCTCTTACTTTCGGCTGGAAATTTTTTGAATTTTCCGAGATTTCCCACGGTACACTTGTACTGAATTTTATTCCTGGAGGCTGATTTTATTCATCCATTTATTACTTTCGGCTGGAAACTTTTTTGAATTTTCCGAGATTTCCCACGGAAAACTTGAACTGAATTTTTTTCCTGCGATAGCTATTGACAAGTCACATCTATGCAATCCATCTCCAGACATAACACTGTAGAGGCTGATTTATTTTCGGCTGAAATGTCAATAAAATAATCTGCATTATCTACTTTTCACTTTCGGCTGGAGACTTCCGGCTAACTTTAACAGGGTCAACTTTGGTGGTATGGCACGGAGCGTTGTCCTGTTAAAAATTAATCTGCAAGTCTCGCAAAAAATAAAAATTTTAACACAGAAGGTTTAAATTCATTATGTAGGACCTGCAGATAAGCTGCTGCTGTAATTTTGGAACTAAGGAAGCACAATCGACTGGTTTCATTTCCAGAAAAGCATCCCCAGACCATAACTCCTTTCCCCACCTTTTCGGTGGAAGTCTTAAAAGAAATTCGTTGCTAAGCCTCTCGTGAGATTTTCTCTTTACGAGATTTTGTCTATCTGCAACATGCAGCTTGAATTTTGATTCATCGGAGAAAATCACATCATTGGGGGGTGAGCGTGTTTTTTCAATCCTCTTCAAAAATTTAATTTAATTTAATTTTTATTTTGTTTTATTTATGTAGTTTATGTAGTATATAAAGTTTAATTATAATTATAATTTTAATTCTATTTAATTCAGTTTTTAGTGAAATAATAACTAAAGTGGAAGTGAAATAATTTAAAGTGTAATTTTGGAAAATGCAATCCACCAGGATGCATTTAACAGGCAATGTTTTATATTTATAGATAAAGAAATGAAAATGATTGATTTCTATTTGGTGCATGTTTTTAACGTGTGTGTGTGTGATTGTACGTGGATTTTATTACTAAAACCTAATAATTGGATCATATCAAAATAGTTTTTAACGTAAATTAACATACGTAGTACTTAATTTGATATTCGATTTATATTTACGCATAATTGAATGCGTTCTTGCAAGCCAAACAAAGGTGTTTATACATTCATACGTATAAACATTTTTGTGGGTTTCGGGATTGTTTCGGTTCTTGGTTTTTATGTTATGTACAAAGTATAAAAGACAGAAATACTTTCTTGAAAATTTATACATGACAAAGCCAACGAAATGTTTGTACGGGACGCCTCGTTCGCTCTTAACGCGGATCCTGTTAGGGAAATGTACCATTTATTATTGGTTTTTGCTATGTATTAGTTAAGCAAAAACAACAAAAACAGAGAGACTTTTTTATAGGTGTTAGTATAGTTGTTCCCAATATTTTTCTATATCTTGATATATACATCAGGATTGTTTTGTATGTGCTCTGTAATGGTATTAGCTGTATATAAAATAATGAAAACCTGATAAGTCTTCTGCTACGCACATGGAAGATTGTAGAGCTATTTTCTTTTAATGCGTGTTGGTGGTTTAGTATATAAGAATCTGTTGTTTTTATTTTATTTTATTATTTCCCTTCTTTTTGTTTTTGTATTCATCTTGCAACTATAATGTTCTTAATAAAACATGAACTGTACAAACACAACGAAATTGTAGGGTATTCGACTAAAATAAGTTTCTTATATTTTTGTATGATCTAATGGGTTTTGAGTTGAATTGGAATCCGTCTTATATAATTCATATAGGATGGATTTATTTTAGATATGAGTTATTTTATTTTTTACAGGGTATTATAAAATGCATTAAATTATTAAATTTATTTAATTAATGTGAAAAGGCTATAAATTAACTAAACCATATAAATTGAATGCTAACTTAGAAGTGTTGATTTGAGTGAGTTGTGATTTTGATTTGCTTCACATAATGACGTATTCATTTATGCATGCCAAATTTCGATTTAAAGATGGTGAACGAGGTGGAATTATGTGAAAACATTTTCGAAAGGCTAAATGTATTGAACTTACATAATTGTTATCTTAATAGAATATGATTGAAGTTTTAGGTTGCAGTTTTTCACACGTAAACGTCAATTTTGCACCGATTAGTTTTGAAGGAGAATAATGTTTCAATTTTATTTCTTGGATTTATTATTTTACTTACTTTGCAGGCTCTATTTTGCAGGGTAATATGTCCATAAACGGAGTAAAAGTTTTATAATAAATATTAAATTTCGTAGTTTTTGATTTTTTGTTTTATTTTTTGTCAACTAGATTAGTAAATTAAAACATCAATAATAATAATAATTTTTTGATGTCCTAATTTAGATTTATAAAATCCTGAGTTCTGGCATTTAAATTATATTATATAATTTTATAAATAAATAATTAATTTCAACATTAATAATTTCCTTTTTCTCTAGATTTGTAGGAAATTGCCGATTAGTTTAAATTTAATAGTATGGGTAAATATATATTTTCAATTTTTTATTTTTAACTCTAGGTGCAGTAAGTAAATAATTAATTAACTATTTATAGGAGAATGGTAACTAATGGAACAAGTGCTATGAATTTAAATTACCATATAACTTAGTAATTTAAAATTTCTAAACATTCTTTTATAATTTTAGCTTAGAAGTGGGAGAGTTTACATAGACAATTTCATAAAATGTTAATTTTTGTAATACTTGTATGTAATAAATTGTGTTTTGCTCATTAATATATATTAATTAATTTAGTTTAAAAATATTTAAAGGTTTCTCTTCCTTAATTTGCTAATAAATAATTCAATTTTCAGAATATAACAGAATATAAGTTCCAGAATCAATCTTTAATATGGGGATTAAATTAATCCTGAATTTCAGAATTGGATTTTACTTTGATATTATGGTGATTTATTAATTAAAATTAGTTTTCAGAGTTGCCTGGGAAATTATGTATTGGTTTTATTTGTTGCTTCTTGATATACTTATAGTAAGTACCTTACTGAATTATTGATGATTTTAGGCTGTTGTGGTGCTGTAACATTATCGTTTTTAATTTATTTATTATAAATTTTTTTAAATAATTGAATTTTTAATTATTTATTCTCTTTTTCTTGATCGGTAGGAAATTTATGATTAGTTTTAAGTAAAATTTTATGTTTAAAATGGTTTTTAACGTTTATTTTAATGCATGTTGCAGTATATAATAATTAATTAATTAGATATATAAGGAACATGAAAATTTTATAAGCGCTGTTTTTGTAATCTTAGCTTAGTAATTTTAAATTTTCTTAAATATTTTATCAGGTAAATTAATGAAAGACGGACAGGGGGACATTACAACATTAATAATTTTTATGTAATGATTTAGATTTAGGGAGTCCTAAGTATCCGGCCCTGGATTCCAGAGAAATGATCATCTAATAATGTAGTTAGATTGTGCTGTCTTGTGCTAACCTATTTATTATATATAATACTAATAATTTACTAACTATTGATAGCTTTGGTGTCTGTAACCGGGCCGAGTCTATCCTCACTAACATTCCTTTCCCATCCCTCGATTTTGTTATATGTAAAATAGTGTACGATGGCTGCCTGGCCAGGGGCGGATATCACACTATTAGACTTATGTGGTTATCGATGTGGCGCCTTTCTTTACTGGGTGAATATTGTTATGTTTGGCTTCATGAAAAGCTGAGTATGATGGTACATATTTCCTTGGTGAGGGAGAGTTATGGTGTCGTATTGTAACATGGGCTTAATGCTTGATCGTACATTCAAATCAATCAATCAATCAAAAACTTCCTAATCAATTTATTTTATATTTACCGCATATTAAAATCTTTAGTTTCGCGATAGTTTTATTTTTGGCCTTAGAGTTACTGTCGTGAAAGTATTAGCTGTCATGAGAGTATTTTTTTTTGGGCTGATATTGGAAATTTTGTAATGATAAAATTTTTTTTGGGCTATAGTTTCGTAAATATTGGTCGTTATACAAGTTTTTTTTGGCTGGCACTATAAATTGCCAGTTTAGTGTTACCATAGCACTTTTTAGAACAAAACCCTATATCACCATTTCAAGAGAATGTTATTGAATATATTAGAGGTTACGTAGAGAGAATGATACAAAAATTCGTAAAATGTGACGAATGCATTAACTCACTGTACTCTGAATAAGGCGGTGCCAATCCTTCAGCACTAAAATTTTTATTTATGAAAACCAGAAGAGGTCTGATTATCCCATCTAAAGATGTCACTGATTTATGTCTGGTCACAAATAAATACTTCAAAAATGCCGGTATAAACTTTAAACTAAAACATCAAGATGAACGATTGACACTACACTAATAATATATTAAGCAGAAATACAGCAGAAACATTATATAATATATTAAGCAGAATAAATATTTTTATTAAACATTTTTCATTAAACAATAAATTTTGAAATACTCAACTTTGTTTATTTACGTTTGTCTGACATTGTTACTCGAATTTTTCATTTGTTATGGTTTTTAAAGTTCATAGTTCAGATATGTACTTAATGTTTCAAGGGAAAAATACGAAAAAATAATTTAAATATTGTCTGGAAATAGGCAGCAAAGGGTTTTATTTATTAAATTATGATTTAAAAAATTAAAGGTTTTATAAAATCTTTCTATTTATTTTAAGTTTATTAGGAAAAACAAAATTTTGAATAATTTTCGGAAATAAACTCCAGAGCGGCTCTTACTTTACATTTTCGGTAATACGATTTTAGAGTAAGAGGTATATACAATTCAAGTGAGTGTAATAGTATATATAAAAAAGTTATTGTTTTCTATTGTAATTTAGTTTTGTGTCTTATCCATGTGATAGAAATCAGTTGATCGATACGAAATTCCGTTGAATAGAACAACTAATAATTCGAACATAGTTTTCGAAAGTGTTTGTACTAGACAGATAATATTTTATTAAACAGAATTTTTCGTGAATTTTATGTGATAAGACGTGCCTAGTTGTCTTAAGTAAATAAAAATTAAAGGAAATTAATAAAGTAAATTATAAATTCTATAAAAATTATAACGAGCTAAAGAAAAGAAAAGTTTTGTTTTAATTTAATTGCGTTTATTATATGTTTGATTATTGATTCATGCATATCAGAAATGCCTTAGGGATTATTCCCGTTGAGTTGCGTCATACATAACTGAATTACAGGTACTTCCGGATGTTTAATAAGATTTTTTGAGGTTTTTAAGCGATGAACGTGCTTCGTTTGATGATATGCAAGGTTTTATAGATTTTGTGAGATTATTCAAAATTTTCAAAGTTATTGGAGTATTCTCTGGATTGAATTAAGCGTACCTGGGATTCTCGAAACCCGAGTTTTTTGGATTTATGTCGATTTTATTCAACATTAGCGACAATATTAAATATTTTTGGAATATTCTAAATCTTTTGAGAAAAACAAGATTATTTTCTATTCTAGTTTCTAAATATTAATTTAAATTCGCAAAGTGCTGCAGATACGTGATTTTATATATAGTTACAGAAACATCGAAATGTTCGATATTTTACGGGATTTTTGCGATTTTCAAGCTTACAAATAGAAATTTATAGGGTATTTTCGATATTAGTCGAGTTCAACTTGAAGTTGGATTAAGCGTAACTCGTAGTTATTTGATTTTAAATATAGATGTGTCAGCGGCGACGCCACCATTAACGCAAAACGGGCAGTTGCTTTAGGTGGTAAATTAGATCGAATGTTACCCAACCGCCGCCTGTTTATTAATGACGCGAACAATAACATTACTTTCCTCGTGGATACTGGAGCGGATGTTTCATTTCTTCCAACTAAAGCATTCTTTGGAGTCACATACATTCAAACGTTTGGCTGTAAACTCCTACAGCTTGATATTGGGCTACGGCGCACCTTTAATCACAGTTTTATTTTAGCATCAGTTAACAGGTCAACTATTGACGCTGATTTTTTGTCAAAATATGGTCTCCTTGTTGATCTTCGTGGAAGACGACTCATTGACTCGACTACTTCTCTTACTGTTAACGCCATCACAGTACGAGCCGATACCCCCACACCAATTCATTTTACTGTGAACAACGGTTACGGCGAAATCTTAATGATGTTTCCCTCACTCGTAGAAGCTCCAAATTCCTTCCCGTCAATCATAACGTGGTTCATCATATTCACACAAGCGGTCGGCTTTCTTTTTCACGACGACGTAGACTGGACCCTGTAAAACATAAAATTGTCCTTGCCGAATTTCAGCGATTATTGAGTTAGGCATATGCAGACCATCGTCCTTTCCGGTAGCCTCGCCTCTTCATATTGTAAAAAAGAAGGACAATACAGATTGGTGCCCATGTGGAGACTAAACATCCAAATTTTTTCAATGCATCTCAACGGATGCACCGTGTTTTCTATAATTGAATTAGTCAGAGCTTATCACATGATTCTTGTGGCTGCCGAAAATCTACCTAAAACGGCAATAATAAACCCTTTTGGCCTATTCGAATTTACTGGAATATGCCTTTCGGCCTTCGGAACGCAGAACAAAACTTTCCAATGCTTCATTAATGAAGTAGTTAAAAACCTAGACTTCGTGTTTGTCTATATTGACGACATCTTAGTGGCAAGCAAAAAATTAGGAAGAGCATAAATCCCATCTAAAACAACTGTTTGAACGTCTCGTCAGTTTTGGTGTTAGTATTAAAACTTCTAAATGTGAATTCGGTGTTCATGCTCTAGAATTCCTTAGCCACTCGATCTCTTCAGATGGTATAAAATCCTGCCCATGGCGAGTTGAAGCTACCACAAAACTGCCCCCACCAAGATCCATTACTCAAATCCAGCAATTCATCGGAATAGTCAATTATTATCATAGGTTTATTCCAAATTAGGCAGAATTGCTTTCCCCTTTACATGCACACTTGGCAATATTGCAGGAAATACCCAAGAAGTCACAATTCTTCAATTGGCCAGATTCCTGGAACGAATCATTCGTCAAAATAAAAATTGCATTGCCCAAGCAACACTTTTGGCACATTCCTTGAATGACACAATGTTCTGCATTACGACGGATGCCTCTAATACTGCAGTTGGTGCGGTATTACAACAGTTAAATGCTAGATCTTGGCAACCTTTGGCATTTCTCTCTAAAAAACTATCGCTCGCTGAAGTCCAATATTCAATTTTGGATAGAGAGTTACTCGCTGTTTACTTATTAATTAAACATTTCCGATATTTGATCGAAGGTAAACAGTTCATTGTCTACACCGATCATAAGCCTCTGACCAATGCAATCTCATTCAAATCCGAGAAGAGTCCACGGCAAATACGCCATCTTGCTTTTATCACACAGTTCACAATCGACATTCGACATATTGAAGGCAAGGACAACGTAGTCGCTGACACATTGTCACGTACAAGCGACTACGATACGATCAACTCCGTCACACTAGACTTATATCTGGCTCAGGCCCAGAAGTCTGATGATGAATTGCAAAAATTACTTTTTAATTCATCCTGCCCCGTGAGTTCAAAATTTAAATTAGGTCTCATTTCCCTTCTAAATTTATCAATTTATTGCGAAAAGTCAACTAAGGTAAACCAACCTTACGTTCCAGTAACCTTAAGACGTGTAATTTTCGATGCACTACATGGCCTCTCTCATCCGGGAATTCAAGCATCACCTAAACAATGTATCTAGATATTTTTGGTCAAAAATGAATCAAGACGTAACTCACTGGGCGAGATCGTGTGTCACGTGTCTAAGAACAAAAATTTACCGTCAGACCAGATTAGCGTGTGACAAATTTGATGTTCCGTCTGGTAGATTTGAGCACATACACATAGATGTGGTAGGACCTCTGACTCCATCCAAAGGTTTTGTGTATATTCTCACCATCGTGGATTGTTTTACCCGATGGCCTGAAGCCTACCCAATTCGCGAATGCAACACCGCCACTATTGCTAAGACGCTAATCGAGAAATCGCTATTTGAGTCAAAAATTTTGTATAGTTGGAATTGCGACAGATGTTTGGACCTGCCAATTTATGTTGAGGAGAGGGAGAGATATGGCATTCAGACCAACAAACGCCAATTTAAAATTGAATATTAATTCAAATACCCGTAAATTCACATTTTTAAATAGTATGTTTGGAAATCCAAAATTATGTTTACTGCATTTTTAATAGTAAGACTGCAATTGATTACCAATAAATATCTATGTATCTATTTTCCTTAATCTCAGTTAGCTGTAATTAAATTATAACATTAAATTTAATGTATTTACTTACTTATGTATTCAACAAATTATTCATTAGAAGTAATTAAGTAAATGTCAAATTTATCAAAACCAAAACAAATCGCATAACTAGTGATACCAATAAATAAATATGTAATTATATTATTTCACCACGGGCATAGTTAGCTATCGTAACGCAGATGACAGTACATACTAATAAAAAAATAAACATCGCTATGTAGTATTGTTTGTGCTGGTTTATAGGTGTCACGGGTTATGGATAAAATGTTTGTAAAAAGTATGATTAAGTATCATTGAAAATTTAATCATTATATTTTTGAAGATCGTAAGAGTAAGTGCCTAAAATATTATAAAAAAGCCAAGGATTGAATTGTTGAGGTGTATTTAAATAAAATTAAAATAAATATAGTAAAATTTAAACATAGCATTTAGTTTAAATATAGTTCAATTAAAACTTATTCATTATTTATTAATAATTGAACGAACATAGTACATTGTCAATTTTTCCGTTTACCGCAAGATATTTTTTGTAAAAAACTCGTTCTCGGCCGCACGTTTTCGAACAAGTTGCTTTTTTATCACAGTGAGAAATTATTATGTCGCAGATATAATTTCCCATAAAAAAAATAATGCTTGTCCAAAACAAATGGTTTCCAAATTACAAGACACGTTTAAAATTTATTATTCCCTTTTTTTATTTTTTGTAGCTTAGGTGACCTGATGATTCGCTGATTCAGTGTCCGCCGTGTTGATTCGCTGTTTTTTTTTTTTTTTTGGTCGTTCTACCCAACTCGTGAATGCAACTCTGCCACTATTGCTAAGACGCTAATCGAGGAATCGCTATCTGAGTCAAAAATTTTGTATAGTTGGAATTGCGACAGATGTTTGGACCTACCAATTTATGTTGAAGAGAGGGAGAGATATGGCATTCAGACCAAGAAACGCCAATTCAAAATTGAATATTAATTCAAATACTCGTAAATTCACATTTTTAAATATATAAAAAGCTGTTTCAAATTTTCTGCAGTAGTTATAAAAGTTTTTATTTTAAACATTTCTCCGGAAAACTACATTTTGATAAATGCTCAAAGAAATATTGTTTCCATTTAGACGATCTAATTTCGTATTGTATTTCAACGTATTGCATAGTCGTACCTATATACAGCTTAGGGTACATTAGTATGTCATTCCCTAAGCTCTTTCAAAAGCCGATTTACTCTTTATAAATATACTAGCTAAGTCAATTTATAAAATATTGAAAACACTTAAGGGTATATCATTTTCAATAATATTTAATCAGTTACTTGCTTCAATTAAAATGTATTAGAAATTTATAATTGTGACATATATTTTGAGTTTAACATGGTGGCCTTACTCATGTAGCATAAACCTGAGAATTGACGAGCAAGTTATTTCCTATAGATAAGACAAGATAATAACATAGTATATCCTATTAATGTTTTATATTTTTAAAACTTACAAGTCAAACTTTCTTGTGTAATGGAAAATTAATTCAAACAACAACACGACAGATTTTAATAAAAAAAAAACAATTCAGGGGAAATTATATGTTGTCATTTATGATGGAAAAATTATGTTCGTGACAAAAATAGATTTTTCTTCGTTATAGTATACAGTATGCATATATATGTATATATATATACAAGCATAAACATTTTGCTTACAGAATAACTTATCAATTTTCATTTTACAGGCGTGTAATGAAAAACTGTTTCATGAAAAATAATAATTTTTCCACGAATTTTTATTCGATTTGCATGTTTTTTGTTGTTGTTGTATTCTACAAAAAAATTTTATCAATAACATTTTAAAATTAGATTTATTAAAATATATTTTTTTGTTGTATAACTATATCAAGTTTATAATTTTTTTGCGAAATAATTCATTAAAACTCTTTATAATCGGAGAAATAAAGTTTATCATCGAAATTTTCCTTTTAACTCAATGTGAATGAACTGTTTTTGCAAAAATTGTTAATCTCTCTTAAGAAAGCACAAAAAAAAAAAAAAAAGATGCACGTTTTCGGATACAAGAATTATACATATTATATCACCGCTGGCAACATATAAAATATTATGATGCATCTTTATTCTATTCTTCTTGATTTATAACAAAAAAAAAAAAAAACACAAAACGGAAAGATTTTCCTTGTTATCAGTCTTGCATATAGAAAAGCAACAGAGAAATGCACAAAATTCCCTTTCGACAGGTAATTTGTTCAATTTTATAGTTATTCTTCTCCATTCGTCTTCTTGTTGTACACACAAAAATTCAAACTACAATATATGCATGCATATTATGCTTGTTTTACTTATTATTTTCTTTTCGATAAACATCAATTTTCCACCTCGTTAGACATGCAAGAAACAAAACCAAAAAATGCTTAGTATGGAAAAAACCAAAAAAAGCTTTAACTCGAGAAAAAATACAAAACTTATTATGATTTATTTGGGTGCCCATTTTTATACAGTACTTCGTTGGGGTTTTTTTTTATTACGTAGAGTGTACTACACAAAAGGAAGACTCGTCGCCTATTGTTATTGCGGTGGTGTGTTTGCGTGAAAATTATTATTTCGTTTTTCCAGTTTTTTTTTTCCTTTCTTTTATTTTATATGTAGGATTAAGTTGAAGAACTTTGTGTCATTGAACAAAATTTATAATGAATAATAGGAAAAAGGTATTGTTTGAATAAGTGCTTATTTGCCGGTTCTCGTTTACGGTGTCATTGTTTTCTTTGGAGTATTTTTTATATTTTTTTTTTTATTAATGGAAGGAGATATCCTTTGTGGACAACACAAGCTTATCTCTATTATATAGACGTTCGAGATTATATACACATGTTTTACACGTCGTATGCTTTTTGTCTAAATTATTCCACGGTCAATATTTTTAATTTAATTTGGTGTCAGACATACATTGTGTACACTAACATTGAACATTGAACAAAAATTTTAATAAATAAATAAAATGAATGAACGTTAGCAATTTAATTAAAGGTGAAAATTATTTTCTTAGTAAATAATTTAATAAAAAATTTTTTTTATTGCATGTTGTCAGACCATTTCTATGACTTCAGCATTATGTATGTATATGTTTTTTATTTTTTTGTTGTGTTCTCGAAAAGGAATGGAAACAAATTTTAATTAATTTTGTTTGATCAAATTAAAATTATTTATTTATAGTCTTGTTCGTGTAAAGAACATAAAGTTACATAGGTCAAGTCAGGTAATTCGTTCACTAAATTGGGGTAAATTGTTTTGTTGCTCTCTATTACTATAAAGGTGGTTTATGTATTTATATCTATGTATCCACATACATATATCGTAAAAATAGTTTAATGTTGAAAGGTGAAAATTAATGAAGTAAAAATTGTATTCTAGAAGAATAAAAAAAGGATTGATTTTTCAACTCTCCCGAGTGATTTAAAAAAATAAAAAAAGTAGAATATTTTCAGCTTGCAAATCATTAATCATTCCGAGTTTGGAGATTTTACATTTGGTTTTTTTTTTGGCTACATTTACTCTACATATCTAGACGTAAAATCTTTACTACTCTGAATCAGTAGTAGATGAATTACATAATTTGATGACTATAATTTTATATACCGACCAATAGTAAATTAGGTCATATCTCTTCCACTATAGAGCTGTAGCCTAACCAGCTACTATTATACAATATTATGGCAGCATAGATAAATTTTCGAGATGAACATTTTTTTATGATCAAATCCCGGTGGAGATTTGTTTTGTTTTATTATGATTTTGACTTTAATTTTATTATCACAGTACAGATATTATGAATGTGACATAAATTTTTATTTGGTGGTCTCATATTATTAGTGCAAATGATGCAATATAGTTAAGACTTTAACAACATAGATGACTAAATAGAGAATTGAAACAATGGTGTGTCTTATAAATAACTAGATTGGTATCTAATAAAATACCTGAAAGGTTTACTGTCATGTAATAGAGACAACAAAATAAATCTGAAAAAGTTGATTGTAAGTTTTATTAAATAAACTTGACGACGAAACAAAAAAAAAATGTGAAAATTTGAATCGGTTGGCTAAGATTTTCGTACATTCGAAGCTTTGCTAGGATTCTTGAATAAAAGATGTGATGCGCTGGAAATTTGTGGTGGAGTACTGAAAAAAATTTACTTCAAAACTTACGTCGAAATATAGCTTCTAAACAACCACACCTGTTATTTAGATGTCCGGTGTTTAAAAATCAAAATATATGTAGATGCTATGTGTTGTTTCAAATCATCATGTCTTCAGCGCTATCTAGAATACAGCCAGGTTCCAAGTCTTCCACACTATATTGTTCACCTACTATGGTACTTCTAACTGCCATTGTATATACAAAATCACATTCCGATCAACTCCAGCCATTTCGAGCACTGCTGGGCTCGGGCGCTCAAACTTCACGTGTGACCGATTCCAATATACATGGCCTATAGGCCCACAGCGAATTTAAACCTCTATATCTATTGAATATCATGGCACATATCATCAGCAACATCACCAAATTATCAAAAGCAAATCGTAGGTATGCACCTGGTTGATTCAGAATTTTTTAAACCAAATAAAACTGATTTGTTATAATCTGGTGTTCATTAAAACGATCAATGATGGCCTTAAACAATTGCCGAAGAAATGTTGGGAAGTTTAAGAAATCGGGTCGCATATCAACCCAACTAAATTAATAAATATTTACGAACCGGGTATAACACGAGATGCAGTGGAGAGGAAATTGGCAAAATTACCAGAATTTTAGGATGCATATCAATTCTTCATAAACGAGTAGATAGATCTAAGACATATGACTCATACAATTCGATCGAATTAAGTTCCAAAGGAAATTAATGAAAATTTCTCTTTACCACACCACAACATGCTATTATCAAGGCCAGCAATTGTACCACAAAATTGAGAATCGTGTATGATGCCTCGTGCAAAAAAAAAAGTACGCAGGCTTCTTTGAATAATGTTCTCCAAATTGGTCCAAACATTCAAACAGACCTTTCCACAGTCGTGAAAGCCATAGTTGCCGACATCAAAAAAAATGTATCGCGAAATCTGTGCAATCTCTAACTTTGCCAATTTTCAATTGGTATTTTGGCGCAACAATTACTAAAAAGTTTCACAGAAAATTTCCAGTCATTGTACCTTAAGGCTACACGTATAATCAACAATTGAAACAACAAATTAATTGATTCAGACACTTCAATTAAAACTTTTTGTATTAAATGGAACGCAGAAACGGATACATTTTCTTTCAAGATGCACTATAGTGGCAATACTCTGGAAAAAGGGAAGAATATTGTCAACTGTATCCAAAGTATGCTGTCCATTGGGGTGGCTTGCACCCTAAATAATATTATTCAACGCATTGATGCAGAAAATTTGGCTTCATAAAATCGAATGAGATTCCAGTTTACCGAACAGTATCTCAAATACATTGAGTAAATTTCGCGGCCACTGACAGGATTATGCGATCCAAAGCATATTCAGCTGCATGCAATTTGTGATACCTCTGAAGCAGCATATGTCAGTGTTATCTGTTTACGTGCAATCAACGAGAATGGCGAAGTTACCACCAACATTATATACCAGGCGATTTTTTTCACCTGATATACTCAAATATCTCGGAAAATAAGCACTCTATGAAAAAAATGGTTAAGATCAAAATTTAATTATTCCGTGGGGGAAATACATTAGTCTTAAAATTAGTAACCCTCTCCTTGTAGGTAGGGTGGAGGGTAACTTTGAAACTAAAATATGAACCCCTATTTTTTATTGCAGATTCGGATTCTACGGCTAAAAATACGTAGAATTTGACTGAAACATTTTTTTCGATTGATGCTAAATGGCGCTGTAATTGTCGATATTAAATTTTTTTTCGATTTCTCCTACTGAGAACCTACGCAAACGATTCTGGTAATACGTCTGCAATAAAAATACCACGGTTTCATTGTAAATACTAGAAATTGGTCGTCAAAAAATTTATTCATTTTGCAAATTTGTAATAACTGGGAAAAGGGTGCTTGATTTACAAGAGTCCCCTCGCCCCATCATCTGTCAATTAAATTAGGTGCTCAAAATGAGGGCCTTCGACTTCAATGCACTTATTAAACCGCATTTCAAATGGCTGTACATAACTGATAGTGTGCGGGACAACCATCATGTTAAAACCACATTTTCTGTCGCACTTCTAAGCTTAAGTCTTCAAATAATGTTGGCAGTTCATTTTCCAAAATATCTTGGTACATTTTACCATTCAAGTTGCTTTCAATAATGTGGGGGCCGATGAGTTTGTAGCCAATTATTCCTCACCACACATTGATAGTCCAAGGACGCTGATGTTCAACTTGGCGAAGCCAGTGCGGATTTTCAACACTTTAGTAATACATGTTGTGACGATTAACCGTTCCATGACTCATCGGAGAACACGACGTAATGAAAAAAAATTTGGTTTTGCTGTATTTGTTCACATGCCCACAGACAAAAAGTTACCCGATTTTGGAAATCAACGCCATGAAGATCTTGGTGTAAAGACACATGACACGGATGATACTTATGACGTTTAAAAAATTTCCAAACATTGGTCTGGGACAATCCGGAATCGCTAGCTATTTCTCGTGTACTAATATGAGGATTAAGAGCTACTGCAGCCAATACATCAATTTCTTATTTTCTCCAGTGACTGTTGCCGTACGCTAAAATGAAGCACGTGACCGAATCCAATCCGGAAAACGCGAAGCATAGAGAATGACAGCATTATAAAGACTTTGACCAGCTCCTCCATAAATCAGAATCATTTAAATTTTCTCTTGTACAGTTGAAAACACCATCCTTAAGTAGTATTGATAGCTTTACACAGGTATTGTTGTTTTCGAAATAATCTCCGGATTGAATCGGTATTTTTAAAACAAAATACAAACAATTTTATTAATTTGAAAGCCGATTTAATCGCATGTTCCTGGGTTACGATAATGAGGAGTAATTTTCAGTAATTGAAAATTTAAGAAATACAAATTGCTTAAGACTAACTTCGAGTATTTCCAATGAAAACGTGGTATTTTTATTGCAGACGTATTGCAGAATCGTTTGCGTAGGTTCTCAGTAGGAGAAATCGAAAAAAATTGAATATCGTCAATTACAGCACCATCTAGCATGAATCGAAAAAAATATTGCAGACAAATCCTACGTATTTTTGTTTAGCCTTAGAATCTGAATCTGCAATAAAATATATGGGTTCATATTTTAGTTTCAAAGCTACCTCCCGCCCCACCTACAAGGAGGGGGTACTCATTTTCAAAATTAATGTATTTTCCCCACGAAATAATTAAATTTTGATCTTAACCATTTTTTTCATAGAGTGCTTATTTTCCGAGATATTTGAGTTTATCAGGTTAAAAAAATCACCCGGTGTCGAAAGGCTGAATGTCAAAATGCCAAATGGTCGATTATCGAAAGACCAAATGTGCCGGAAGGCTGAATGTACCGGAAGGCCGAATGTGCTGGAAGGGCGAATGTCGAAAGGCCGAATATGTCGAAAGGCCGAATGTGTCGAAAGGCCGAATGTGTCGGAAGGTCGAATGTTACGAAAGGCCGAATGTGTCGAAAGGCCGAATCAAAATGAAGGAAATCAAGTGATGGAAATTTCTGTTAAGGAAAATTTCAATAAGTAGAGGAAAATTCTATTAAGTGAATAAATTTCGGTATAATCAGTTAAATAATAGCCAAATTCCACCTTAACTGGCCATACCCCAGAAATTCTTAAAAAAAAATCATTTTAGAATCCCATTAACGTTTCCATTATATTGTATAAAATGAATTCAATCATAATTCTTATTAATGAATATTTAATAATTAAATCAGATAATTAAAAACCAGTTTTAATGGAATTTTCGTAAATTTTCGTATCACTTAAACCATCTTTTTAAGACTGCCACCCTTAAAAAATCAAAATGAAAAAACCAAAGTAATAAAAATGGAAAATATGTTAACGCGAAATACGTAACATAAAAGGGTTGGCTACCTTATCTAGAAAAAAATGATAAAAAAATTGAAAATCCAGAAACAAAAAAATTCCGAAAAACACAAATGCAGGAAACTAAAATCCAGAAACACCTCCACCATCCAGAAAACGGTCTTAAAATTTGAGTTTTTCCTTAAAGTTCTTAATATATAGTTTTCAATTATTCTGGATTTTTAAATTTCTGGATTTTTTATCAGGCAAATATAGTGATGCCTATTTAAAACCCATTAAATTTATTTCTAAATGTATAATAATTTAAATAAATTGAAAATATATGCTAATTAATGTGAATGTAGCATAAAAATACTTAACATATTATTGTAGTCAGATTATTGGGATACTGTCATAATCCCGAAAGAAAAAAATCTCGAAAAAAATAAAGTAAAGTGCAAGTCACCCAGAAAGGACAAATGCTAAGCGGCTTTGAGGAGTTTTTCTTATTTTATTACGTGAAATGCAAACGTTAATATTATTATAAATAATAAAATTTTTTAAACTTTTCTGACGTTTTTCTGTCATCCTTGCGCAAATGGTTCAATGCTAAGAGGCTTTGGGGAGTTGTCTATTTTAGTATGTGAATAATTATTGAAAAACATAAATTTTTGAAAAATTATCCAATCTCGATGATGGCTAGAATTCCAAAAAATTCTCACAGCGAGGGTTTGGCGAAGTAGCCCCCATTTTTTGTAAGGTATAAAACGAATTAAAATAATATTTCAAAAATTTGTTTTATTTTGAAACACGAGACCAGCCCCACATTTTTGCGACCACTACATTTGCCCGAAAAATTATCGGGTTGCTATCATTATCACATGTTTATCGGGCAGGGCTCGAGGTATTGAAACTGTTGCTGTATGCCTCTAGCAAAGATCGAGGCGAAGTTGCGGGACTGGCGTTAACCCCGGCTAGAATCGTGTCTTTTTTATTTGTAAGTTATCCATCCTTTTGGGATGCTCTCTTATGAATGAGCTGATGTTCAATAAAGAGTGTACCAAAAGCTAAATAAATGTAAATTATTATATCAACAATAAATGCAAATGTAAATATTATTATAAATGTAAATATTTTTGAAATTTTTCTGACGTTTTCCTGTCACCCTTGCGCAAAGTGTCCAATGCTAAGCGGCTTTGGAAAGTTCTTTATTTTAGTGGGTAAATAATTATTAAAAAACATAAATTTTTCAAAAATGCTCGAATCTCTATGAATGTTAAAATGTTAAAAAATCGTTGAAGCGGCGGTTTGAAACGAATTAAAATAATAATTCGAAAATCTTCACTTAATTCCCTTCACTTTGATTCGATATTTCAACACATTAAGCCTTTCTGCACAATCGGCCTTTTGACGGCCATTCGGCCTTTCGATATTCGGCCTATTGACCCTTTCGTCATTTTGACAGTCAGCCTTTTGGTATTCGGCCCTTTCGGTCCTTTTGTGTATTTTTGTATGTATAGCTGTTGTAACTAAAATATGCAGGTAGATAATTTTTGAATTGTTTGCAAAATACATTTTCCGGCCCACGGAAACTGCCGCTTCACTAAAATTACCTTGTTCGACTGGGTTGACCATCCATGCTGAAGAGAGAGCACAGAGAGCAGGCAAACCGGCAGACGGTTAGGCCGACAGACACTACTTCGAAATGCAGTTTGGGGACCCCAAGACAACTAAATCTCCAAAAATCTTAAGGTTAAATTTTTCATGAATTTAACTGACATAAAAGAATGTAATATAAAAAAAATTCAAATCTGACGGTGATGATGCATCAATAATTTATCCTTTCTAGCCCTTTCCTTCTCTGTCAATAAAATTGTGAGGGTATGAAGTAAAGCTCATAAAAATATTATTTTTATGTTCAATACAGATCAACTCTCACCATTGTGACATTATTTTCTTTGCAAACAATTCGACTAAATTTATACAATTGTGATATTACAGCCATTACTGAATATTTTAATATAACGTAACAAGAGTGAGAGTTACACTTGCATTGTGACAAATATATAAAAAATAAAAAATAAAACTAAAACAGTTGGGTTTTCATTGTGATCATCACAAATGATACATTTGACATTTAGTTAATAAGTCAAATTTTCTTTTTTAGACCAGAAAGGTATAGAACTGTTTCCCTTAAAAAAAATTGACTGCTAAAATTAACGATTTCCAACCAAAATAATAATTAATTTTGTAGGCAAAATAATATACGAATTATTCTTTAATCAAATAAAGAATATTTCAAATGTGTTTCTAAAGTTAAATTTATTTTATTGGCCATCACACGGGATATGTCCCTCAAAAAAATTGGAGGTACAATAGGAGTTAAAAACGTTTTGTAAAAATAATTGGGAAAGTTTTAAGAATTCGAAATGTTGCTCTTCATGTGGAATGCGTTTATCCGGCTGTTATGTATTACGCTTCGAACTAAATCCTTGCCGCGGATTATGGTATATTGTTGTTTGATGATATACATCAATAATGTCGGACCGGCATGCAAATTATTCTCATGGGTTTCTCGTACTCCGTGCAATTGGATGACTTCCTGATAAAATAATCGGGTGCTTGAGGTCGTAATGCTTTATCTTAGAACGGGGATATAAAAGAAATATTAGATTTATTCAATGGCGAATTGTTACGTAAATTGTTTATCTCTTCTGCAAAACTTGTATGTTGTGCTTCACGAAACATTGTTTTATGCTACTCGTACAATTCGGCTACTGTGATTCGGCCGATGACTCAGGTTTTGAAATTTCGCAAATTGTGCCCTGCACGTTTGAGCCAATCAAAAATTCGAATTGCCTTGGTGATATTTGAGAACTTCTCGATAATTTCAGCAACGATTATTGACCTGCTAGTTGCTCTCTCTGGTTCTTCTCTAGCGAGATTGGTTAGTGCGACAATCTTTTCCTTTTTTTGTACTTTCGGTGGTTCTGGAGATTGAAGTGGTTCGCAACGTGGCCATTCCGGTCCTTGCCAATAGATCAAATTTGTGATAAGTTCATTGGGAAGAATGCCACGGGAGACATTTGCCAGGTTTTGCTTCGACGGGACGTATGACCACTGCTGAGCATTTGTCGAATTTATTATCTCGGTAACCCTGTAGATCACGAATACATTTCCCTTTCTGGGTGGATTTGCCAGCCAAGCAAGGACGGTGGTTGAATCAGACCATAACGAGATCTATAGAGTTGTTGTAAGTGCCAATGACGGAATCACTAGCCTACGGTGCGGGCATATATGACGGCAGCGTACGCCGCATTTGACGTGTCCGCAAATCCACACAGCTGCAATGCTGCATCCGAATTTAGCCATCTCGGTAATTTGACCTCTTCTAATAATTTTAGTTTGCTTCTAATATTTGACCATTGTTCTTTGATATCTGTAGGGAGTTCGTCATCCCAATCGAAATTTCGAAACCACAGACTCTGTAATAGGATCTTTATTCCTATTGTGACGGGTGATAGCCAGCCCATTGGATCGAAAACGCGTGATGTCTCGGACAGCATATTTCTTTTGGTGAATTTTGTCGTGATTGGCAGCAATACTTGAAACGAAAAACAATCGGTTTGTGGGTCAAATTTGATTCCTAGAACAGAAATAAATTTTGTTACTTCGGTAATTTCCCGAATTGAAATTTCTCGGTCATCTGCTGGTAGGTTCTCCAAGAATTTTACATTATTGGCTGCCCATTTGCGGAGGTGATACCCACCGCGTTTTAAAAGGGATATCAACTCGCTCGCTCTCTGCAATATTTTCGCTGCAAACGGGTGACTTTCGGTATGTGTGCTAATTTATTGAGAGCTTGAGTTACCAGAAACGAAGCTGAATCCGTACCGTAGGTGTTTGTGAGAAGCCGGTAGTGTCTCACTGGTAAAACTGGTGAGGCACGCCAAATGATGCGTTGGTAGTCTGTGTCCGGGTTTTCGATCCACAACTGACGGAACATTTTTTCGATGTCTGCCTTGATGATGTAACGATGTTTCCTGAATCTTATTAATATTTCTATGAGAGATTGTTGAACAGTCAAATACGACAGGTAGTTTGGTGGTTGAACTACTTTCCTTGATTACGGGATGGTGTGGAAGGTAGTACAATTTCTCTTGTGGTTGATCGATTTGATCTGGTGGTATCAGCTCCATGTGACCGAGCTCTTCATATTCTTCAATGAACTTGGAGTAGCTTCGGTGTAGTTCGGGGTTTTTCATCAGCTTTTGTTCTAGTGAGCTGAATCGCTTGACTGCTTGGTGTAGTGAGTTTCCCAATACGAGTTTATTGGGCTTGAAAGGCAGTGAAATCCTGAATTAACCTGAACTTTCAATCTTCAAATTTTTGTCGAAGTGTTCAATGCATAGCTTTTCTTCACCGGTGTTCTGCTAGATAGCTGGTAGTTCTTCTGTCTCCCAGAATCTCCTCAATGATTCGTCGATGCTGATTTCTTGTTGAACAGAGAGACAGGTGATCGTTTGGTGTGGTACGCCATTCGATTCATAAATTCCCCTTACGATCCACCCTAGATTGGTTTTCTGTGCAACGGGCTGGTCTGCGCTTTTTCTTATCTGACCGTCAGATAGAAGCATTAGAAATTTGTCACACCCAATCAAAATATCTATGGGACCCGGCGAGTCAAATTCGGGATCGGCTAACGACAATTCGCTTAGGTACGTGATTTGCTTGCGATTTACAGGTTTAGGAGGTAGATTCGACGTTATTTTTGGTATTATGTATGCTGTGAGTTCGATACTAAATTGTGTGTCGATTCTGGATCTCACCAAAAATGAAGACACACCTCTCGTATCTAACTAATTTATGAGTTTACATTTTTTTTATTTGACTAACTTAACAATATGAAAAACCTGCAAACTCACACGTTTACACATATCTTAGTTTTTATAGAATTTGGGTGCAGTCTAGGAAGTGGTAGAAAGCAGAGTATCTGCGGTAGTATTTTATTATTATTGATTGAAGGGCCATGAGGGCGATAAGCCACCTCGCACTGCGACCTAAAAGATCTATTGTGCTGGACCCTACTTAATTATCCGCCCAGTCAATATTCAGGCTCTTAATGAATCTGATAATACTACTGGCCAGATACATACTATCCGGGCTCATTGTTCTCCCTCCTAGATGTTGCAGTCTTTGCTGGAAAATGGCTGGGCATTGGCCCAGAACATGTTCCGCTGATCCGCTTCCAGACCGAAGAAGCGGCATCGATCTGTCGTACTTAGGTCCATCTTCTTAAGGTGATAACTTAAGGGAACATGACCTGTGAGGAAGCCAGTAAGCAGCCTCAACTCAGGTTTCCTAAGTCAAGACACTCCTTAACCCTGACAGACGAAGTTGATATAAATTTCTTCGCCTGTCGCAAACCTGAAATTCTGCGCCAGTAGGAGGGGACTTTTGAACATCCTTCCAGCGTTTTACCGCTGCTCTAAGGTGTCCCTTAGTAACGCCGCAGAAGGGTTCTGGCCACGGGCGAGGCCATCAGCTGCCTCGTTTCCTTCGATTCCAGTATGACCTGGCACCCACATAAGTGTTACCTTATTAAGGCCTGCCAGATGTTTAATAACCTCCAGACAATCCCATACCAGCCTTGACTCAACGGTACAAAACCTAAGAGCCTTTAAGGCCCATTGGCTGTCTGATACGATATAAATCTTTGCATCGTTTAGGCATTTTGCTATGCCTAGTGGCTCTATTTTGAACTTTCAACAAATGTTTGTTTCAGTTCAGTTTTTGATCTAGGGGAACCCCTAGATATTTAACGTCGCTTGAAAAAGGAACAGTGACAGTGACAGACAATGACAGTCTTGTTTGGATTGACACTGAGTCCTTCCTGGTAACACCACTGCCATATTATAATGAGTGCATTTTGCATGCGATCAGAACTGACCTCATCAAACTTGCCTCTGATTATGATAGCCACATAATCCGCATAGCCCTGGACATCAAACCCATGGCTTCTCAGAAGGACCAGTAATCTGTCAATAACCAATGACCACAAAAGAGGAGATAGTACGCCTCCTTGGGGACAGACCTTTACGGCCCTGATGGTTACTGACTCGCCACATAGCCTGGCAGTAATCTCACAATGTTCCAGCATGGAACGGATCCACCTAATTGTAGAAAGCAGAACCCTTTTTTCCATTGCTGCCCTCTCTATAGATCCATAGGAGGAATTATCAAACGCCCCCTCAATGTCCACAAAGACACAAAGAGCAATTTCTTTATATGTCACTGCTTTTTCAATCCTCGTGACTAGACCGCTAAGGCCATCACAGTGGATTTACCAGTTTGATTCGCAAACTGGTTTCGATGCAGCGGATTTTTTCCAAGGACCTCACTTCTTATTTGATAGTCCAGGATTTTTTCCATCGTCTTTAATAGAAACGATGTGAGGCTAATTGGCCGATATGCCCTGGCCTGGGTGTCTGGACGATCCCTTCCCCCCTTTGGTATAAAGACCACATTTACCTTCATCCACAGTTTCGGAATATAGTTAAAAGCATAACTTGCCCGAAACATCTGGATCAAGCTGGGGAGTATTTCCTCAATAGCTTTTTCAAGTAAAGTTGGAAAGATACCATCCCCTCCAGCGGATTTGAAAGGTTTGAAAGACCCAATAGCCCATTGCACCTTGCTGGGTGTGAATATTTTCCCAGAGAGACTCCAGATCCTACTGCGAGGCGCATATCCCACCTCACTTGAGGGATCATGCGAGTCCTCTTAGGCACCTACCACTACTGAATCCGGAAAGTGGGTCTCTAGCAGTACCTCTAAGGTTTCCTTCCGGTTTTCAGTGAACCTCCCGTCTTGCTTCTGGAGAAGTCCTAAACCATTTGAATGATCCCTGGAAAGGACTTTCTGGAGACGAGCTGCAGAGGGCAATTCATTGATTCCCTCACAGAAATTCCTCCAGGTAGCCCTTTTGGATTTTCTTAGTTCGAGATTATATTCCGTCAAGGCCATCCTATACTCGCCCCATTCACCGGTGCGTTTAACCTTGTTGAATAATCTTCTCGTCTTTTTACTCAGTTTACCCAGCGTCCCGTTCTACCGAGGGACCATCTTTGTGGACTCTCTTCGCTTAACCGGGCAGCTGTTCTCGTAAGCCAAGTGTATAGAATTATGCAGCTGGTTTGAACAGATCTCCAAACCCTCTGGAGATCTATGTTGCCCACAACCGAGGGCATTTCTGATCCAAGTGAGACTCTATAAGAATCCCAGTCGGTCAGTTTTGGAACTCTGATTTCCTGCCGCTACATGGTCTCAGCCGCCAAATCGAATCTGATGTGCAAGTGATCCGATAATAAGGCCTCTTCAGACACATGCCAGTTTTTGACCAAGTCGCTGAAATGCGGACTAGCAAGGGTCAAGTCTAGTAGGTTTCCTTCCCCTATTGACAATGTCTACATTATTTGAGAACAGAAACTCAAAAAGGTACTCACCCCTGTTATTGATATCCGTGCTATTCCACACCGTATGGTGCGCGTTTGCATTGCGTCCTATCAGGTAGGCCAGCCCATTGCGTTTGCAATGAGCTATGAGCCGCCTAACTGCAAGTGGAGGAATTAACTCTAAGTCTCCAGGAAATTAGGCAGATGCCATTATAGCCTCCTGTTTGCCTCTTTCACCCAGAACCTCCACCATTACTGCAACCAAGTTCCTGGAGATTAACTATAAAATGGGAATAAAATTAATTTGCGAACTGGCCAAAATAGCCGCTCTTGGTTATCAGTTCCGTTATGATAAAAAACTTACCCACTTGATTTGTTATACCTTTAATCTAGTTACCTGTCATCCATGGCTCCTGGATCGAAGCCATGCAAATGTTTTGGCAGATAAACCTACAACAAAGGACGTTCGAAGACGCCTTTGCAAGATGCAGGTTTATCTGCAGGCAGGCGATGTGTGCCTTCATTTTTCCGAAGGCCTCTTCTGAAAGCCCTGCTCAGCCTCTTCTGGAGGCCCTGCTCACCCTCCTTTCCCGCACCGTCACCACCCGCATGCTTTTTTTTGTCCGGCCGATGACTAAAAAGTGTCCTCCATCGCCGTTTTGCTGGCCCCCGCTGCCTGAGAGCCTTTAGGCCTCACTAGTGGCTTCCGCGGGAAGAGCCCTTGCGGGGCATTCTTGCGTGGAACCCCTGATGCCTTTCTCTCTCTCTTTCCCGCCTTCTCTTCACCTGTCTCCTGGAGAGAGGGCGGCCACCCCCGTGGTCTTGGATACAGGTGCCGCTACTGTAGCATCCACAGGCTTGACCACTTGGGTCCCGCCGACCTCAGCCGGTTTAGCACCACCCTGACCACCCTTGGGATGCAATTGGACAGTCCCAAACTTATAGTTGACTTTAAAGCCAACCCCCTTGAGCTTCTCAACTGAAGAGTGGTCCATAGAGAAGGTGAAAAAGTCCGAAGAGCCTTTCGCCTCTCTCCTGATCACTCTCCAGTTGATCGCCTGCATGCCCTCGTTTTGGCTTTTGTTAAAACCAAAAAGCTTCTCCGTGGGCAATTCAGTACTATTTTGGAAGGTGCCGAACACAATCCTGGCTCGAGGCAGGTTTTCCGCCTCAGCCACGATCAGCTGTGCATCCTCCCATGGCTTGATGGTTCCTATGGCCTCCCTGAGCCACTGAACAGTGGCACGGTCAGCACAGGCTAGTACCAGCCAACCATGAGTAAACTGACTGCCAAGAAACTTAGGTTTAAGCTCCTTGGCCTCCTACTCTAGCACCTTATCTACGATGCCCGCCTGGACAGCCTTAAGCTGCTCTTGAGTGAGGACAACTTTAGGAAAACCAGAGGGCAAGATCCCAATGATCTCCGACTCCGCAGTCTGCCTGAAGGTTAGTCCAGACCGGACCCGAGACCGCCGCGACAGATTCTTCTCCCCTGGCCTTTTTTTGTGCCGGTGGAGTACCCTCATCCGAGCGGTAATAAGATATTACATATGGAATATTGGGTAGATGTTCAGAATTGTTACAGTTTTTTTGCGAAGTCGATAGTTTTTTCTATCCAGATAACATCATGGTTTGCCTGTAAAACCACTTTGTCTTCCTTATTTTTGAAATACCCACTTAATAATCGCCTATCATATTTGAATTATTTCCACGTTCTAAGTCAATGTTAAGTGTTCCTCAGATTATAGTCTTCTTCAATCCTCCGATGTGTTGACCTAACATATACTCGTAGCATTCTTTAAAAGGAATAATTATAAGAAATTAATGGCTGTAGCACGTTTGACCCGAACGATATTTTGTCTAAAGCCTTCTTTGTCATAAATGTATGTATAGCGAATTATATAATTTTCCATATAAAAAAAACACAAGAAATATGCAACAAACAACCTAATTAGCTATTATAATAAAATTTACTATTAAAACATTAAAACTAAAATAAAAATTAGAATGATCCTTACTTTGCCATTATTATTAAAACTTTTTTTTTTTGGAAAATTTTTCTATGTTTGTTTATTTAAGTTCGTTGTTGTTGCTTTTCTCTTATGAATACATTAACTACAAACAAGTATTTAGCTGAAAGGTTTAGTTTTTATATATGTTTTGGAAAACTATTCGTTATTTTCTTTTATATACGTTGTTACAATATTTTGTTTAGCTTTAAAGTATTTTCATTATAATATTATAATTATTATTTACATAAATATAAATATTGTAAAATATATTTTTTGTTAGTTTTAGTTTTTAAATAAACGAATATGTTTCAGAAATACAATAACTCCGTAGAACTACCATAATTAGATATGCAAAATTAAGGATATACAAGTTAAACGAAAATTACAAAAAAATTTTGTTTGATGTGGAGATAAGGGAATTGTCAAGTTCGTGTATGTAGGCACCCCAAATCCTCAATGACCAACATTTAACGTAAAACCACTTTAATGCATTAAAAATCGCTAATTATACTTAAAAAACGATTAAAGCTCCCCAATAATTCCATACAAAAAAAGAAACGATAAAGACAAACCATTATCTATATACGAGTATAAACATTTTACATTACAATCCCACGTTTTTGGTTTATCATCAATAATAGAAATAAAATCGATAACAGTGCAAGAGCTTTAAGTAAATGTAAGTTTTCGTTTGGTAGAGCACTACATCACCAACAAAAAAACAAAAATCTAATTTCAACTCACAAACGAGCAACAAATCATAGAAAAATCAAAATCTAATGTTTTCTATTGAAATAGATATTTTACATGATTTTCCCAGATTTTCGTTAGATAAAAGATACGAGAATAAAAAAAAAAAAAAAATAAACTTTTCCGAAAATAACAAAAACGGGAAAAATAAAATTAAAAGCTTCAATAGAACTGAAAAATGTTTTAAAATTGATCGTATTTCGTATCATTCATTATTTTTCCCCGAATTCAAGTAATTTTTTATTCTATACATATGTATATATATATATATATATACGGTTATATCATTTTTGAAGCAAAACTATATGTACAGTGAAGATAAATTTTTGAGATAAGTATAACAGACAAAAAAGGTAATAAAACGAACAAAAATACTTACAATTTTCTAGATACATTTAAACAATACAATTGAGTACAACGAATTTTCTTTTTGCATTTTGCTGTTTCTTTTTTTTTTTTTTTTTGCTTAATTTATTTTGTTATTTAAGGAGAAAGGAGAAAATAAAGAAAACGTTCTCGTTTCGTACACAAAACGTCATATGTACGTGAAAACGTGGTAAAATTAAAATCGAGCAAAAAAAAAAAAATGGTTTGAATGGAAAATGTACAAAATGAAATTACGTGAGCTTTTGAGTCGGTATACTATAATTTCTAACATTTGTGTACGTATATAAATACGCTATCAATTTAATTGGGTTTCGATAAAAATCAGGAATAGTTAAATGTATAAAAATTGCATTGTATCCAAATATAAGACGCGTCACTTACGAACTTAACTACTTTATTATTAAAGTTTATACAGATATACCGTGTACCAATGTTGTATACACACCTTAATGCTGATCAATAAATTTATTTATTAGTTCTAGAATGTTGGCAACATTTATGAGATTCCCCTGTATTATTTTGCTGGAAAATTTCAAATAAATCAAATAAAATAAAAAAAAATGATTATTCCCAAATGTAATTTATTTATGTTTTTGCACAATATGTACATTTATGTAGGTAGATGGTTAGTTCAATTTACTGGTATAGGTACTATAGACATAGAGTTCCAAGTTATATTCATAATAAATAAAAAAAAATATAATCGAGAATATTGATCAATATACCGTGAACTGTGAACAATTAAAATCAATTTTGCTACAAAATGTGAACTCAATATTTACAGGATTACGTCGTCGTAAATTTAAACCGTTCCCAAAAGCTTTCTTCTCATTCAAACATTATTCTAAAAAAATATTTGTTTATAAAATTTTTAAGGCCGCTTATTTCTTATTGCTCAGAATTTGAATAGCAATACTTCAGAACTCTGCTTGGTTTTTTTGCCAAATGTGAAAGCAACTATAGCATTTTTCTCCGTAGTCTTTTTCCGAGTCGATTCCACTTAGTTTCTTGCGTATAAATTTAATTTAAACATACAACATCATAAAAGCAACAATATCGTAAGTATATTCCGAAATACAAATCGAAAATTTGAAATCTTTTAAAAGCTTTTACGTACGCGTAGCTTTTACTAGATTTAAAATTAAATTCAAGTTTTAATATTCCGACTAGTTAACTATGGTATTTCGTTTTCCTACTACAAAGAACGTTAGGTTAGGTTAGAGTGGCTGCTTAGGCACACTTAGACCGGTAACGGTCCATTGTGATAACACGCAATACATCACCTTTACCATTATTGGAACCATTTCGAGCTACTTATGTAGTATAAGTCATCCCGCAATTTAATGTTTTCGAGATCCGAGAGGCAGTCCATTATGAACTTACCCAAGTGTTTGTGCCTTCTGAGTGCCAAAGCTCGACACGAGCAGAGGAAGTGGGCCAACGTCTCTTCCTCCTCTTCGTCCAAGCAGCTTATGCAGAAGTCATTTGCCGCCAGACCCAGCCTTCTTGCCGATCATCCGTCCTGCAGTTCCCCATGACGCCCGAGTGACCTGGGACCCAGATTACCTGGTTATTGAAATGCTCACCCATCTCATTTAGAGATGAGTGACAACTCAACGCCACCCGTGACGCCAAAGACACCGATTCTAACGACCAGATCGCCGCTTGACTGTCCACATAGATTGCGATATCATCTGAGGATACCACATTATGCTTCAACCACGTCATGATCTCCACAATCGCTACGACTTCAGCTTAGTACAGGTTGCAGTAATCAGGGAGACGAATCGAAATGTTTACGTTTAATTTGTCACAGAATACTCCAGCTCCCACTTTGCCGTCTAGCTTGGAGCCATCTGTGAAGAATTGCAACGCTTCGGTTTCCGATAACGGTCTATCCCTCCCGGATTCCCTTGAAGGGAAGGAGGTTCGAAATCGCTTCTCGAAACGTAGAGTAATGTAGTCAAGATTCGCCAGCTCATCCTTCAACGATCTAACGATAGTAGATTGTCCTGTACTAAGACACCTCCACTGAGAGACGGCTGCAAGTCGTACAACCGTATTTCCCGCCATCTGTTTGCCAAAAATGTCGACCGGAAGAAGGTGCAACGTAACCTCTAAGGCACTTGTCGGTGTCGACCTCAATGCCCCGCTAACAAGCATACAGGCCATCCTTTGCACCCTCTCAATCTTACTTTTATAAGTTACCTTGTCCAGAGCTGGCCACCAAACACCCACCCCGTACATGAGTACAGGTCTCACTACAGCAGTGTAGAGCCAGTGTACCAGTTCCGGCTTCAGACCCCATCTGTGACCAATGGTGTTCCTACAGGAGTACAAAGCTATAATAGCTTTGTTTATTCTCTCCAACATGTTGGGCTTCCAACTAAGCTTACTGTCCAAGATAATGCCCAGATATCTAGCTCTATCAGTAAAAGCAAGTCTCGTGCCATTTAAGGTAGGAGGGATAACTACCGGGATTTTGTATTTCTTAGTTAAGAGTACCAGCTCTGTCTCGGACGGGTTAATACAAAGTCCACATTTGCCAGCCCATTTCGTAACGATGGTAAGCGCATTCTGTATTACGTCTACAATCGTGCCCAGGAATTTCCCGGTAACAGCTAAAGCTACGTCGTCTGCGTACGCGGTAACTTCAATACCCTCTCTCTCCTATTCTAGTAGCAATCCGTTTACCACTATTGTTAACGCACAATAAACAATAGAATTAAAAAACTTACCAAATTAATGTTCACAAAATCTCAACCTGGAAAACATAAATAACCATAACCTAAAGTAAGAAAAAATAGAAATATAAATTTACCTGTAGATTAAATAAATACTTACCTTTTACTATTGTATAATTTTTGGTCATCCTGAAAAATAGAATTAACAATTAAAAATTTATGTAATTCGATTGTAAATAAAAACAATTCTAATTATCTTCAGTATTTACCAAAATAATCAAAATATTCCAAAATGACAACTCAAATTGTCAAATGGTGGATGAATTTCAATGCAGTATTTGGAGTTCAGTGCAACAATAATAACATAGAATTGATCGACGCGATACCTGAATGTGAGCGTCGATACTAAACTTGGAGTAATTTGCCGAACTAAGCTGAACCTTTTGGGAATTTTGGAAGCATTGTATTCATTCAAGATTTCAAATTCGCTTGAACAACATAAATAAAAATAGTAATATTAAATTAAATAAATCAAATATTTATACCATCATTTCAATAAAATTGTATTTTATATAAATACTTCAAACATTAAAATAAAATTAAATGAAATATTAGTAACTTCAAATTGGTGACGTTTTTGTGTAATTAATTATTCAGTAAGCACTACAGTGAATCGCGTGTGTTTGTCTTAAAGTTGGAAATACCGCCATTTTCGCATTACTTCAATTTTTTACGTATTCCGTGTAAATTGGTGAGATAATTCTTTGGCATAATTGCAACATAAAATCAATCAGTTTTTGCACAACTATGTTTCAGAGAAGAGGGGACAGAACCCGCCCCCTGCGGTGTTCCCCTAGTTACTCGCCTCTTGATGGTTAAGTCCCCCAACTTTGAGCTAACAATCATGCCTCCCAGCATATAATTGATTAACCCTATCGGAGGAACGTCCACCTCCAAAAATGACAATCCCTCTTTCATTACCTTCGCTTTCACATTATTAAAGGCGCCCTCTATATCCAGGAAGGCCACCAAACAGAATCCCTTAGAATTAATCGATTTCTCAATCGTACACACCAAGGCGTGCAGAGCAGTGTCCACAGATCTACCTAATGTATACATCCAGCAGCCTTTCCAAGGTTTTCAAAAGAAAGGATGATAGAGTTATTGGTCTTAGGTCCTAAGGATAGACATGTGAGCTTTTCCCCGCTTTCGGTATAAACACCACATTGACCTCCGTCCAGTACCTAGGAATGAGCCCAGCTTCAAACACCCTTTGAATATAGCTTCCAGGTACGAAAGAATAATTACTGAGTTGTTTTGAAGTTCCGCTGGTATAATTTGATCCGGACCAGCCGATTTAAATGGTTTAAAACCCCTCAGTGCCCATAGGATCCGTTTCCTGGTTACGATATCCTCTGTGAACAATGACAGTGCTTCCTGATAATTGTTATGCACCAACAGGTCCTCAAAGCTCCCTGGGAAGTGTACCAGGGATTCTCCACTAGAAGCTGTCCAAGATCCGTCCGGTTTTATCAAAAAACTGGGACTAGCTGTACTTTTGGAAAGAATCTTCCTAAGGCGGGAGGTTTCGGATACCTCTTCCATTTTATCACAGAACATTCTCTAAGACCCTTGTGCCTTTCTTAATTCTTTCTTATAAATTCCGAGTTTCTCCTTATAGGAGTCCCAATCCTGACCTGAGCCTCCCTTGTATTTTTGACTCTATTAAATGCTGCCCTACAAGCCTTACGATAGGTTCCCAGTTCCCTGGACCACCATACTGGTTTTTGCCTACCTCTAGGCTTAACCAGTGGGCAGGCAGCACGAAAGGACCGGTTGCATGCACTAGTAACGCTAGCCACCATGTCCTCCAGCTCCCCAACGGTCGTAGGGGGCTCTAGATCCCTCGACGGCAACAAATCCTCCAGTAATTCCCCATATATGATCCAGTTGGTCCTTCTAGGATTCCTAAAGGCTTCCCGGGTAGCAGGGTGAATATCGATGATCAGAAAAAGAGTGTTCCTTATCCACCCTCCAATTTTTAACCATATGAAGAATATTATTTGAGGCAAGGGTCACGTCTAGAACCTCCTGCCGGTTACTAGTAATAAAAGTAGGTGCCCGCCCAATATTACACCCTGAAAGGTTAGTACTCATCAAATAATCATAAAGTGACTTACCTCTTTCATTAATGTCCGTGCTTCCCCAGATAGTGTGATGCGCATTAGCATCATCTCCCAGTACCACACATGCCTTTGTTTGTTCCGCTTCACGGATCAGCTCCTCCAGGTTATCTGGAGGAACCTCCTTCTCCCGGTCCATTTAGGCTGAAACTAGCCAGAATCTACAAGTGCCTACTTCCAAGCTAACTGCAGTAGTGTCACCATTGCTGTATTGAGAGAGAAGGAAAAGATTAATATTATTTTTCCCAAGAATACAAAATCTGATCTTTCCAGACTTATTAGATATAATTTTGTACCCCTTGGTTCTGAGGCACAGATCCTGTTGTTATTTATCCAAGGTTCTTGGATTAATATCACATCCTCACCCGAACTAGCCAGCCTGAGGAGTAGATCTGTCGAAGCAGCCTTAGAATGGTGAAGGTTAATTTGAATTATCTTAACCATAACCTTTCAACTTTTACCTACCTCTATGGTATATTCCGGCTACCGCAGGAATATTAACTCTCGGTATTTTATGATGCGCCGGATTAGCCCGTCTCGCTAAACCTCCTATCCTCTGAAGAGGACTTGTCAGTGCCCCCCCGTCTGGCCGAGTTGCCGACATCCTCCTCCATTGTTACACCAGCTACTTCGCTTGTGTGCTTCTCCTCCTCTTCCAAGTAAATCCCTGCCAGACCGAGGTCGCCGGATTCACTCTCCCCCTACACTCAGCTTCTCCCCCTATGCTGCTGGTACCCCCTTCAGGCCTGGGTGGGTTGCCACCATCCTCCGGTTGGCCTCCCGTACGCGCTTCCACCCCATCCTTTTGATAAACTTTGAGAGTAATTGACCCGAAACCGAAGTCAATTACTCCCTTCGTTTTGTGAAGGGGGGCATGGGGCTCCTTATTTATTACCATAATTGATAAATTCGAGCCCTCTTCGCCTCCTCCTGCTTGACGGTCTTCCAATTTCCAGACGGAAGATTCGGGTTACTGGCCTGAATGATTTTCAATGCCTCATCAGGGCTAGCCGGTTCAAATGGCAGCCAGACACGTGCCCTCGGCCTGCTGGGAATTTCTTCCCGGCTAACTACCGCAAGCTTTGCGCCTGGCCATACCTCCCCTACTTTGGCTATAGTCTTCTTATATAGATCAACAGATCTAGAGTCTGAGCATGCAGTCATCTTCACACGACCTTCATACCATCCCGCATTTCTGCAGGATGGTAGTGGTCCTGGATTTTCTTTAAGGACCTTTAAAAAGACGAGGTTGAGTGCATTAAACACCAACCTCCATTTATACGCCGTATGCTCTCAACTTCTTGACTTTCGTCAATTACAGCTAGTATCAACACATGCTCCCTCAGGAAATCGCTGAACAGCTGTGTCCCTGAGCTAGAGCTAGAGCTCGGCAATGTGTCAGTCAGCAACTTGGCCCGCTTGCTGTCAACTGCTTCCACTTCGTCCTGGGACCGCTGTTTTTTCGAAACATCGCTCTCAACTTCTTGACTTTCGTCAATTACAGCTAGTATCAACACATGCTCCCTCAGGAAATCGCTGAACAGCTGTGTCCCTGAGCTAGAGCTAGAGCTCGGCTTTGTGTCAGTCAGCAACTTGGCCCGCTTGCTGTCAACTGCTTCCACTTCGTCCTGGGACCGCTGTTTTTTCGAAACATGGGCCCTTTCCGAGCTTCCGCAGCCCACAGTGATCCTTGCCCAAGCTACTGATGTTCTTTGCCCAAGCTACTGATGTTCTTTCCGTGAGCGGCGATTTCGGTACCGCCTTTTCGCTGGAGAAATGTCTCTCGTCCCACTCTCCTGTGCTGCGTTGGTACCGCTTACTCCCGGGATTGGTTCCCTAGGGTCAGCCACCTTTGAAACCTTAGAGGCTCCACCCGTGTGGTTCGAGGTACCTTCCTTAGCTGTTACCGGCTTTTGAGGAGAGCCGGTGCCATTGTTTTTTTTTGTGTTTAGATCCTTCCAATTTGATTCCCGCGAGTATCGGAGAAATAAAGGTCCGCCTGGCAAGAAATCCGAATACGCAGGTAAGGCTAATTACAATTGGAGGTCGCCAGGTATCCAGAAGGCTCCGTTAGCGACTGGGCTTTGTTACATGGGCCCCCAGCCTAGTTGATCATCAGGACGGGTCGCTTAACATAGTCCAGCCCATTCGGCTCGCTAGCACCCCGGCCTCCCAGCACCTCCTTTCCTCCGCTCCACATTATCATTCACCTATTCACATGAAAAGCCTAATCCGATGGGAACTATTCCATTTCCAGGGTCACCCGTTTAAAGGGTACAACACTCATCACCCGCAGAAACTCCGGAGGTGCAGAGAGGACGTGATGCACAGTCTGCCGTGGTTATTGGTCGATGGTTTTCTGGCGCTATCTGTTCGCCATTCCATGCTGGGCATCATAGGCACTCAGAATTTAATGCATTGATATTAACCACTCCTCAGTTCCCTTAGACTCTCCCACCAGCTGAACTGTGGTTATGGGTGGCTTATTTAATTCACCTCTAATAAACTACCTATCGATAGGCCGTCCACTATCCACCACCTGTGACCCCTCCCCCCCCCCCCCCGACGGGTACAAATAACGTTACGTGTAACTGTATTTTGAATTGCAAAAAAAAAATTCAATTATTTTTATAAACATTTACAAGTTAAAATTTTTAATTCTTAAAAATCTTAATTTTTGTCACTCATTCCAAAGAGAAATTTTTAACTTGTTGGGAAAAGTTTTAAAAAAAAATAGAAACTTTAAAATTTCGTAATAAATATACTGTAGTATACCAAATTTTCTTGTGCTAGGTTAGGTTAGGTTTGGGTAGCGGTCCACTAGGACCACGCATAGACACAAAAATGGTCCGTAGCCATACCACGAATAATTGTTTCCTCCAACTCATTGGAACCATTTTTTTCCGTTAACAAAGCGCTGGATACTCCTGACGTCCATCCTACATAGGTCCATCAGGTCTTTGAAGAGGGGTGCCCCTAGAAACTTTAGTCTGTTTCGTGCAAAAAAGATAAAATACCGTCTCTTCCTCCTCTTCGTCCTCGCAACTACGACAGTAGTCATGTGAGAAGACACCAAGTTTACTTGTATGCCTCCCTATGAGACAGTGCCCTGTAATCACTCCAACAACCACACTGCTCTGACTTCGCTGGGAGGAGACAGAAGGTGAGATTTAATAGAAGTTCCTCGCAGAATACTTCAGCCCTGACTTTCCCATCTCGTTTTGAACCATCAGTAAAGAAGTTTATAACTCCTGGTTCCAAAACTGCACCCATCATCCAGCCCTCCATGGATGTGATCCTAGTCCGGAACTTTGTGTCATAATATAGTGACGGGACAGTATAGTCGGTTGTCTTTGGAATTTGTTTGTTACACAAAATAGATGAGTGCCCTGTAATGTTGCAGGTCCACAAAAAGATGGATTTCAGCCGTATGGAAGTACAAGCTGCCAACTGTTTCCCCAAAATATCTACAGGAGCCAAAAATAGCAGTCTCTAGTGCCTGAGTGGATGTGCTCCTCAGTGCACCACTGATCCACAGAGAGATTGTTCTTTGAACTTTTGTCAACAGATTTTGGATGACAGTTTTGTCCAGAGCAGGTTACCAGACTATTACCTCACATAAGAGTATGGGTCTGACTACTGCGGTATAAAGCCAATGTACGATGCGGGGCTCCAGCCCCCATCGTTTCCCAATGGCATTTTTGCAAGAGTATAGCGCTACAGTAGCTTTCTTTACCCTTTCCAGAATATTAGGTTTCCAATTTAATTTGCTATCCAAAACGAGACCCAGAAACTTCGCTTCAACGGTAAAAGTCAAACTGAACCTATTTAAAGTGGGAGGATCGATTTGAGGAAGTTTATATTTCCTAGAGAAGAGAACCAATTCGATTTGGTGTGGGTTCACATTCAACCCACAGCCATTGGCCCATAATGAAAGGGTGCCAGGATATTTACCACGGACACCAATAGCAACATCATTCGCATAGGCAACCACCTTGAAGCCACCGTCCTCCAGTCTCAGCAACTGGTCATTTATGACCAAGTTCCAAAGCAGGGGGGACAGTACGCCACTCTATGGCGTACCTCTGCTTGCAAATCTTCGGATGGAGGATACCCCAAAACTGACATTTATGATCCTGCCTCTTAACATCTGATGAATCCAGTCCTTGAGTGATTCATCTACTCCCAGATCTGAACGTGCCCGAGTTATAGCCCCAGGAAGTACATTGTTAAAGGCCCCCTCAATATCCAAGAAGGTTACCATTGCGTAGTCTCTATATTCGAAAGATTTTTCAATAAAAAATACAAGAGAATGAAGAGCAGTCTCTACAGGTCCCCCCTTGCAATAGGCATGTTGAGATTTAGGCAGCTTTTCCGACACAATCGTGCCTCTAATATGAGCTTCTATTTGTCTTTCCAGTGCTTTAAAAAGGAAAAAAAAGTCTTTGAGATTGCAGTGTGAGCGTTTCCCCCCCTTAGTTATGAGAACAACCTTCACTTCTGTCCATTTACTAGGAATGTGACATAGTTCTAGGCTGCCTTTGAAAATTACCTCTAACCAGTAAATTGTTAGATCCGTAGTTTGTTCAATATCCGAGATGGTCAAGACGGCGATGAAACAACCGAACCCGAAGATGAAATCCAATCCCAAGAAGACCGAAGGTATGCAACAGAGGCGAATGAATTTCGAAACCAAATTTTGTTGAACTTTTAGGCTGATAATAAAAAATTCGGCACGGATTGGTTTTAGCTGTCTCACTTGAGAGGCGACGATGGCAAATTTTGGAAAAGGAAGATTTAATTTGTTTTTAAATTAAAATAGGAATTTACTAATGTTTATTCAATTGTGTATTATGTTTGCAAATTTTGGAAAAGGAAGATTTAATGTTTTTTTAATTAAATAAACAGCGATTTTTAGTTAATAATATTTCCACACCAAGAAATAAATGGCGCCACTTTGACTGAGACAGCTAAAACCAATGCTAGCCAAAAATTCATTATTTGTAACTTAACAAAAATGGTTTATTCATTTTAAAAATTCAAAATTAGTCAACCTCCATGTTTGGGTATATCACAAAAAAAAAATCGCCTTCGTGGCTTATTGTAAATCACATAATTAGTTGAGCCGTCATGGCTTTTATAAATAACAAAATTGGTCAGCCTTCTTGGCTATTATCACTATAATGTTTAGAATACTTATACCTAACTAATTCAGTTTTTTCAACTCTATTTCTAAAATTTGTTGTTTTAATTTATTTTTTTCTATAGCTAGCTGCTCCATTTTTAAATGATGCCTCTTATTTTCTTCTAATAAAGCTTCGATAATTTCTTTTAGTTGGTTTGAGCGATCATTTATTTTATAAAGTGCCCTATAAATTATTTTTTGGTTTAAATTTCCATCCTCAGAACTTTCATTTTGATTTTTAGCAAATTCTTTAATGTTGTTGTATAATTGTTCCTGAATATTAACTTGCTTTTCTAAAAGCCTTAATTGCTTGGGTCCCCTTATTTGATTTGATTCTGCTTCTGTATGTGTTTCCATTCCAACACTGTCAACCATTTGGATATCGGCCTCTTCTTCACGTAATGGTGAATCTTGAATTTCGGTAGCTGTTCGTATATTTTCTTGAGTGGGATTTTTTTTTACTGGCGTTGTCAGGATTAAAGTCCGCTTGGGAGGAATCCCGAATTTATTAGCATTCGCGACCCCTTCGACACATTGCAAAAAGATACACTAATATGTCTTACATCCGCAGTAAATTTGATGCGAATATGTAATGACATTTTTGTATGGAGTGCGATTCACGTGCGGATTCCATAATACCAATTTTTCGCACTGCATTACCGACTTTCGTTCACTTTTCATTCGACGTATTCAATAATACGTCAAATGTCCAATCCGAGTAAAACTCTCTCCGCAGTCAATCCGGCGAGTTGTATAATCGAGGCCCATATTTTAACAGCTGGTGGGATTGCAGTTTCTTTGCGGATCGATAACACAGATTACCGTCGGATACTATAATGCAATTAATTTTAAATGCGAAATGAATGCGGATCGAATGAACTCCCGCCGCAGTAAATCCGGCAAGTTGTATAATCGACATGATTATATGAAATTTCATGTGTAAGTATTTATCAAATTCGGAATAAATTTTGCATTTCAAAAAATGTATTTTGTAATATTTACCAAACCACAAGTAACTATAATTTGGATTCCAATTATTTGAGTATTTTAAATCGCACTATATTTTGGATCTTAATTATTTGCATACACAATCTCAAAATCCATCAAATTTGGTTGTTACCAAAGAGGCAAACATTAAAATTAAACATAAAAAAAAATTTAAGATTTTAATTTAAATACTCCTTCATATATGTCCCAACCCAAAACAATTAAAAAAGCTTATAAGCATCTAAATAGATTTAAATATAAATCTTTTTATATTTAGATGTTGGGTTAGTGTTCGTCATTATACGAGCGTAGCATCAACCAGACCCATCATTAGAAATACAAAAAAAGCTAATAAAGTTGACTCGGCCCAAAAACCTAAATAAAACAAAAAAAATCTCAACGACATTAATTAATCTGTATAATTATGACTAAAACTAAATATTTATAATTTCCATGTTATTTTACTGTAATCACAACATAACAAATTAAACATACAACATTTTTTTTAGTTCGTCGTTGCTGCTGCTGGTTGTTGTTGTTGTTGGTGTTATGTATACTTTAACTTAATTTTACTTTTTAATTTTAAAAATATTTACACACACACACATTCATAAACACCGAACGAAACGAAAAGTTCTGTATATTTTTCTATAATTTTCATTGTAAAAAGAAAAACTAAAGGAATTATTTTTCTTCCATTCTCTCACTCACACAAAGCATACAAAGTAGAAAATAAACAGAATCATTCTTTTATGTTTTCTTTTTTTTTTTTGTGTGCTGTTTGCTTTTTGAGGGTTACTAATATTTAATGTCTAAATACCAAAAACTTTACCGAAACAAAACAAAACAAAATTTCAAAATTTGCATTTAGATTATGTTATTTTCCATATTTCGTTTTGTTGCTGTTGTTGTTTTATGTGTGCTTTTTCTGTGTGTAAGCTTTTTTCGTACTTTTTATTTTTATTTATTTACTAAACCAAACCATGAACCGAAGAAAAATCTAACTGTTCTAGAGGGTTAAAACAACTGTAAAATGGTAAAAAAGCTCACCATAAAAATATGGAAGGAAACATAGAGGGGGACGAAAAACTACATTTTTTTTTTCTACTTTTAGTTTATATTTTTTAATAAAACGAGAAAAAGCACAAAAAAATTATTTAAAAACCAATTAAATTTACAAGAGTATAACATTTTACAAACACAAGCAGACTGGTATATGTATATACAACATGTGCGGAGTGTATATAGTTGTTAGTTTCTGCTTAAATATAACAAAACAATAATAATAATAGTAAAAGCTCTACTAAATACAACAAAACAATAGTTTTTTAAAGTAATAGTATATTACGTACAGAAACGTACACATACAGTATATAAACAAACAGTGTTAGCGGTTAAACTAAACTTGTGTTTATACAGCAAAAAATAGGAAATAAAAAATAAAAATAAAAAATCGGAAAACCCATTGAATTAATGCATAATTCACGTAACCACACAAAAATACAGAATTTTAAATTAGATTTTTGCATTTGGAGCACAAAACGTTAGCTATAAGTTGCGATTTTGTTAGAAGGTTTATATTCTGCTGAATTTTTTAAATATACCTTAAAATTTAATCGTCTGTGTATTTATAGATTTGCGGACGACAAATACCCAAAGAGGTAGCACGATGTGTATACCATGAACAACCAAAAATGGTAATAAAAGTTTCACTGTCGTTGTTAAAAATTTGTTTATCACTAATCACTTACATATATGTACATACGTAGTGGCTGCTGCAAGTTCATTTATGCTGTGAGCGTAAAAATTCAATGGAATCATGAAAAATAAAATTTTAAGTGTAACAACCCAAACCCAAATATTCATTTAATGTTTGACAATATTCTGAATTTTTTGATCAAAACCTTAGCTGAGCAAAAATCACAAAGTCAATGAATCTGGCATTTTTAGATGCATTAGTTAAGGCGATTTTTTAAAAGAGACCAAGGGTTTTATATTCATCCAAGTGTCATTTCGCTTCGACCATTAAAAGAAAAATTCAAAAGAGATTTCTCAAAATAGTTCGTCAATTCCTCAGAATTATATTATGTCCAGGATAAAGTTAGCCCATAATATACCGAACTATTGAGTTCGATTGTAATACAAATTTTCTGAAACGGCTAGTAAAGCCATAAACATGTTGGAGTAGGTTTCGTTGATTTGGAAAAGAGAGAATAAAAAAACTAAAATTTCTCGGGAAATGTGAAAAATGAAATCATTGAATGACCCATTAAGATTCAAGTAGACAATGAATCCGTGATTCTAGCAGTATATCAGATCAACGTTACTTGTTCAATGATGCCTCATACATATGTATTAAAATAGTTTTGAAAGACTGACTTTGACAGTCTTCATTTGCAGTATTCAAAACGTTATGATTTATATAGTTTCTCTCTGGTTATTATTAGCGACTATATATGTATTTAGAACCCATCATCATTTTCGTGAATTTGTATAGGGTTTTCTTTATTAGTTCAACCTACGATAATAAAAACTTGTAAAGTTATAAATAGTAATACAAACTGAAGCTTATTAAAGTTTCCTATACCAAACAAAACTTTCGCAACGATTTGTGTATATATTCCGTAACAAAGTGGAAGAATATTATGTATGTACATATACGTGCGATACAAAATACCAACTTTTGTAGTGATGACACAGAACACAAATTAATATTGATAATTTTTTAATGTTAATTTTTTTTTTTCTAAATTATGCCAGAACCACAAAATATGCACCAACTTTTGAATGTTAGATTAAATATAACAAAATCAATTTTATATAATCTCACGTAGCCAAAATTTTAAATCTTTCAAATAAATGTAACACTTGTATATATACGTTAATACTTGGTTAAAAACTCGTTGTTTTAATTTGCAGTTATATTGGAAAATCATGTAAGATAATTTTCCGCATTTTGGATTTTTCCTATCGTTAAACGTAATCGAAAAATTATGAAAAAGGAAAAATTCTTTTTTATCCAAGAAGTATCTAATAGTTCTTGATATTACATAAACCATATCATATTATATACATGCATATACTTAGGTATTATGTTATTAAGGGGATGTGATACAGGGTCTGTTAAAAATAAAAAGTCGATTTGGTTTTGGGATAGTTTTGAAAATTTTTGGTTTATTAATTTGAATACCCGAATAATCATCATCTAGAATAATTTCTTGTGCCAAAAATAAGTTTTACGTTAATTAAGTCAAAGGTGGCATGAATGTTAAATATTTTAAAGAAAATTATCAAACCTAAATAATTAATAAATATTGATTGTTTCTGTGTTTAAATTTATTTAAACCCATCGTCGGCTATAGATCAGTGGTTAATGTATAATTGAGTAATAATAGGTCCACACGATAGGCAATCAACCATTGTGTGTGTAAACTCTTACGTTGGGCTAACACATAAAACCTACACTATTACGTTTTAAGTGTACGGTTTGAAACGTTATAAGTTCGGTTTGGCCAATAAACTCGATGTGTGTCGAGTAATTTGAATGGAATTTTATGCATATCCTAATTAAAAAAAAAAAAAAATAAATCAATAATTTAGTCTCTATGGTTTCAAATTTTTATATAATTTATAATTTATAACTTAATTTATTTAACTAATGCAAACAAAAACTTATTAAAGAAGTTAAATCCGAAATCTTTTTGAATAAATCCAATCAACTTGATTAACTACAACGAACCGAAAACTTGAATGTTTACCCAATTTTTCGGAATTATTTATTAGTAATATGTCTTAATATTCGTCACGATTAAGATCTAGATAATATCAAATGGCGCAATGCCTTGTAGTATATCGGGCACTTTATATATTTGCGGCCAAATCACACAATTGGAAATCACAAATTCTTTATATGGAACGGGAAGTCATGTTCTAATTTTATGACTTTTTCTGTTGTTGTTGTAATTAATTATAAAATTAGGCTCATTTTAAAGTAAAATTAATAGGAATTAAAAACAATTATTAAAATTCTACCAACTTTCATTTCGTCCTTTTCAAAATGGCCACTGAAATGTTAATTTTTATTTTTCTCCCGTGTTCAACTTATTTTTTTCTATTTTTTTTTATCTTTTTCCTCATTTTGTTCTATTAGATATACTGAAAAATCAGCGCAACATCTTGTTTTGTATTCTTGCAAAATACTCTTTGTTTTCTAATTCTTGAAGTTGGATGTGTTTGGATATATTTAGCTTACCATATGAACCAAATTCAAAAATCATGTCAGCTATCAAAGTGTTTGCCCAATTTTTCCTCATTTCATTATGATACCATCATAATTCATTGGGAAAATCATAAATTAGGAAAAAGGCAAAAAAAAAATAAAAAATTAGCCGAACACCGGAGAAAATTGAAAAAGAACATTTCGGCGGCCATTAGAAAATGGCGAAATGAAAGATGGTAGCATTTTTATAATCCCTATTAATTTTTATTTTTTTATTTTATGTAATTGCAGTGTATGTAGTGTGTTTCTAACTTAATTTACTAACTTATGGCTTACTTCTTCCCATTGGCGTTTCATAGTTACTGGTAAATTGAACCATTTATAATATTTGACACCCTGTATTTAAAAAAAACAACAACAAAATAAAAGTCATGTTTTATTCATGTTTTATTGTTTTTTGTTTAATCAGTGTTGCACAATCAAATCATAAAAAGCTATAAACGTTAAGTGCAATGTAAGCAAAATATGTGCCTGTACTAATTCGCCATTTCCGTTTCAGAGATATCAAAATTTTATATACTCTTCGAATTTAGTACAACATACTCGTATGTATAATTAACATTCTTTTTAAAGAATTTGTCTATCTGGCGAGAGAAAATGCTTCTCCACCGGGTTAAACTACATTTAAACTATCGTAGTCAGCCAGCTCGCTTGAACAAAGCAGGGTTATTTAACTCTAGTATATCAACACAAGAAATCAACGAAACAATAGTTTCGCTCAACAATTTAGAAACCCAACCTAATGGAGAACAACATTATCTAGCATTAAGAAATGAAGTATTGACCTTGGAGGAATTAATGTTTCATTGGAGAATAATTTAGTTTATATCTGAAAACTCTACAAAAGATATTTGTGAATGATAGTCAAACTACAAAGAATCGACAGGACACAAATTGGTAACTCAGGATTTTAGAATAATTCTTAAAGTTTTTCAACTATTTACTATAATATGGCTAATTGTTTTTACAGATTCCAATTGATTACTTCACCGGCTGTATGATTAATGACGTTTTTGCTAATGATTGTTATTATGAAGTCTAAGATATTATTATATTGGACTGAGATATTATTATATAATTCTCAGGGCTGTGGAGTCCGAGAAAAATGTTAAGCTCCGGCTCCAGCTCCGGCTCCATCTTCAACTTCAGCTCCGGCTCCGGCTTCAACTCCGGCTTCAGCACCGACTCCAGCTCCTGATTGCGTATAGGCATTAATTTGCAAAGATCATCGATTCACGTTTTTTTTTTTTTTTTTTGAAAAATACTTTCAATGATAATTTCCCATGGCATACCTCCGACGACTTCACCAATTATTTTTTGGCTATATACCTATTCGTAGTTTGTAGAAGTGGTTGCTTACTTACATTTAGAAGTCTTAGGTAAGATTACAGGGTTGGAACAGGGAGGGCACAAGCATATAGTTGCTAATTTACATATAGTTTAAACGGACGAACCACATTAAAGAGATATTCTGTACAAAATCAAACCTTCCGAAGCAATTAAAAACTAAGCAGGGATACCATATTAGCCTGTTCTGTAAAATATATATCAGGCTATTTATCAAGGAAAGCTACTGTACAAAAATGCTAAGTGATCTGTTCAATGCTCAATCATCTATTATATCAATTGCTATGGTAAATTTTTGCGAAAGATCTGTTGCCCACGCAATACATAAATTCTGTATCGGTGACGTGGATATTGTTTGAAAAAATGTGTGTGTTTTTTTTGTGTTCAGATTTATTTCATATCCATTTGTGCTTCTCCTAATTATTGCTATGATATAAACAAATCTGTGTTTCTTTTAAAACAAATTAACCGCTTTTTTCGTCGATTTTGAGTTATGAATGGTAATAGCTCGACAATCATCTAAATTTTCCAAATTAAGTTTAAGTTTTTGAATATTTTCCTAAAAGCGATTGTGACAGTTTCAGTTATCTTGTTTTTTGTTTTTAAACATTGGAAATAAACAAAGGGTTATTCGCAATTCTTCCAGTTGCTTCAGAAACGTTCAATTCTTTCGCCAATGAACAGAAAATTTCATTCATTTATTTCATCATTATTCATCATTTATTTCTGCTTGAAATTGCTATCTTCCATATTTCAGTTGAGTTCTACCTATTTCCAGCTCTAGAAGGGTTACCCGTAGGATTAAACAGTAAAGCACACTAGCTGGCCAAAGTTTCTATTGATTTATCACAGATTGAACTGCTCGCCACATATTTGAATTTTTGCACAAGTCCTTGTTAGTTCTTATTATGATTTCAATAATTTGCCGTGAAATGTGATGGCAACATATTTAATTAGGTTTGCGTGCTTAATACAAAACTGTAGAAAATTAAGATTTTTCGGCAAATACGATTTCCAATTCCAATTTGAAGTGCGCTAATACATAAATAATTGAGCTATGAGGAGAACAGGAAAATAGGAATAAAAACAAATAAAAATCTGGAGCCGGAGTCGGTCAATTCCACATGGCTCCAGCTCCGACTCCATAGACCTGGCAATTCTAAATAAGTTTTAGCTAAATTATTGTGGTCAGTCAGCTAAGCGCAATTCAATCCACGTAAGGGCATCTTTATATAAGAGAGTAAGAGTGGTAGATGAATATGGCAATCATTGTTTTTATCGTATTCTGTTGGCCTCGTTGTCTATTAGCTGTCTGTGCGGAGCGTCTGCAAATTCAAAGAATACATTTTTGAATTTTAATTGAAGGCCGTGCCATGAGGGTGTATATGAAGACAAAGCTAATTCCTCATTTTTATGACGATTTTAAAACGACTAAAACGACTTATACATCAAACCTGCCCAGACTTGGTGAAACATATGGAGTAAATGGGCCGAAATTAAACCGATGACACTTTCCGATCCACTGTTAGGATCAAATGATCTAACAGCTCAAAAATAAATTTAAAATCCAATTTAGATCACGGATTTCAACTTACACTAGAGTTCCATCCTAATGGGCCATATTGTAGAAATTCATCTAAAACTTATTTTAGACGCACATGTCAAACTTCATCATAGTACTAGCTAAGCTCCATACTGATCTACAATCCAGACCTTCATCTAAAAATCCTTTTAGAATCCCCATTTCCAAAGAAGACGATCAGCCAAAACGGTTCGATTTAACAAATTTTTTGCTGTTTATAATTCCCAACTGACATTTTTCGAGACTAGAATTTCCCAACATTTTTCCGAAATGGTGCAAATTATTTTTTAACAAAATTAACAAATTTGGTGTAAATACTCCAAAAAGTAGAGTGAAATTTTCCAAATCTGTAAAGTGAAATTTTCAATGATTGACATTTCGAAAAATTTTAATTTTTAATAAATAAAATTGGTTTTGATAAACATAATTTGCAAAAGGGTGAATCTGAAGTATAAAATCTGTATTTATCATTGCATCTAGACACAATGGATTTTCTGAATAGCACTAAGGAATCAGAATGATAACTATTGAGAGATTTTCTTGTTAGCAGTGTACTTTGTTGTGATTTTCATCATTAGTACAGGTTTTACAAATTAAATTCAAATTTTTCCAATTCACATTGAACCTTTTACACTCCAAATTGAACTTTTTTACAATTAAAACCTTTACCAAATTTTTTGTATGGACAATTAGGATGGAACTTACCTATTTCTTAACGGATTTTAGTGGAATTTGACATTACGATGGAAGTGGGATTCCAAAATGATTTTTAGATAAAGTTTTAGAATATGGCCAAGTAAGATGGAACTTGGCTAATGTAAAACCGACTATTATGCGGTTCTGGAATATGGCCAAGTAGGATGAAACTTGCCTATTTCGCAACCGATTATGATAAAATTCGATAGGTATAGTTGAAGTAGGATTCTAAATTTATTTATAGATGAAATTCTGGATAAAGGCCAGTTAGGATGGAACTATGTGTATCTTAACGGATTTTAGTGGAAATTGACATAAACAGTGGAAATAGGATAAAGGTTCTGCAATATGGCCAAGGAGGATGGTACTTGACTATCCGGAATTAGACATGTGCGTTTGAAATGGGATTAGACTGATTTTTTAACTTGCCAGTTTCTCAACAGATTGTGATGAAAATCGATTGGTATAATGGAAGTGGGATTCATTTCTAATCATAATTCAGAAATAAAAAAAATCAGAAATAATTTTATTTCTAATCATAATTGGTTTAGGATTAGCCAAGTTTCACTCTACTTGGCCCTACTAATTGGCCATACACATAATTTGGTAAGGTTTGAATATGAATTGTAAAAAATTTGAAATGTAAAACAAAATGAACTAGAAACAAATTTTTACAATTGTGACGGTGACACCTAGTGTGTAATAGAAGAAGTTAAATGAATAGCTCAATGTTTAACTGTACTAAAATGGAATTTCCCATGATCAAAATTGTTACGTAATGTTTCTACGCTATTCTAACTGGAATAGTCATGAGCTTTCTAGAAGTTTGGTTTGTGTATATAAAAAGGCGAACGAAGTCGAATTGGATTAGTAATATTTGGTAAGCGATAGTATAAAGATTAAAAGGAATTAAAAAGTGATTTAAAAAGTGTTGTAGTGCGATATATAAAGTAAAAGTGATCAGTAAAATTTAAGAAAAATTTATATAATGTGATTTTGTGAATTTTGATTGATAAACTGTGTTGAAATAAATTTTGTGAAATAAATAAACTCGTTGGTGATAAATTGAATTGAGTTTGTATTATTCACAATCCAGTGATACGAACCTTAATTGACAAGGCAAAAACGTAACACAATGATATTGTGACGGTGACACCTAAGGTGAAATATAATAAGTTAAATTTATAGCTCAATGTTTTAATGTACTAAAATGGAATTTTCCATGATAAAAAGTATTCTAAATGTTTCTACACTATTCTAACCGGAAAGCTTATGCAAAAACGTAACAGTTTTATCAAGTAAAATTTCATTTTAGTGCACTAAAACATTGAGCTATTAATTGTCAATCAAGGTTCGTATCACTGGATTGTGAATAATACAAAATCAATTCAATTTATCACCAACGAATTTATTTATTTAGCACAAGTATTATTACAACACAATTTCAATACAATTTATTAATAAAAATTCACAAAATCACTATTTATAAATTATTCTCAAATTTTACTGTACACTTATAATTTTTATTTCAACTAAAACACTTTTTAAATCACTTTTTAATGACACTGTCGCTTACCAAATACTACTAATCCTAATTCTGGAAAGCTCATGAATTTTCCAGTTAGAATAGCGTAGAAACATTTAGAACAATTTTATCATGGAAAATTCCATTTTAGTACAGTTAAACATTGAGCTATTAATTTAACTTATCTTATTACACACTAGGTGTCACAGTCACACACCCCCACCGAACCCTGTTCGTCCCGCACAGGACTCAAATCACCTCCTCTGTATAGGGCCAGCCTCTCCAAATGCACCACCTTTGGTTTAACTCGATTTCCGTTCCGTATCCGATAACCACGTCGTTCATCCTCGTGGTGACATAGTAAGGTCCACCTCCGGCCATTTGCTGAAATAATCCATTATTACTAGCCCATATTTGTTGCCGCTCTCGGTGGTAGGAAATGGCTCCGCTACATCCATTGGAATTCTTTCGAATAGTGCTCTGACGTTATATTGTTTCATGGTTCCACGACTTCTGCTTGCGGGTCCCCTTTCCATCTGAAAATAATCGCATAGTTACAACTATGATAGAAAGGGTTTATTTATTTGAAACATTGAAAGATATATTTACTTTTGTAAATATCATTATTCTGCTTGATTTCATTGAAAAGTATAACAGATCCAACATCTCTAATTTCCCGTTCAAATATTTTTATGATATTTTCTTCAAAATTTTCGTATTGGTCGAAAATTTTATATTTTTTGATATATGTATGTATGTACATCCCTTTGAAATCTATGTCAATCTGAAAATATATGATTCAAAATTAAACTAAATCATAGTCTTTAAATTTAACAAAAAAATTAACAATTTAAATCCATTAGAATTTCGGAATTGTGGCCACTCTGCAATACAATCACTGGTGTTCTTGGAATTTTTAATTCTGTTAAGACGATAATATGTAATAGAGGCCCAATGATAAAGTAGCTCATCTTCCGTCATTAAATTAAATTTAATGATTCGTAAATGACCATCAATGGATTCAACCGCAGGAGGTTCTACTTTTCTGGTAGCAATATCGTTCACAACTTTTTGGTTTTTCTTATTTGAAAATTGGTAGTTTAGTCCCGATTTCTTATAAATGTTTCGTTTATTGTGGTATTTTGTGTAGAGGTATCCTAAAGGGGCTAAATTTGTTCGTTTATGATAATAAACCATCTGATAATTAAAAATCCGAAATAATGTAATAAGTGTAAGTTATTGGGTGTGGAATTTTTTATTTCCTCTTCTGTTGGGAACATTTCAAATATTTCAGTTGCCATTGCTCCACAGTCGTCCGTCGAAAAAGAAAGGATATTTTTTAAAAAATAATCTACAATAATGTCAACTAATAAACGACTGTTGCTTCGTTGAACTCCTTCTTTGAATCATAGTATGCCTTGAGCATTTCTCCTTGAGTATCATTTGCCAATATTTTACTAAGGTGGACAATTGAAGAATTTTTAAGAAACATGATGAAACCGTTGTTGAAGAACTAGTTGTTGGTTTGTTAGTAGTTAACCCTTAACCATCTGGCCATTGAACTAATGCATATTCAAAGTCTACTCTATCGCCAAATCTGAACCCTTCCAGAAGTTTTTCAATATGGTAAATTTTTAGACATTTAAGTTGGTTAAGGTACATTTTTTCATCTAGAATTTTTGTTTTTTATTTAATAATATTTAAAAAAAATTCAAATAAAACTTCGGTGACTTGTACTTACTATCTAAGCGACGATACAACTGCATTAAATTCCACTGTTCTAGCAAATTCTGGGGTTCTGATTGTAAGAGTTGTAAGAATTGAACTGGTATTATCCGAAGGTACCATTAAGTAATAAGTAATTTCTTGCCATTCCAAATCACTTTCATTTGATGAATCGATTTGTTTTAGGCATACTTTGTGATTTTCCATCTTAAAACAATTTTTCAATATGACTTAACTATAATTTAATTTAAAACTCTATTTCAGAAAAAATTAAAAAAAAAATTAATTTAAACAAATTATGATTTTAAAATCTGTTGAATTTATATAATTGTTTAGAACCATTTGAAAACTTTGATATCTCAATAGGGGGACCCAGAATTTAACATCTGTTTTGAAAAGTATTACTACTTTTAGAATTTTATGAAAGCTTAGTAGGCTGCCATCGCACCTATCCTCAGTAAGACCAAACCCGGTTTTTAACATCGTTCCATCATATTCAATATTTGAAACACAGAGAAAATCCTCATTGCAACTATTAAGACTATGTGAAATATAACTGCTGTATTTACTGACAATAATATTAGTTGTTCCAAACTGAACATTTTGATATATCAAATCATTGCATATAGAACTGGCGAATTTCAATTGAAATTTTTTGGCCATTGTTAATGATACCTGCTTTCTTTTTATAGTGGAGTTTACGAATAGTTTAAATTCCCTATGTTTTCCTTCGTATCTCACGCTCCAAAAATGACGCAGTGGACCAGAATATTATATTACGCTCGGGTAATGCGTTAAAAAATTGAACTTTGTTTTTAGAGAATCATTGAATAGTCGCTGGAATTCCATATTGTGAGTTTTAGTTTTATGTTTTAAAAGTAAAATATTCGTCTTCGAAAATTCATAACTTAGTAGATGGACATTTCTAATGTTTATCTGAGAAATTGGCGATAGGCTAAATAACCATAGTTGAAGTTTTGTTTACGTTCATTCAAAAATTTTAACGAAATATATTTCTTAATATAAACTAAATTATTAAGTACATGACACAAGTCGTAATGGTAAATACCTTCGTACAAATCATCCATCAAAACGACAGCAAAGTTTTTTGAAACGTTGAAACTCGGAATTTGGTTAAAAATAGATTCTTACTGTATACCAGTCGAACTTGGTTCGTTCGCTTTAACATCAAGTTTGTAGTTAATTTCGTTTTGGAAATTACTAATATTTTCTTCTCCTACCTGTTTTTTGTTTGTTGTATTTTCTCGACAGAATCTAGAAAAATGATTTGATGAAAAAGAGCTGTTGAAATCTAAAACTGCATTCAAACCCAAATTATCTTCTAAAATTAACCCTAACAGAAATCGAACCTTGTTTGTCCCCTGACTAGTTTCAATATTTAAACTTTCTTCTTCAAAATATTTTAATTTATTTACCAAAGATTTTAACGTCATCGAGTTGCCATATTCATTTAAATTTGTTGCTTTAATGGAAGCTACTGCTATGTAAATATTTTCTAATTTTTATAAATTTTCAAGAATTGGGGTAATAGCTGTAACGATTCGATGGTAGGCGAGGGGGCCACCAAAAATATAATGTATTTGATGCTATGATTGGCCCACATCGTTATCAGAGTGGTTTGTTTATTTAAATAACTAGAGGCTTCAAAGGCGGACTAGTTTAGCTTAGCTAAAGCTCATCGGATGGGTGGGTGGAGAATGAAGTATAGTTGCATCTTGCATTGCCGCCAAAGAAACAATAAGGACAGAAAAATAAACATTCAGCAGATACAGATACCCATACTTATCCAACACTCAACTACCCATCATGGTCACATCCTATCTTGACAAACACCTATCTCATGGCGGTCTTAAATAATAATTAATAATAATAATTGTAAGAAATTGAATCGATTGAAAGTCCCACTTTTAATTAAATAATAAGAAAATTGTTTATAAGTTCTTAGAAAAAAAAAAAAAAATAAATTACAGAAATAAAGAAAATTTACAATCAGAGAAAATAAGAATATAATGATAAGCCTAAGTTACAATATTTTGGTACACCGAAATAAATTTGAATTTTGAATTAAAATCTTAACTACCACCACCATTCGAACCTTAAGCGTTAATTAATTAAAGTAATAATAAAGAGTTTATTAATAATAATAATAAAATTAAGGGGTGGGGGGGGGTGAGCGAATATTCGTCAAAGAGGATAGACGTGTTTTTTCTATCCTCTTCAAAAATTTAATTTAATTTAATTTTTATTTGGTTTTCTTTATGTAGTTTATGAAGTGTTATGTATATATTCTATATACATATAGTATATAAAGTTTAATTAAATTTTAATTCTATTTAATTCAGTTTTTGGTGAAATAATAATTAAAGTGGAAGTGAAATAATTTAAAGTTTTGGAAAATGCAATCCACCGGGATGCATTTATCAGGCCATGTTTTATATTTATAGATAAAGAAATCTGAATTATTGATTTCTATTGGGTGCATGTTTTTAACGTGTGTGTGATTGTATATTGATTTTATTACTAAAACCTAATAATTGGATCGTATCAAAATAGTTTTTAACGTAAATTAACATACGTCACATAGTAATTTCATTTTCGATTTCATATTTACGCATAATTGAATGCGTTCTTGCAAGCCAAACAAAGGTGTTTATACATAGGTATAAACATTTTGTGGGCTGGTATGGTTTCGGTTCTTGGTTTTTATGTTATGTACAAAGTATTATAGACAGAAATACATTCTTGAAAATTGATACATGACAAATCCAACGAAATGTTTGTACGAGCCGCCTCGTTCATTCTTTACGCGGATCCTATTAGGGAAATGTACTATTTATTGTTGGTTCTTGTTATGTAATCTTTAAGTAACAACAACAAAAACAGAGAGACTTTTTTGAGGGTGTTAGTATACTTGTTCCCAATATTTTTCTATATCTTGATATATAGATCAGGATTGTTTTGTATGTGCGCTGTAATGGTGTTAGCTGTATATAAAATAATGAAAACATGATAAGTCTTTTGCTACGCACATGGAAGATTGTAGAAAAATTTGCTTTTAATGTGTGTTGGTATTTTAGTATATAAGAATCTGTTGTTTTTATTTTATTTTGTTATTTCCCCTCTTTTTGTTTTTGTATTCATGTTACAACTATAATGTTTTTAATAAAACATGAACTGTACAAACACAACGAAATTTTAGGGTATTGGACTCAAATAGGTTTTTTATATTTTTGAATAATCAAATAAGTTTTGAGTCGAATTGGAATCCGCCTTATATAATTCATATAGGATGGATTTATTTTAGATATGAGTTATTTAATTTTTTACAGGGTATTATAAAATGTATTAAATTATTAAATTTATTTAATTAATGTGAAAAGGCTATAAATTAACTAAACCATATAAATAAAATGCTAACTGGGAAGTGTTGATTTGAGTTGAGTTGTGATTTTGGTTTGCATTACATAATGACGTATTCATGCATGCCAAATTTCGATTAAAAGATGGTGAACGAGGTGGAATTATGTGAAAACATTTTCGAAAGGCTAAATGTATTGAACTTAATAGAATATGATTGAAATTTTAGGTCGCAGTTTTTCACACGTAAACGTCAATTTTGCTTGTATAGTACACCGATTAGTTTTGTAAGAGAATAATGTTTCAATTTAATTTCTTGGATTTATTATTTTACTTACTTTGCAGGCTTTATTTTGCATGGTAATATGTCCATAAACGGAGTAAAAGTTTTATAATAAATAATAAATTTCGTAGTTTTTGATTTTTTGTTTTATTTTAATTATGTCAACTAGATTAGTAAATTAAAACATCAATAAAAATAATAATTTTTTGATGTCCTAATTTAGATTTATAAAATCCTGAGTTCTGGCATTTAAATTATATTATATACTTATATAAATAAATAATTAATTTGAACATTATTAATTTCCTTTTTTCTAGATTTGTAGGAAATTGCCGATTAGTTTAAATTTAATAGTATATGGTTAAATATATATATTCAACTTTTTATTTTTAAATCTAGTTGCAGTAGGTAAACAATTAATTAATTATTTACAGGAGAATGGTAACTAACGGAACAAGTGCTGTGAATTTAAATTATAACTTAACAATTTGAAATTTTTAAACATTCTTTTAGAATTTTAGCTTAGAAGTGGGAGAGTTTACATAGGCAATTTCATAAAATGTTAATTTTTGTAATACTTGTATGTAATATATTATGTTTTGCTCATTAATATATATTAATTAATTTAATTTAAAAATATCTAAAGGTTTTTCATCCTGAATTTGCTAATAAATAATTCAATTTTCAGAATTAAATTAATCCTGAATTTCAGAATTAGATTTTACTTTAATATTATGGTGATTTATTAATTAAAATTAGTTTTCAGAGTTGCCTGGGAAATTACATATTGATTTTATTTGTTGATTCTTGATATACTTTGAATTATTGATTATTTTAGGCTGTAGTGGTGCTGTAACATTATCATTTTTAATTTATTGATTATACATTTTATAAAATAATTGAATTTTTAATTATTTATTCTGTTTTTCTTGATCGGTAGGAAATTTCTGATTAGTTTTAAGTAAAATTTTATGTTTAAACGGTTTAATGTTTATGTTAATTCTTGTTGCAGTAAGTAATAAAAGGACCATTAATAAGGAAATAAGCGCTGTTATTTTAAATTTTTATTAATTATTTTATCAGGTAAATTAATAAAAGACGGACAAGGGTGAAATTACAATAATAATAATTTTTAAGCCCTGTTTTAGATTTAGGATTTAGGGAGTCCTGAGTATCCGGCCCTGGATTCCAGAGAAATGATCATCTAATAATGTATTTAGATTGTGCTGTCTTGTGCTAACCTATTTATTATATATAATACTAATAATTTACTAACTATCGATCGCTTTGGTGTCTGTAACCGGGTCGAGTCTGTCCCTACTAATAATCCTATTAAATCCTTTAGTTTTTTTATATGTAAAAAAGGTGTACGATGGCTGCCTGGCCAGGGGCGGATATCACACTATTAGACTTATGTGGCTGTCGATGTGGCGCCGTTCTTTACTGGGTGAATATTGTTATGTTTGGCTTCATGAAAAGCTGAGTATGATGGTACATATTTCCTTGGTGAGGGAGAGTTATGGTGTCATTTTGTAACATGGGTATAGTGGTGTGGTATTCGCATTTATAATACGGGAGGCTTGCTCAATGCTTGATCGTACATTCAAATCAATCAATCAATCAATCAAATAATAATAACAATTTATGATAATAATTAAGAGAAAACCTGGTTTGATTGTTGGTGATGTGTCTATAGTGATGATGATGATTATTGTGTTATCAGCTGAGATTTATTGATGTTACGGCATACTACAATGCCATTATATTTCATTTTATTGTATAATATTTAACCGCAAATATAATTGTAAACAGTACGATCGATGGTAAAGATGATTTGGATTGTGTATACAGTGCGGAACACAATCTAGATTAATTGCGTGGATTACAGTATCAGTTGATCTCAAAATAATTTTGGACAATACTATACACAACAATGAAGAATGAATATCATGGCTCATTCACAAATGGTTTTAATTTTTATTTATGGATTTGCGAAAAATTATTATGTACGGAATTGAAATTGAAGCGGTAACAGCGTGCCGACAGAATGTAATTTTTTTTATATAAAAAAGAAAAATTCTTTATTATTATTTATTTTTATTATTTTAATATTTTTAGCTTCCTTATAGTAACAATCTGTTTTATTTTTTAAAAAAATCGATTTCGGATGCTTTCGCCTTCCTTTCTCAATTTTTAATTTAATATTATTACAAAATTATTAAAGTTAAGTCCTTATATACTATTTGTTTTTACCCCTTCCACTCTTTGTATTGTTGATTATTGCTTCGTATAACCTATTTGTTCTAGTATTGATTTTGTCGTTTAAGATGTTACTATTGTCTTTGTGTTTGTATATCTCTAATTCATCTAGCCGATCTAGGGTTTTTCCTTTTTTTACTTTGTGTACAATTGTTAAGTTTTTGTCATAACTAGTGTATTCGTGGTTTTCTGTTTTTAAATGATGTGCGTAATTGGATTTTATTGTTTTCTTTGTTAGGTCGCTGGTGTGTTCTTTAAATCTCGTTAAAAAGGAACGTCCCGTTTGACCCAGGTAGAATTTTTCGCAATTATCACAGGTCAATTTATATACTGCGGTGTCTATTTTTTCATTTTTGTTGTTTTGTTTAAATAATTGTTCCATTTTATTGTTGTTTTTGTATGCGGCGGTGTATCCATATTTTTTGAAATTTCTCTCGATTATTTTACTGGTTGTTTTATTATACTCTATGCTGATGTATTTGTTTTCTAATCCTTTTTCTATTTTTTGTAATGTTGTTGCTTTCTTTTGGTTGTTTGTAGCTTTGTGTTTTTCGTTGATTTTTGTTATTAATGTGGCCTGGTATCCATTTTGTGCGGCTATATATTTTATTGTGTTGAGTTCTTCTTCGTAGTCCTTTTTGTTCATGGGTATGTTGTTCAATCGTTGGATCATGTGATTGTATGCAGCCATTTTGTGTTGGTGCGGATGGTGTGAGTTGTTATGTATCGTTTGGTCCGTTTGTGTTGGTTTTCTGTATATTTTAAATGCATGTCTTAAGTTATCGTTTTTTATTGTAAGGTCAAGGAAATTTATTTGTTGGTTCGTTTCAGTTTCTAATGTGAATTTTATGGTTGGTTGTCTCGTGTTGATGTATTGATGTAATTTGTCTAACTGTCTGTTCGTGCCTCTAAAAAGTAATAATATGTCGTCGACGTATCTGTACCAGTAAACTATGTTGTTTTTGTATATGTTGTCTAAGTTGTGTATGTATTTTTTCTCAAAATTGTTTAAATATATTTCAGCTAATGTACCTGATAGTGGGCTTCCCATTGGTAAACCTACAGTCTGTTTGTAGTATTGTTTGTTGTGAGTGAAGTAGTTTTGTCTAGTTATCTCAGTGATTAAGTTTATGATTTCGTTTGTGTCTGTTGTCTTTAGTCCGTTGTTCAATAGTAGGTTTTTAGTTATTTCTATTGTTTCTTCTATTGGTATATTTGTATACATGTTTGTTATGTCGAACGATGCCAGTTTTGCGTTATGTGGTATTGTTATGTTTTTTATTTTGTTGACTAAGTTTATGTTGTTTTTCAGCGAGTTGTAGTTATCCCATTTTATATTTCGTTTTAGAATGGTGTTGATATGTTTTGCTATTCTGTATGTTGGTGCCGTTGTGAAGTTTATTAGTGGTCTTATCGGTACTCCTTCTTTGTGGATTTTTGGTAGTCCTCTTATTTTTGGTGCTTCTGGTTTGATGATCTTGTTGTACCTTATGGTTCTATCACTTAATATGTTGTTTGATTTGCTGATGACTTGTTTTATTCTTTTGTTGAATTCGAATTCAAACACCATTCTAAAACGAAATATAAAATGGGATAACTACAACTCGCTGAAAAACAACATAAACTTAGTCAACAAAATAAAAAACATAACAATACCACATAACGCAAAACTGGCATCGTTCGACATAACAAACATGTATACAAATATACCAATAGAAGAAACAATAGAAATAACTAAAAACCTACTATTGAACAACGGACTAAAGACAACAGACACAAACGAAATCATAAACTTAATCACTGAGATAACTAGACAAAACTACTTCACTCACAACAAACAATACTACAAACAGACTGTAGGTTTACCAATGGGAAGCCCACTATCAGGTACATTAGCTGAAATATATTTAAACAATTTTGAGAAAAAATACATACACAACTTAGACAACATATACAAAAACAACATAGTTTACTGGTACAGATACGTCGACGACATATTATTACTTTTTAGAGGCACGAACAGACAGTTAGACAAATTACATCAATACATCAACACGAGACAACCAACCATAAAATTCACATTAGAAACTGAAACGAACCAACAAATAAATTTCCTTGACCTTACAATAAAAAACGATAACTTAAGACATGCATTTAAAATATACAGAAAACCAACACAAACGGACCAAACGATACATAACAACTCACACCATCCGCACCAACACAAAATGGCTGCATACAATCACATGATCCAACGATTGAACAACATACCCATGAACAAAAAGGACTACGAAGAAGAACTCAACACAATAAAATATATAGCCGCACAAAATGGATACCAGGCCACATTAATAACAAAAATCAACGAAAAACACAAAGCTACAAACAACCAAAAGAAAGCAACAACATTACAAAAAATAGAAAAAGGATTAGAAAACAAATACATCAGCATAGAGTATAATAAAACAACCAGTAAAATAATCGAGAGAAATTTCAAAAAATATGGATACACCGCCGCATACAAAAACAACAATAAAATGGAACAATTATTTAAACAAAACAACAAAAATGAAAAAATAGACACCGGAGTATATAAATTGACCTGTGATAATTGCGAAAAATTCTACCTGGGTCAAACGGGACGTTCCTTTTTAACGAGATTTAAAGAACACACCAGCGACCTAACAAAGAAAACAATAAAATCCAATTACGCACATCATTTAAAAACAGAAAACCACGAATACACTAGTTATGACAAAAACTTAACAATTGTACACAAAGTAAAAAAAGGAAAAACCCTAGATCGGCTAGAAGAATTAGAGATATACAAACACAAAGACAATAGTAACATCTTAAACGACAAAATCAATACTAGAACAAATAGGTTATACGAAGCAATAATCAACAATACAAAGAGTGGAAGGGGTAAAAACAAATAGTATATAAGGACTTAACTTTAATAATTTTGTAATAATATTAAATTAAAAATTGAGAAAGGAAGGCGAAAGCATCCGAAATCGATTTTTTTAAAAAATAAAACAGATTGTTACTATAAGGAAGCTAAAAATATTAAAATAATAAAAATAAATAATAATAAAGAATTTTTCTTTTTTATATAAAAAAATTTTACAAAGTAACAAAAGCACACAAAATAGTGAAAAAATGGAAATCCATTCACACAATAATAAGAATGTAATTCATCGATAATTACTTAAAATTATTAATTATTTAAATCACTCGATTCTAAATATTTTATGAGCTTATATACTCTGTATCAAACTTACGAAAAGGACTTTCACAAACTTTAACTAGTTTTTTAAATTTGAAACTTATATCCTTATTTAAACATTTATTTAAAGAATCTAAAATGCATCTAACATCTTTTTTATTTAAGTTAATTTCATATGAAAAGAAATCTGCATGCTTTATTTTGTAGTTATTCTATTGCACTATTACAATTAAATTCGATTTTTGGTTCACTATTGACATCAGGATTTCGACAATCATTTTGAGAACGTGTAAAAGAAATAAAAGATTCAGATAAAGGTTTGAGATGTGGATGACCAGCGGATTTATGTACATCATAGGTCGTTAATTTATGAATAACATAATTTTTTTTTATATTTACTAATTTATTTATTAATAAATATTTGAGAAAACCCATTTATTTTTGATAACTCAGGATTTTTATAAAATAGAGAAGATTTCTTGTGACAATAAATAAATTTTTGTTACTGGGACGAAAAATTGATAACTAAAGTGCTTTATTTACTAAAGACAGGATTTTTTTCAGTGTACCATGGTCGATATGTTTTGTAATTTGCAATTGTGATCCCAACCCTTTTATAAGTATTCGATCAATTCTACTAGTGAGAGGGTTCAGCATAGTAGATGCTTTATGCTCAAAAGGCAAAAACACTAATACACGTTAAGCGTGGCTATCCTGTAATTGCTAACTGTTTATGCAAATTCCACATGCAACAAAATACGCGCATCTAAATACATTCAAAAAACCATATTTTGTTAACAGAGTTGTGTTCGAATTAATATGATGACACAAAAAATTAAAAAGTTTATCGTGATTACAAACCATAAAAAAATATAAAATCAACAGTTTCAATTTTATTAAATTATTCAGATTTTTAATAAACTTTTTTGTATCTAATTTTCCGAGTAAATATGTACACAACACACATACAACCATAAATTTGCAACTTAATTCTGAAAAAAAAAAATCGCTTTATCTGTGTGTATGTTTGTGTGTGGCTAAGTAAATTATCAGAGGACGCATTTAGTTATAATTTTTGTTGTTGTTGTACGTTATTTTATTGCTCAATCAGGCTAATGTAGTTTTTATTGTCCACCTGGTGGTAGTTAAGTAATATTTTGGTAGTATTTCAATCAAAACAACAAAAAACCAAAAAAAAATTTTAATTAAAAGTCGCGCTCTGATCGTTTTGTTTGTGCAATGTAAGCTAATTTAAATATTTAAAGTTAATTTGCGTGCAAATTGGAGAAGGGAGCTTTTGGGGGTTTAAAGAACACTAAATTGATTTTTAACCTTATCGTATACATTTAATTTTTTTTTTTTTTTTGTAAATTTTTGTTTTGTTTCACAGGAATATATCACATGAAGGGATACCCCAAAATATGTAATAAAATTTATCCGCAAAAATATTTATTAAAAAAAGGATACAGCACATAATTTTTATGATTATTTATTAGAATTTAATTATTGAAAAAGAATATAAAATTTTATGTATGGCGAATATTTTTTATTAATTATACAGCATTTTCTGGAAATAGATGAGCTTTAGCTATTGGACCCCCCAATAAGCAAATATATATTTATTTATTATATAAAAATTGAATATTTTTATTGTTAAAAATGTTAAATGGGTTATAAAAATATTTATTTATAATGTGCATGTGTGTGTGTGTGTTTATTTATTTGCACAGAGGCTATTTTTTTAAAATTTAAATAAATGGAAACTTTAAATAATTCAATAAAATAAATTCTTTTGTGAATATTCGATAAAGGGTTAATTGACCACATGATACGCGTTTAATATAAATATAATGTACACACACACACACATACCCACCTGAAAATTTTCATTTTATAACCTTTGCAAAGGAAAAATTTCACTTTGAACGATTAAAATGTTACACAGTAAAAAAATAATAAAAAGCTTCTTTATTTTTGGAAAATGAATTACGTTTTTATTAGATGAAAAATTTTCCCAAGCATACCTGTTGAATATTAAAAAAAGAAAAACCGAGAAATTTCTGAAAATAATCTTAAATTTTCTGTCTTTCAAAATAAAATTGGGGGGCGGGGGAAAAAAATATTTTTTTTTTAGATATACATTTCTTCTTCTTATATTTATTGTTATTTTTAAGTTTTAGCTGTTTGATTCTTCATCGTACTTTGTGTAAAGTAAACTTTTTTATTTTGAAATTAAAAACAAAAAATTAAAAATATAACAACAACAACAACAACCATTAATTTTTCGTTTTGTAATGCTTTTCTGTTAGGAAAATTGGTTTTTGTTATGACCTTTTTGTGATATGACTTGTGCTGTAATGTTTAACTTTGAATTATCTGAACTTTGATATTAGACGTTTCATGTTTTTTATATATTTTAACAAACAACTTTAATAAAAATATAAGCTTAAGTAATTAGAGTGTTTGATAATGGTTTCGTGTATTTTTATATAATTTTCGTGTACAGCTTATACAATGTTATTGAAAATGTCACGTGCTGTTTAAATTAAACCGAGTTTATTTATATTTTTATAAACGGTTGATAAATCAAAGAAAATATACCACCACCCCATTTTATATAACCACCACACGCCCGCATAAAATTGTATAATAATTTCCATTTGAGTTAGTGAATTGATAAAACAAATAAACAAATCATTAGAAAATTAATTGAATTACTCCCTTTGCTTGTTTTGAAATTTAATGAACTGATTTGTAATCATAGCATGATCTGATTCTATTAATCAAGTATCATCATCTTTGTGTGTGTGTGTCTGTGTGTCTGTGTACATACACACATACATTCATTTATATATAGAAAATCATCATTAAAATGCAATGAATATAATCGCAACCATCATAAAACGTTTCGAGTCTCTAATGTAAAATTATACGAGCGTATATAAATATACATAGCTGCCGTAGTAGTTGGTTCGCCTTCTATATATCTATTGAAACATGTGGATTGCTTTTTTTTTTTTTAGTTCATTATACAGTTCTGTATTCCAACATGCTCTCTTAACATTATACGTTAATGCTAGAATCATTGAATGTTTTTGTTTTGTGATAATTGGCCTTATGCGCCATTTGAGCACAACGAGCGGTGTGAAATTGTATGTAAATAATCAAAAAATCTACTAGTTTTTTGAGCTTTGTGAAATGTTGAGGCCTTGGTGTTAGATTTGCTTTTTGTGTACACAATACACATAATTACTGAAAAGTAATTTAATTTTGCTTGTGGTACAAAAAACATATTTTCTATCTTCCCCAATATATATATATATATATATATATATATATATATATATATATATATATATATATATATATATATATATATACAGAAAACCGCACACCCCATTGTTAAATGGTTAATTATGAATGTCTATATACAAAATCAAAGCACAAATTTTAAACCTCATGAACAATTTATTGGTTTTCTACTTTGCTTACTATACTAATTGATACTGTTCTAGTTAATGTATGAAAAACTAAAATAAAAAACTTTTTTATGTGTATTCGTCTTTGGTTAATTTTAATTTTATTTTATACACATAAGAAAGTTTTATTTTCTTACCATTTTCTTACAAATAATTTTTAATTCTTTAAAATAGAAAATTAAATGTGGTTTCTTATTTTTTTTTTGTTTAATTTACACAAGAATACGATGTACTCGTACAATAGTAAAAAGCTGGTAAAGAAACAGAAAAATAAATTTAGATAAAGTGTGAACTTAAGGATGATTTAACGAAAACACAAACGGAGCAAAAAATCCTGGAAAACAAAAAAAAAATTAAAAACACTTTAATAGTTGGTTTCTCTTTCTCGTTTTTTTTATCGTAGTTACAGTTAGTTTTTCTTGTAATGGAAATTAAGAAAATTATGTTGGTATTTAATTAAGTAAATTAATTTAATTTGTTTTAATAAGAAAAATAAAAATGAAATGTGTTTATTGTTTTTGTGTTGTGTTTGCAAAATTATGTTAGATTAGGGATATATAGTTACTATATTGTGCGGGTGGAAAGATTTTGAGGTAATTAAAAAAAAGACAGAGATTTACTGAATCAATGAAAGTTTGAGTTGAAAGCAATAAGTTATGTTGTTTTGGATAAAGAGGTACAACAAACAAATGAATAATAACCATAAAGCATGTTTTTAATGAGCCATCGCCTACTGTAGAGTTTAATTAGAAAATAAAAACACTTCAATTTACTTTTGGTTTTATAATTATTTTTATTTTTATTCCGACTTGATTTTGTGTTTTATCACGCTGATTTTTCAATTGGGACTCTTTTTTCTCCACTGAACAAAAAGTGTGCTAAAATAATAGTTGTAAAATTTTGTGATAGGTCGCGCATCGATCAACAATTAAAAAATGTACATCTGGGCCCTATTGCACCAACTACTTATCACTTATTACTTATCAACTTATCATATGTTAGTTTTTTTGATAATGATAAGTGATAAGTGTTTTACCAAAAATAACAAAATCTCACTCACCTATCAATTTGAAAACTTATCAAATTTTGATAATGATAAGTGATAAGCGTTGCACATCAGATTGTCTATAACTTATCGATTGACGAATTATCAAATTTTTATGATAAGTTGTAATGATCTATACAAAAATACTATAAATGTGATAGTGTTTGCAAAATAATATGCTATCTGCACATTTTATATGTTAAACAATGGTTTTGTACCTATATAGCAAAACAATTAAAAAATTGTTATTCTGTAATTTAATAACAACAACAATTTTGCACGTGTGTAATAATACATGAAGAGAAACCTTTCTTAATTGAGAGTTGTTATTTCAGTGTTTAGAATCAATTGTAAAACTTTTCTTTTGTTGCTTTTAAAATAAATTCTCTTTTCTAACTGTAAATAATTTTTGAGCAGTACTTAAGAGAGAACCAGCCAACTAAGAAAATTAACGTAACAGTGCGGTATATGGAGTTTACATGTTACTGCCTAGCGAACCTTTAAGAAATGTTTGTGATTTATTTATGTTCATGTAGGTAAATTGAAAACCGAATTATTAAAGGCTTTATAAACTGTGACATCCAATTATTTATTTTCAAATTTATTTATTTTCGTTTTTTTTCTTACGCCACAAGATCTATGTCTTTTATTATTTATGTTTATGACCTTTAAGAATTTAAGGCTTTCTAATAATTGAAATAATTTTTGAAGTTCCTCCAATTCCTTCGCCAGTGCAAAATTCTACATAAATTTTTAAAAATATTAATACGAGCTACCGTCACCATCGGAACAATTGACAAGTTGTGTTACAGTTTCGCTAGCCAACCTGTCAAATTTTCCGTAAGAAAAAACTATCGTTAAATTCTGTTAAATTTCTTAAATGTTCGCTGGTTGGCTCTTTAAACGTTTCATAACAAATGATTTAAGAGGATTCCTATTAACGAATAAATTGAATTTAATTACATTATACAAAAATTGTAATCGTCATATACAAATCAAAATGATTTTCCACTATTCGTCTCGTCTGCTTATGAGCACGATTAAATCTTTGCTCTTTTGCATCATCCGGATTTCTTTGCATTGGTGGGATATGCCAATCTTTAAGGGGAAGCACTGTCACCGAAAATCACAGCACCGGGGAGCGGGCGAAAACAAGACTCAAAATTGCTAAATAGCATTGTATATGGTAATACTCTGGAGTCATGGACACTACCTGGCCAATTTGAATTTACTGCATAAAAGCTGCGGCTGGGCCACACACCATCATTGCATTCAGTGAATGTTTTCCATGTCGATTCGCAAAGTGTTCTTCATTGACCGTTGGTGCATCTATATTAATCATTGTTCCATCGAAGCAACCAGCTACCTGAGGTAACCACCCGTCTCAAGAAACTTCTACCCTGGATATTCCTAACCAATGCAGTGTTGTTAGTAGCTGCTATAGAGGACTCAATGCGCAGTTTCGGTCGCTTCCATGGTGCAAATTTGCTCCGATTTTTAATAATACGTGCTCAATTTGTTCATGTGACAAACGAAAATGTTTTATCACTAGCGAGTTCATTGAATATTTGGTTCTGGCTTTCACTATACGATTTCTTCTTTCGTTTTCATTCTCGAATAATCTTTCGAACCGACGCATTTATTTATAAAAATTAGTTTTTCGTTTAATAAATTTCAGTTTTTGTTCACTAAAGTTGATATAATACCTATATTTGAAAGTTTTATATTAATTTTAAAATATCGAAAAACAACTGTCTTACCTATATGATAAATCTAACATAATGAAATTGTTCTTACTTTGACTTATTATTACATATTAGAATACAATAGAATAGCGGTATAAATTTTGAAATTAAAGTTATTATACACTTGAAAACACATTGTTACATGTATTGTCATTATCATTTATCATCATTTGAATAATCATCATTTGAAAAATGTGTTTGTACTCTTTTAAAATTGAACATAAGTTCTCATTTTACAATAGCAAAAAAAAAAAAAATTGTTTTTAACAGACCTCCGTCATACCACTACAATTTGTAGCTCTTATCAATTTTTTTGAGTAGTGAAATTTTTCTTATTGATATTTTGGATAAGTTATCATTAAAGTAGTCGGTTATTGATAAGTTAAATCTTTTGGTGCAACAGAACTACGAAAAAATTATCAAAAACCTCAAACTTATCGCATATCAAAATATTACTTATCATTTATCATTTTGCAAATTGGTGCAACTTAATTTTGATAAGTGAGTGCTTATCACTTATTATAACTCAATTGAATACTTATCAAATTTCAATTTGGTACAACAGAAAATTATCAAAAATTATGATAAGTTGATAAGTAATAAGTGATAAGTAGTTGGTGCAATAGGGCCCTGGGCCTGAATTCCGGTTCGGTGACAAATGATAATGAGAAATGACTTGATTTTTTATTTCAACTAGTCGGTTGCATTTTTATTTAGAGTAGGCGAAATAAAACATAAAGTCATTTCTCATTCTCATTTGTCATTGATCCGGAATTCGGGCCCTGGTACCATTGATTATACAAACAAAATACTATAATTTGAAGTTTACAAAGTAAATGTCAATATTGTTTTTTCTCAGTCATGATTTTTAGGTTTGCAACAATAACATCCATTTCTTTCTCGAAACTTTATTGTGTGAGCGTCTCGTTTTAGTGAAGTGTTTTATAAATTTTTAAATTTTTCTTTTGTTTTTAATTAATTTGTATTTCATTTAATTAATATCTTAATAGTTTATTTCTGATTTGTTTGTTTTTTATCAGTCGGGTAAGTCTTTTCATAGTCGTTTTTTTCTATCCACAAAATAATAAATCCACATAACACAAGCAAGGAGGGACAAAGTATGCACTCTTCTACTGATTTCTCTGATAATGAAGATGAAATAAATACTAAAAAATTGAAAATCGTTTTTAATAATGACATAATAGTAAACAGTGAATTTGATAACAATCCCAATATGGTAAATAAAAGGAAACATCATAATAATAATAAAAATCACGTTGCAAATTCGAAAAATAAAGCAATAGCTCCTACATCATCTTCTTCAACTATATCTATTGATTCATCTAATAACTTGTAACATGCCATCGCGCTTTACACATAGAATCTGTATATAACGAATAATAAATACTAACATGGTAACATTTCATTACGTTTGGAATTTTTTTTTAAAACAGGAAGCTTAAGTACGACGATTTATTGTGCTGATGCTGTATTTTCCAACGGGGATACAGACAGACATATCATAGAGGATGTTACACCAGTTTCAAATTTAGATGCGAATTTGCATTAATTACCATAGCAGTGCTTTATTTGGCAAATTTTCAGAAGCAATTTTGTCTATTTGTGTTATTTAATTTTGTTAACTTTTTGGTAGTTAGTTATTTATTTAAATTAGTGTTTCTTTTGTTAGATATTATTAATATTAGTAAATAGACTACTTAGTGCGAAGTGAATATTTTAGAGGGGTGAATATACTTACCTACCTACATACATTCGGGGCAAGCATTTCTTTTCAGCTTTCATAATGCCGTTTTGGAGGGACACCTTGAGCGCTCGAGTACTCCGACTAAAAGTGGTAAGTTTTCCATAAATTTTTTTTATATATTTACGCTTGTTTTCTCATATTCACCAGACAGAGATAAACTATTAATTTCTCAAAATTTTGAATATTTAGAGTTTAATTATATTTATACAAAGTTCAATCTTTTTAAGATATTATTAATGGCTGTAGTTAATGTGTGAGAAAAATAGTAAAAAAAATGTATTATTTTTTTTGATTGTGATCCATCGTGATTGAAACTTTGACGCTCGTGACTTCCACCTTGCTAAACTATATGAATTTTTATTTCAGTTTTGTGATTTTTGTTTAGTTAATTTGGGAATAAATTTTGATTAGTAAAGCATACAGTTAATTGTTTGTACGTTGTCAAATCGGCTTTGCATAAGAATCCTTCCAGCCGACGTGGAGACTATCCTATTAGAAGTGTGCGAATGCGCTGATGGCGCGAAACAACAACGTTACAAAAATGGCGCCGAAACAAGGACCTGAAAAGGATATCGATTTAAATTTATTTAAATGATTTAATTTTTTTTACCCAGGTCATACAAATGTTGATATATATTTTGATATTTTTCAGAACAAAGAAAAGTTGATTTGCTTAAGCCTGATTGATAGACACTCTAGGAGGTTGCGATAGATATACCATTATACGGCATTCTTGTAATTTCATGGGTGGTCTTTTTAGGACTTAATGGATTAAGCCGAATGATAGAAGGACAGCTTAGGTTTTGCCGATAGAAGATTGGGATTATTTCAAATCACTCGACAGACCTAGTTTTCCACTCATTTGTCAAGAATTGTTGCAATTAATTTTTATTTTATTTATATAGTGAAATCCATTTATAATGCCCTCGGATATAACGACATTTCGCTTATAACGTCGTAAATTTGATCTGATTTGTATTGTTACTCGTATAACTAAAATCCGTATATTACGGCATTTGATTATAACAACGGATTCTCAATGTCGTTATAAGTGAATTTCACTGTATTTAAATTTCAATTCATAAATGGTAAGCGTGGAACGATCAAAGGTGTTAATCGTTTTAGTGAACAATATACTACTTCTTTGTAATGTATGTTTCAAGGATAGTGATATTTACTATTCAAAGTTTCATTTCGCGATGAAAATCAATCAATAGGGTGTATATTGCACATTGTTTTACTACCCTAAAGAACTAAATTCGATAATAATAACTATAACAATATGGCGCTTCTGAGAGCAACTTAGAGTGTGCAATTAGATCTTTAGATGCTAGCAACGAAGAAACAGTGTTAAAACTGAATGACTTGTTTAGCCGTGAGGATCAAAAACTAATGCAAAAGCAATTAGCATCACATGTCCCCAAGGACCAAAAAGATTTGGAAATAAAACTTTGCATCGAGCAAAGTAAACAATTGATACAACAGAGTCAAAAATTTAATGGGAATACACCTAAACCAATGCTATTTACTGCCCTAGCTAGAGCCTTGCACTGGAATGAGAGAATTGTCAGAGCCAAGCCTTCATTTCAGAACCCACCAGACTTAGAACCAGTATTCAATAACTTAAGACGTCATATACAGTTGCTAAATTTGTATATGCAAAGCTTTGAAGGAAAAGAACGAAAGCGGACAGCTAATTCTGGCACATCAGTAGATGAAGTACCAATACCTACTACCTCTAGTACCTTAGAGGGGAAAAAGGATTCTACAAAGATACACTCAGCTGCTGATAATATGTTTGCAGTACAGCCAGTAGATGATCATCCTACATGCAACAATCTGGTACTAACTGATAGGGGTTTTTCTACCAATATGCTCTGGAGCCATCCCATTATAGTGCAAAAAGGGTATAAAAATACGACAAATCATCAATGCTTCGAAGACTTTCCAAGCACTTTAGCAACAAACGTAAATTCAACAAGAGTGGGAGTGACCAACATTGGGCCTATTGGCAAACCATATAAGGACAATTTCGGTGATCGAGAATATCCGAGATATATAACAAAACCACAAGCGCAGACTTTCGAAAAATCAGTAAATTTTTCAAATCCAGGTTTGTCTAATAACACACCATATGAACATGTTAATAGTTTAGATAGAATGCAGCATAATTTTAGCCCTGATATGTTTATACAGGTAGAATGGCAAAAGGATTAAACATCAGAGATTTTGTATTCCAATTAGAAAATATGGGTATGCTCAACTGCTTTCCTGTGGAAGAACTTCACAGAGGAACTTCACTGGTCGATGATAAGACAGCCGTTTATTTCGCGCTTCTCATATCCCGGAGGAGATGATGAAGAAAGATTAATCCTTCAGCAGAAACAACAAGGAACTTTACCGATTGATGATTTTGTTCTGGAGATAGAATCAATGAACTACCTTCTGCAATTGCCATTCAGTGAAGATCAGCTATTATGAATTATAAAATTTAATCTTAATGCAGCCATCAAGATCCATGTATTAGGTTATTCTCTTCCAAACATAGAAAGTGGAATCATTCTGGCTATGATCCGAAAAGATTTAGCGAAATTAGCAAACGTCGATACTTACAGCGCCTTGCGGATCTTGATTCACCATCAGCTGATAGTCTCTCCCATAGGGACAGCATAGCCGCACTTCAACATAGGAGGTCAACATTTAAACCGAGCGTCGGGTAGGGACCTAGGACATAGGTTTAAAGATTGTGATCATATTGTTGACAGATTATTTTGCTTTGGTTGTGGAAAGGAGGGAGTGATTAAGCCTATGTGTATCAATTGTAAAAGCGAAAATAAGCCTTTAAACCGACGTCCGAGCGCGGTTACAACTGGGACTTCTCACTCGGAAACCCCAAGAAATGTCCCAAGGATACTAACGAAACCCAAACAATAGTTATAAAAACGGCACCTGATTATTACCTAACTAGTCATAATTTAAATACTAAACCAAATCCTCAACAATCGCGAAATTCTATCATCGGATTCGTTAATGTACAGGTGAAAATGGGAGAAAAAACGGCTAGAATAAGGTTCTACGTAGTTCCTACTTTACGTGTCAAGTTATATTTGGGAATCAATTTTTGGAAAGCTTTTGGAATTTCGCCAGCTTTTATAGAAAGTTTAGTAACTGATAATCCAGACACACCTAGGCATAGTCTAACTGAATTCCAATTGTCACAGTTGGAAGCGATCATAGAAATTTTCCCGAAATTTGAAAAGACAGGTTTGGGAAGAACACATTTATTGGCGCATAAAATTGATGTAGGGACGGTTGAGCCGATTAAACAAAGGCATAATCCGATATCACCAGCAGTACAAGAGGATATAGATCAACTCATAAGCGAAATGTTGAAAAAGGGAGTTATAGAGGAGAGCGTAAGTGCTTAGAGCTCGCCCATAGTACTAGTCAAAAAGTCAAACGGTAAGTCGCGCTTGTGCCTCGACTCTAGAAAACTAAACCAGGTAACGAAGAAGGATGCATATTCAGCTCCAAACATCGAGGGACTCTTAGGACGTTTGGGAGATACAAAATTCATTTCGAGCATAGATCTCAAAGATGCCTTCTGGCAGATACCGTTAACCGATGATTCCAAAGACAAAACAGCATTTTATATATACCTGGCAGGGTGGTTTGGCGTCTATTGGAGGGGGGGATCAAAGTTGAGTAGATTAATCTACCAGCTCCGTAACCTTCCAGTAGGGTGCGCATCACGTGAGCTGTTCTGGTCTTGTCATTAGGCAGCTGCGTGATGGGTACAATTGTGTAAGGGATAACCTGTTCACAATTCGCAAGTGTACGTACTGCCTCCTCGTGGCAACCACTGGTAACTAAGGCCACTTGGCACATTTTTGGCCATTTGGCACAGGCTAAAGTACGGCGCTAAAGGAGAAAACCTTGACAAAAACCCTAATCTAAGGTGGAACAGCATATGCCGAAAGATGAATGGCTGATAGGTTAATCAGCCCAAAATATGCGGACTCTGGATACCAGGCACTCTCCAGTTTTATTTAGCCTTCCTGTAGTAAAGCTGGGTGACCTACAGGTGATTTGCAATTCCCAGCAACTCGTAAGAGTAAAATCAAACGGAATACGGGGCAGGAGTAGGAATATATGGGAGTGGGACAACCCTCTCGAGGTCCTTGAGCTCCAATGCTACCGTCTATCTAGCGGAACTACATGCTGTAGTAAACATCTAGGAGGGAGAGCAATAAGCCCAGATAGTATGTATCACGTACCGGGAGGCAGTATTTTCAGGTTCATTAAGAACCTGAATATTGACTGGACGGATAATTGAGCTGGGGGCAGTACAATTGATCTTTTAGGTCGCAGTGCGAGGTGCATGGCCCTCCAATAATAATAATAAAAGGTAGCCAATAAAAAATCCCTAAACAAATATATTTCACTAATGATATCTGTGTTGAAAATCAAGCCTGGCTCAATAACAACTTAATGAACTCTGACGCTAGAAAAATTCAAATCCTAAACAAATTAGTAAACGACTTAAAAAATCAAATAAACGAAAGAGATTCAATTTTTAATGACGTCAAATCACTTATAAATAATTCAAAACATTATTTGATGTTGGGTACAGTCGAAATGATTTTAGGTAAGATCATGAACCGGGATTTTACTTAATCTCCCGTTTCTCTTCAATTTAATTTTAGAAACAAGAACTTCTATTGTACTTGTAATACATATGGTATGTGTGCTCTTCTGGTTGTTCTGTTTCTTTATCACGTTCTATTGTTAGCGTCGCGCAAACAATTCCATTGGAAACTTGCATCGTATTGATGATGATTTTTATTTATAGATATTCTTCGAATCTGTTTATTAGACAAATATTTATTTGTGAATTTTGTTACTAATCTTGATTATTTGATACTTTCTTGGTTTGTGCACACATTAACTAATTGCTATGGTTTTTTTAGTAATCATTTAAGCTTGTGTACGTTAATATTAAAAATTTCTTTTTAAATCGAGGTTTAGGTAGGAGGTTCTTTGCCATTTTTTTGTATTGAAAGTATTAACGGATGCAGGTCTGCAGCCCAGCAATCTTACCGTTTTAGTTATATCCTACTGTAGGCAATTGTTAAGATCGTATGATTAAAATCGCTTTTAAATAGGATCGCGTTTTGTAACAGGAAATTACTATATAGTTGTTTTATCGTTACCGGAATATTACAAAAAATTAATAATTGTATACGAAATCGAATAGAGAAAATTCGAATTATTTTTTTTTTTCTTGAGCAGAATAGCTGGGATCATGAAATTATCAGCAGCAACATAGGTAATAACAAGGAGAGGCAAGTTATATCAAAGATGATTACGGAGTTTTCTCAAGTATGAAAACCCAAACAATGGTGAAAACAACGTAACCATACTAACACCAAGGTTTGAAACCGAAGATATTCATTGAGCTCTACACACTTAAAAAAATAACTTTAATTTTTAATGCAAGCCTTGCATTATGATTCATGTAATACAAGTTATTATTAAATTGTAAAGTAATGATTGCAATAATATTAATTATGAAGATTTCTAAAGCAGTATTTGCATTAAAAAATATTTTTAATAAAACTATTAAACACTTTGAAGCATCTTGCTCAAATTGAAAAATTATACCAACATAAAATTCGCTAAAATAAGCGGACTTAAATGTACATATGAGTAATACATTCAAGGATGTGTTTTGCTTTACTGATATAAAATTCGCTAAATCAAACCAACTAATCTAGTTTTCTGAATTAGAAAATGTCTATTATGTTGACAGTAAGCTTTTCAGTTCTTGATTTAAAATTTATTACAGTGAACGTAATTTACTTACAATTTTTAGAATGTACTAAAAAACAAAATATATTAGAGTGTAAAGTAAACTAACGGTATTTAATTCTATTCTATTCTATGTCAATTGTTTATTTTGTGGTGTAATTTATATAAACGCAGTCGTTTGAATTTATTGGTTCGCGTACAATAATCGACTAATTGTGAGTAGTTTTAATGTTAGTTCATAATTTAGTATATTTTTAAACATTTTGATAAATAAATATTAAATTTTAAAACACGTAATAAATATGGCGAGATGAAAATTTTTAAGTAACACAGAAAAAACAGAAATAACAGTTTACAAGAAATGTGGCCTCTCCAACAGAGCAATTGTTTCCAAAATAGGGCGCTCAAAAAATTTAATAAGGAACTACATCAAATTTGGGGAGAGATATGGAGCACCACTAAAGAAAAATCAAAAGGAATACGAAGATTACATTACGTCAGCGAAATCAATTCAAATTTGAAGTAGCAAAAAATAAACTAAACTCGACCCAAATTATTTCTAAGTTGGATTTACCAATTAAAAACAGTCGTGTACAACAGAGTTTAAGGTCCATTTCGTCCCATAACCTACAATAAGACATCAACAATCTAGCGAAATGGTGTGAGTCAAACCTTCTCAGTCTCAACATCAACAAGTGTAAGAGTTTAGCGTCCAATCGGAAAGATAACCCTGTTATATAACAATATCAAATAAATGGCATTACTTTTACAAAACATATTCGAGATTAAAGGCCTAGGGGTTACTTTCGTTGAAAACATGTGCTCTACTTAGCACATCGAGCAATGCATCACTAGAGCTAACCATGCTTGGTGTTATTAAGCGTTGGACTGGGGATATTTATAACCTCGAGACAATTAAGATCCTGTATTATGCCTACGCCAGGTATCTACTTGAATACGCTGTCAACGTCTGGTGTCCTGTTTACGATGAACCTATCCAAAAAATCGTGGAAAGATGGATGGGATTAGGACCAACATTTACCGTACTACCACCATCATATGTTACTGGATATAAAACCTATCGCATGACAAAATTGGCAAATAGATGAGTGTTTTTAAAGTATTCGTTTCTTGGAAATATTTTACTTCATCAAATCGATACACCATCCATACTGGAATCAATTAAAAGAAAGGCACCGAGTATAAATTTAAGAGATCATGAGTTCCTCCATCTGAATAAACACAGAAAAAATATAGTGACAATGAACCAAACTAAATTTGTAGACTTTTCCCTTGTATAATAAAAGGACACAACTCGTCACACATTTTAATTTCTGGAAAATGCACAAGACACTATTGTCTTTGGTATTGACGATTGAAGGGTCTAGATGTTTATGTATCTACCTCATCAGGCGCTTTTCCTACTTTTACAAGGACGCATCCAATGGATGGTTCAAAATTACTTCTTAAATCACTCTTAAAATAAAAGTAATAACAGCGTTTGAAAAATCAATCGTTACCTATGAAAAGTTTAATAGTCTACATTTAATTTTCAGGTTAAAAGCTCAACACGAAATCTTCTTGTATTATAATAAATTATGTGAAATAAATCATCGCGTGTGGTTGATTTGGAATTTAATGTTGATATTGAGAGCAGCAACACAGAAATAATTTCTCAAAAGCTTGTAGTCTGAATCTGATAAAATGTGTACTAAAATGAAGCCTAAAATAATTTAATTCAAATAGGGTAGCAAGGTAAAACCTTTACTAAAAAATATTCATAAGTACGTGTAAAGTAACGTGTACAATTTTCAATTAGACAATTTTAATTGCGGCAGCCGCTTACACATATAAGGTACAGCATGTCTCAGTTAAAATCTTCGCCTAAAATTTTAACGAAATCCTCAAAAAGTCTAGCTGCTGTGGAACAACTAGCTTTGTCTAATATAGCTGTATTTAATAAAAACTTTTTACCGCTTTCATTTTCATCCCTTTCCAAAACACCATCCACAACATTAGCCATATATCTTCCGGCTCTTTCGGTTGTTTCGTCTATTGTTATCCTTATAAAATAGTTTTATCGTATCACTTGTGAAAACATTAACAGGTCATTTCGTACCTAAAGTTAATAAAATAGTCGAGCGGTTCTAGTTTTCGAAAGCAGAAAAAAAACATATAAAGTTTAGCTCTGTCGTGTGAGTTTGGAGAAGTACCTATAATAGTTGATCTAAATGGTGCTGCGATCTCTGGATTATAGTTCGAACAATTTCACAGAAAATTCAATTGCTGAGAAAATTACCAAGGTTTTGAAATCAAAATGATCAAATCTAAAATGTTATGGAGCTCCGATTACAACGGTTCGAATACCTCTAATAATTGTGGAGACACTCAATGCTGAACCATTTCCAAAAACTGAAGGTTCGCTGCTGAATCGCAGCCCACATTTTAGAGAACTTGATTTGACCATCTTCGTGGTATGACTCTGGTAAACTTGTGATGGGTGATCCAATAACAAAGTGTCCTGGTGTTATTGCTTCGCATGATTCGTCATTCACTAAAGACAACGTGAGTTGCCTTGAATTTAGTAGGGCTTCGATGTTGCACAATAACCTTGACAATCCCAATATACGTCAAATTTATGTTGCTGGTTCAACATTATGTAAAAATTCGTTTGAAGAAGTTACTTTTTGAACATCGCTGATGGAACATTACACTGCATTGTACATTTGCTGCAATTTTCTATTGGTACCAACGAAATTGGTCCCATTGTCATTATAAATGTGTGGCGGAAGAACTCGTCAAGCAATAAATCGCCTTAATCCAGCAATGAAACCATCAGACAACTTCAATATAAATCGCCTTCGTGGCAAGTTAATAACAAATATCGCGATATATAGTAGTCCTGGGATATTCTAAAACCTCTCTCTCCCTTTCTATTTGTCAATAAAACAGCTCCAGTAAAATCTACTCTTCTGTTCTAAAACAATCTTGCTGGATTGATTCGCACGCTTCGCAGCTGTCCCATTAGCCGCATTAGTAATTGACCAATTGTTGACTATCTGGTTGATCTTGGTTCTTCCATTTATAAATCAGTATTAGGTTAGGTTAGGTTTAGGTGGCGGTCCACTAGAACCAGCCATAGCACCAAAATGGTCCGTAGCCATACCACGAATAATTATTTCCTCCAACTCATTGGAACCATTTTGAGCTGTTAACAAAGCGCTGAATACTACTGACGTCCATCCTACAGAGGTTCGTCAGGTCTTTGAAGAGGGGTGCCCCTAGAAACTTCAATCTGTTTCGTGCCAGACGAGGGCAGGTGCAAAAAAGATGAAGTACTGTCTCTTCCTCCTCTTCGTCCTCGCAACTAAGACAGTAGTCATGTGAGAAGACTCCAAGTCTACTCGCATGCCTCCCTATGAGACAGTGCCCAGTAATCACTCCAACAACCACACTGATCTGACTTCGCTGAAGTTAGATCAGCTGTTTGGATCTCGCCAAGTCCAACTTTGGCCAGACCTGCCGAGTTATTACGCAAGAGCTGACACTTCACCATCTGTCATTCGTCAGCTTGGTAGCTTCTTCCTGAAGCACCAGTTTGCATACCGCAAGAGGCATTTCAATATCCTTTCTGCTTTTGAGAAGTGGTTCATTGTACCACGTCTAACCAGTTCATCGGCGTTTATATTCCTTGTACTTATTAAATGTTCTGGAACCCATAAAATGTGAATGTTGAACTGATCTGCAATATCGTTAAGAGATGAGAGACAGTTCTGGACTACTTTCGACGTAAGGAGGTTTGATTGAAGCGCTTTAATGGCAGCCTGACTGTCCGTATATATGCGAATATTACAAGCCGATATTTCATTATACCTCAACCAGTCTATGACTTTCTTTATGGCAGTTACTTCAGCTTGAAAAATGCTACAGTATTCGGGGAGACGGAAAGAGAGATTTAACAGAAGTTCCTCGCAGAACACTCCTGCCTAGACTTTTCCGTCCCGTTTTGAACCATCAGTGAAGAAGTTTATAACTCCTGGTTCCAAAACCGCACTTATCATCCAGTCCTCCCTGGATGGGATCCTAGTACGGAAATTTGTGTCAATTGATAGTGACGGGACAGTATAGTCGTTGGTCTTGGGAATTTGTTTGTTACACAAAATAGATGAGTGCCCTGTATTGTTGCAGGTCCACATTGAGATTGATTTTAGCCGTATGCCAGTACAAGCTGCCAACTGTGTCCCCAAGATATCTAGAGGAGCCAAAAGTAGCAGAGTCTCTAGTGCCTGAGTAGATGTGCTCCGCAGTGCACCACTGATCCACAGAGAGATTGTTTTCTGAACTTTTGACGACAGCTTTTGGTTGACAGTTTTGTCCGGAGCAGGCCACCAGACTATTACTTCATACAAGAGTATGGGTCTGACTACTGCGGTATAAAGCCAATGTACGATGCGAGGCTCTACCCCTCATCCTTTCCCAATGGCATTTTTGCAAGAGTATAGCGCTACCGTAGCTTTCTTTACCCTTTCCAGAATATTAGGTTTCCAATTTAATTTGCTATCCAAAACGAGACCCATAAACTACGATTCAACTGTAAAAGTACAGCTGAACCTATTTAAAGTGGGAGGATCGATCTGAGAAAGTCTATATTTCCTAGAGAAGAGAACCAATTCGGTTTTGTGTGGGTTCACATTCAACCCACACAGCCATTGGCCTATAATAAAGAGTGCCCAGGGCATTTTGCATAAGCTCACTAAGGGTGCCGGGATATTTACCACGGACACAAATAGCAACATCATCCGCATAGGCAACCACCTTGAAGCTATCGTCCTCCAGTCTCAGCAACAGATCATTTGTGATCAGGTTCGAAAGTAGAGGGGACAGTACGCCACCCTGTGGTGTACCTCTGCTCGCAAATCTTCTGACGGATGATTCCCCAAAACTAGCATTTATGACCCTTCCTCTTAGTATTTAATCTATCCGATCCTTGAGTGATTCATCCACTCCCAGATCTGAAAGTTCCCGAGTTATAGCCCCTGGAAGCACATTGTTAAATTTCCCCTTATTACCCAAGAAGGTTACCATTGCGTAGTCTCTATATTCCAAAGGTTTTTTAATGAAAAATACAAGAGAATGAAGAGCGGTCTCTACAAATCTCTACATACGCTTTTCTGACACAATCGTGCCTCTAATATGAGCATCTATTTGTCTTTCCAGTATTTTAAAAAGTAAGGAAGACAAGCTAATCGGTCTGAGGTCTTTGGGATTGCAGTGTGAGCGTTTTCCTGCCCTAGGTATGAAAAATACCTTCACTTCTGTCCATTTACTAGGAATGTGACATAGTTGTAGACTGCCTTTGAAAATTACCTCTAAGCAGGAAATGGTTAGATCCGTGGTTTGTTGAATATCCGCAAGGATAATACCATCGAGCCCTTATACGAGTATGGTTTAAAACTGTTTATCGCTCACACTTTTTTCTGCTTATAATTTGGCCTATGAGGCTACTAGCCCTATTACCTACTGATGTGCTATTCGGAACAACCAGGAAAATGAGTCTCCATCAGAATTTCCAGCAATTCCGCACTATTAGTGGTGCATATCCCATCCGGCCGTTGAAGATAACTTTGGATAGAAGGATCAGTTGCTAGTACTTTGCATAGCCTAGACATCTCCGAAGACTCCTGAATTTTACCACAGTATAGTCTCCAAGAGCTGTTCTTGGCACTTCTCAATTGATATTTGTAAATTTTGAGGACTTACTTTAAGGAGTCCCAGTCTACAGCAGCATTTGTTTTCCGTGCTGTTTTTAAGAGTCTTTTGCATTTTCGACGGGTTTGTTGAATCTCCTTGGACCACCGGGGTGGCCGAGATTTACCCCTAGGCTTGCTAAGGGGACTAGAGCCCATTATCGCCTTACTGAAAGAGCTGGACAACTCGTCCACCAAGCCATCGAGCTCTTGCACAGTTTTTGGAGGTTTTGGCACCGGAACTGGTAGTGAATTACTCCCAGTTGGTATCCCAATTGGTTTTCCTCCTGTTTCTGTAGATTGTACTTTTTAGAGAAGTCAATTCCATTTCAAATTGAAGATAACAATGATCAGAAAAGGAGTGGTCCTTCGACACTCTCCAGTTTATTAGACTAATCGTCAAAAAGCTTGAGATAAGAGTAATATCCAATACCTCCTGTCTATTACTAGTGATAAATGTCGGCTTATTGCCTATGTTACATAAATGAAGGTTAGTACTTAAAATGTAATCAAGGAGTAACTCACCTCGTTCATTTGAGTCCGTACTTCCCGAGATCGTGTGATGAGCATTTGCATCACTCCCAAGGATGACTCAAACTTAGTGCTTCTGGGCCTCCAACATTAACTCACCTAGAGGTTTCGTTTATCGACCTCAATGCTGACCGCTGCTACATCTCCATTACTGAAATTTAATAGCAGAAAACAACTTATGTTATTTTTAATGAGAACGCTAGACCGAACCTTACCTTCATTTTTCGCGTGCATTAATCTATAATAGGGAATCTTGAGCCCAAGTACCCAGTCTTCAATGACGCAAGGCTGTCGCTTCTTTCCCAATTTTTTAAAATTAGAGCAGCTGATACTGCTTTAGAGTGGTCGAGGTTTACTTGCAGAAATGTGAGGGTCATCTCTACAGCCTCTTCTCCACCACAGTAACATCAGAGTCATCCCCTGATGAGAAGTCCTCTGAGAGCCTATTTAAAGACTCCATTGACGTTGACATCTCCGTATCCGTGGAGAGCCACTGCCTCCTTATAAAGCAGCGGGGACCTCTGATCTGCACAGGCAATCAGTTTCACCTGATTCCTGTGCCAGCCCGCATCCCGACAAGTTGGAGCAGGTCCTGGATTTTCCGACAGGACTTTCGGTTAGGTGGTGGCTAAGGCCACTTACAACTTCCTCCAATTGGCGGGTGTGATACTGCCATTCTCTTGGGATTTGTCAATAACTGCTTCAACCAGCTATGATCCTTGAGGACCTCGTTAAAAGGCCTCATAGCGGTAGCCTGTAGTTTTGTTTGCTTTACGATCTTAGAACTTTCCTCCTGAGATCTGTTTCTTTTAAGCTTTGAGCCAGCTGAAGGGCCTTCCGACATTTTCTCGGTGACTTTTTTGCCGACGCAACCGTGGCTTTGTCTTTATCCGTTCTGTCTTCTGGCGAGATGTTATTGATCTTAACCAGGGCTCTCCAAGCCTTTCTCCTAGTATTATTGGTTGGCTTTGAAGAACCAGCTTCATTCGTGATTTGGTTTCATTTTGTATATACTCAGATTTGGTGACCCGAGTGGAGGGACTTGAGCTTATATCCTGTCGATTATCTGTATACTTAGAGGCAGGCGTAAAGACCCGAGTCTCGTTGTCCACATTTTCCTGATATTTTAGAGAGCCGGACTTTTTTTGTTGTAATTTGTTTTTGTTTGGCTCCATGATTGTTCCCACGAGTAGCGTAGAAAGAAATGTCTATCTGTGCAGAGATCCGCAGTACACAGATAAGGCTTCTTAATCCAGGGGGCGCCAAGTATGCCGATCTACCGTTAGCGACTGAACTAGTTTTAAAGCTGGGGCCCCAGTCTGGTCGATTATCGGCACGGTACGATTAACACCTATACCCAGCCCAGCGATTTGTTTAAGGTTGACTCCTTTAGCGTCGTGTTTTAGCCTAGAAGCTAAAGAATCAGCAATCTAGTTACCAGCGGTCACCACGTGGAGGTAACACGACCACTTGTGGAAGTTGCAAGTTACGGAGCTGGCCGCAAGCGCCAACTTGAATCCCTTGAGCAATTTCACACTTGACCACCTAACTCAGTATTGCTGTCTTAAGAGATTGAAATTAAGAGATGGGCCTATTTATGCAAATTAATTGGATGCTTTTATTCCAATTTACCACTGAATTTCTGCAGAATTCCGCCTACTCTCATAACTCCGTTTTTCTCCAAAAATAGGCTCAATAATTTTAAATAACTTTATTTTTCTATACCTCCGTTTGTCTTCAATTGATCAATTTCGTCCTTAAAATCTTCATTTTTCACCTGTTGGATCAGAATTTCTTCTGCTCGTGAGAGTTCTTTTGACACCTTCTGTTCGTTGTTGAATAATTTGGGCAGCATACGATTAGTACTTATTAATTAGTTCTATCAATAATGTCCTTTCTAACTGCGCTTGTATTGTGACAACCTTTTTTTCACAATTCTGCTCTCAGTTTACACAAATCCGTAATATTGGTGAGGCTTGCGAAAACCATTCTGGCTCCTTCCACCAAAGATTAAAGTAAACGGCTTTAATCATAAGGATATAAGTATACCACGCATTGCAACAACTGCCGTATTTTCTCTAGACTTGATGTGTGACCTTTTTGATATTCTATTGCCAACGAATGAAGTCCATCTGCTGCAAAGATTTGGACATCGTCTTTAATAAATGTATATGACACGCATCTTGTACATGAAATGAAAAATGATGCTCTTGTGGGCACCATTGCAAGACGAGAATATTGATTCAATCCCTTTCGTCGCAGATATTGACGATAGGGTTATTTACGCTAATCAAAGTAACGTTGGAACACCATTTTCTTAACTCAAACATAGAGGATTTTAAAATGGTACTAACGTCACCTTGATTTTTGCATTTGTTCGATGGAATCACAGCCAGCCAGCAAATCATGTACATAAAAATCGGTTATTTATTTTAGTAGTAGCTTCGTTAAGTGTATTCATATTTTCAAGGGCTAATTGATATAGACACATGGTCGCTAAAGATAGAGTAGACGCTGTACCACAGTTAACTGTTGTTAGCTTGTATAGTGTTTAAGACAACAGCGGTAATTTCCTGCTATAAAATCCTCTGGTAGCTTGAATCACTTTATCCACAAGTATATGCCTATATATTTTCTCAATATCTGCAGTCGTTACATATTTGTGGGTTCTGAAGTGTAACAAAATGTCCCATATGGATGATTGTTATATTGGCCCAACCATCATCGTGTTAATGAGCGACACTCCTGTTATGGTTTTACAGGAACCGTCATATATTACCCGAACCTTATGTGCTACTTGATTTAACTATAGCATGATGAGAAATATAGAAACCTTCAACGCTAGCAATGGCAATATCCTTTGGCGATATTTCCATTATATAATTCATTTGCAGGTATTCTGCCATACATTACTTGAAGTCTCTAGTTTTTCTACAAGTTGCCGAACCTCCTTTTAACAATATATAACAATGTATAGTGAATTTCCTAATTTAGTTTTACTGTGCTTGAACAATTGTTGAAGAATGTCTTTTTATTTTGACCTCTTCAGAACTCTATTTCCCAAAATCTTCAAAGACCTTCTACCTTAACTCCATATCCAGTGTGATGTGATTTGCAGAAAAAAATGTAACTGACAAATTAGTTTGTCTGGACACGATGTAACCAAATATGGTGTTTTGCGCGATAATATAAGAATCCATGCTCGTCTGCCTTCCGTCTCACAAAACATTAAAAACAAACATCAGCTAAGGCAGATCATACAATGTAAGCTCAACAAACTTCAGAGCTAGAAGAGTTTGAATATAGGTATTGCACGATGAAAGCAAAACTTCGCTCGAAAAAACGATATAATATGTTTGAATAAGTTTTGCGGTAACTACTAAAAGTGACGAAATAAAGTTACCAAAAATTATAATATCGCCATTTTCTGGAAACTATGCTGAGTTTCCTTCATTTAAAGATTGGTGTTAAAGATTGACGCTAAAGTGCGTAAGTTTAAATATTTGAAAGGACATTTATCTGGTGAGGTTGCTAATATTGTTTAACATGCATCAATTACGGAAGCCAACTATGATACTATGTGCAGTATATTTTACAACAGTAAATTTCATTGTGTTTCTCAACGATTATAGCATACCATTACAGCGAGCAGAGCCAACCCAACGAAAATTTTTAAGGGCAACTGTAAACGTATCAACAAACATCTCGGTAGCCACAACTTCTCCATTATGTAATGAGCGCCACTTGTTACATAAATGGGAGCTGGTCGTATCATAATAGCAGAGAAAATGTTATGATTTACTTGTATGAGAAGGAATCATCGATTAAAAATTGTAAGTTAAAATAAAGTGGAACAAATGTAATCGAAAACATCAAAATTACAAACCAGCTCAAGCAGTGCTTAACCAAGTAATCGAAAGAGTAGAATAGGCATTATATAGTAAAGAAGCAACTCAATCGTAATATTCCCCAAATAACGAAGTCACAATAAACTATTTAGCCAAAGTGGAGGTTCAAGTGATTTTACCTACAGCTCTTATAATATAAAGGTAAACGATGGGGTAGGGCAAATGCGGTCATCTAGAGTTCTTCTAGCTTCGTTTGTAGATAAACGATTTTTAGTTCAGCTTTATTTGAAGAAAAAGGGTACAAATCCTGGTAGATTCCAAATAAGGCTCGTTTTAGCAAATGCTGCTCGTAATTTAACTTAGTGCTGATTACTTATTTGCTGATATGGTACATAAGTAAGCATTTGTTAAAACAAACCTGATTTGGAATTGCAGCCAAATTAAACTAAAATCAAAATGGCAAGAGAGAACTTTTTTACCTTTTTTACTCTACTGGTTTGACAAAGAGTTAACAGGGAAATACTCCTAAAAAAAATTGCGCTGCATTTTTTTTACGTATGCAGTATATGTATTCGCTTAGTAAGTAGATCTCATTGAAATTTCAACAACTTTGCGGAGACTTTAATTTTTCAAATACTGTTACTGTGCATTCGTTCTTTTCGATTCAGGTCTAAGATAAAACAAATAGATTGTTAAAGCATCTGCAAAAAATAATTGTTCTTCTACATAGTCTTAACAACATGTTTCATCCCTACCTTCTTTACATCATATATATGTCTTAATCCGTTCGACTAATCAGAAACCTCTATACTACAAAAATTATTTCGATAAAATTGCTTACGGAAAATAAATCCAAACAATTTTCCAACTATACCGACCATTGATGGAATTTGTCTAGGTTTGCTAGAAACTTTTTTTTTTGTGTAACTTAAAGGGAATTTTAGTAGTAGTACATCTATCTATCATCAGTATCGTGAGTTATCGTATTCGAAAGGATACACAAAAAAAAAGGATGATAAAACTGAAAAATAAAATATATTTATTTTAAGAAATTCGATTTATTGGATTTTGTAATAAGATTTATATAGATTTTGCCGTTCCTATATAATATATAATATATAATATAAAGCTGCCGAGTGTACAGTAACAGCAGTAGCAGCAGCAACTAACATTGAGTTGTTGAGAAATAATAAAACAAAAAATAAAAACCTTTCCATCCTACATAAAGTAACTCGTATTTATGGTATATAGGATACAGATGAATCGAAATGTGTTTGAAGAAATCGAATATAAGAAGAAAAACTGTTAAAGTTTTCATTCTTGTTAGATAGGATTTAGTTGTATTTGTTTTTTTTTTTTAAAAGTATTAACTGATAAATAAATAAATAGTATCCTTTCTTTGGTTGTCGTTAGTATACACATAGATAGAAAGAGAGGGAGCTTTTTGTTTAAATATAGACTTTTTATCCATTTATTATCAAGCACGAATACATAAAAAACAAATTCCCAATTTAACAATCAAAAAGTTTCATATTTTTGATTTGATTACATTTTCAATTCGCGAACATTTTTAATACAATTATTTTTTATTCAACATTTTTCAGTTTCGGCTTGAAGCGATTAATTAAAATTCATAAAAAAATAAAAAATAAATGTTTTTATAAAAATTGTTGCGTTTTCAAAATGACGATTAAAACATTTTTTTTATTCAATTAAGGAAAAATAATTTGTTCGTATTCTGATTTATTGTTGACGTTATTGTTTGATTCGAAATTTGTATATAGAGTTAAGGTTAAATATTATTAGAAATCATAACAATAATTTAACACGTTGTGTCGCATTCCAATATAATAGCCTGAAAATTATACTCTAATGTTCCATTTAAGGTAATAAACTGACACGCTATAAATGATTCATGTTTCTTATACTTATTCGCAATGAATATTCTATTATGGCACAAAAATAGCTCAATTGAAAAATAGAATTTGCTATTATTCCATTTGACAACAAAACCACACAAACGGTAAACAAAAAAAAAAAAAAAAATCTAATACATTACAAAAGGAATAATATTGAGATTTTTGTATTCTATTTGTAGAGATAAATGTATGTATGAACGAGCAGTAAAGTTTTCAAAATGGAAATGGAATTTTTATGCTCTTTTTAACCTTAAAGCATAACTAGATATGTATATGCTGCACACAACATAAGCAGAGATGCTTGGTATAGTAGAAGAACATAATACAAAAAAATCTGGATATTCATTGCATAAAAAATCACGTAGCTTTTATGTATTATGCTTATTTGATTCCGTTTAAGTCTTCTTTCTGTCAAGCCACCATAATATTATTATAGCATTTTTTGTCTGTCATGCATTTTATTGCAATAAAAGGATAATTTTGCAAATTTGACATAATTTAGTAAATTGGCCTAGAATTCGTAATCTTTACATTGTGTATATGAAGACCAGAACATGCTCAAGATGATTTTAAAGCTTTTTTGAGAATGTTGTAAAATATATTTATAGTTGGATGCGTCTAAAATTTATAACAATAAAATATCACGTATACGTATACAATTCCAATTATAGTTTCGTTTTATTCGTAAGTGATGGTAATTTACACTGTTGAAACCATAGTTTTATGTGCAGGAGATGATACCCCTGCTCTTATTGATAACTTTGCGGATGCATGAATTTGAATTTTAATTCAAGTTAATTATTTAAAATAAATACTTCGTTAAGTTTTAATGTTTTATGTTTGTTTAATTTTATTTCAATTTCAATTTTAACAATTTTTATTTCCACAATTTATTTCTTGTTGAGTGATTGATCGCTTTACTTGTAATGTCTCCCTTTATTTTACATTAGATATTTATATTTTTCTACATTATTTTTTTTTTATGGATGACAATAATACAATCTACCTTAATTATGGTATAATAAATTACATTTTTGTTTATAATGCTTCATTTATATGATTGTTTTTTTTTTTGCTGTTGTTTAAAAATATCGTGATACCACAACAAAAAATAAATTTCCAATTTTATCCAGGGTCCAAACCTGAACATTTTTTGACAGATATTATTCGTGATTTTGTGAAATAAAATAAATTTGTTAAAACTTGAATATTAATTAAAACAATTTTAAATTAATATAAAAATTGATTTGCTGTATTTAATTTTTATATAAATTAAAAAAAAATGCAAGACGAAAACAAACACTATTACAGCAGCAGGTATACTTTTATTAACCCAACAACGAACCGTTGTGTTAACAAATAAAAAAAACAAATAAAGGCGCGTGGGTGGTGGATACATCCAATATTATTAGAAGAAAACAGAAGTGCGCAAGGGGCCCAAAGTTTATTAAACGAAATGTGCTTAAACTATCTCGATTTGTTTTTTAATTACACTCGAATGAATCCAGCAACATTTGATAAATGATTACGCTTGTTGCGACCTTATTTATTCAAACAATGTAGAGTAAGGCTTCCGATTCCTCCTGCAACGAAATTGGCGCTCACACTGAGGTAAATTTTTTTAAAAATAAATAACAATATATTGAGATAATATTTATATTTTAAATTTGTTAATAGATATCTTGCAACTGGCGATAGCCAAGCATCCATCAGCTGCGCATTTGGGTTGGGCTAAATCAACATGTGTAGCTATAAGTGACACCTTAAAGGCTCTATGGTTGGTACCAGCCGAAAAGGTATTTCCCGCTCCAAACGCAGAAAACTGGTTAGAATCGGCAGAAGGATTCAACCAGCGATGGAACTTCCTCCACTGTGTAGGGGCCATAGATGGAAAACATATTAAAATAATTGTGAGTATTGTTTTTTACCTTAAACTAATGTATTAAGTTTAAATTATTATATAAATGAAACATTTTTTAGGCTCCATCACATTCGCCGCGATCGGAGTTCTATAATTACAAGAACTATTTTTCTACAATTTTAATGGCAATGTGTGTGACTATAGGTACCGATTTATGGCCATTGACGTAGGCGCACAAGAGTGGCAAAGTGACCGAGGAGTATTAAAAAACTCGAAAATGGGACAAAAATTGTTTAACGAAGCGATGGATTTACCACCTTCAAAAGAAATTTTTTCTGGAGGGCACCCTACTATTTACTAGGTGATGAAGCATTCGGTAAGTTAAATAAATTATAATATTTTGAAGTCTGTTATGGATGGAAAATATGAAGGATATTGAAAATGCTCTAACTGCTAACGGATGGAGAATATTGAAAATGCTCTAACAGTCAGTACTGAAAATTTTGATAAAGTTGTTCTAGCTGCGGTTGCATAACTTTTGTTTGATGGAGGAGGAATCTGCAAAAGCTCACCAGAAGAAGTACTACGTTCCTCACTTAGTAGATCGGGAGAACAGCGATAATGGAGAAGTCATTCCAGGAAGTTGGCGAACGCATTTTAATATATCGCAAATTGAAAGAAAAGGTATTTTATATAATATTTCAAATTGATACAAATTTTGGACAAATCGAATTTGTATATTTTAATAAAAAAATTGGAAGAATTTCGACGCACATTATAGCTAATTTATTTATTTTACTATTAAGTGGCTATAATTCCACTTTTCCCGCAATTGAAAATAGAGATATCTTAGCCGAACATTTTATGACAGACCGATCTATTCCCTGGAATTGGTCGATGGTGTAAGTAGGGTTACCAGACGTACTCTATAAAGGAGTACAAGTACTCTTTTTGAGGATCTGCTCTTTCCAACAGTTTTTTTTGTAGATGTTCTATAATGTATTCTTTTTTTAATTTTATGTTTTAAATTTAAAAATAAAATGTCCAATCTGTTTAAAACTTTAAAACTGATTTTGTTTTGATTCCATTAATTCCGTATTATGGTTTTAAAATGAACTCCGTTCTCATCACGAACACAATGAATACAAACAAGGTCATCGGACCTGATGGAGTTCCAGTTCGAATATTGAAGGAGTTTGCAGTGAATTGGCTTTTTCGGAAAAATACAAGTCAACAATTGACAATATTTGTCTGAACAACTGAATTTAATTCACTGGATTTGAGTAAGTATTGATGTAAAGTAACAAATCGGGCTCGGGTAGGACCGAACCGTTTGTACTTCCAGTCGGGTCGGGCCTAATTGAAATTTGGGAGTTTGGTGTAAAGGTCAAGTATGTCATGTGTTTTTGAAGAATTTTTTTTTTGGGATCGTGCATTTATAGCTTTTGGAAGGGCCCAGAACCGTATTGTAACTTTTGGTGGTCTGGTACAGAATAAATTTTGGGGCTCCACAAATTAATAATACAATAAATAAAAATAATAATTTTTTGCTAAATACTCCAAACTTTGTTCATAAAAATATTTGTTTATGTACGTGGTAGCCTCGTAAAATTTCACGTCAGTTAATGTCCTCATACGCTACCTCGTCGGGAAAGAGTTGGGTACGATCTTCCTGTCTACGCTCAGGTTTGGTCGCACTTATCTGAACCATGTCTACCAGCTTGTTGATCAAACTAGGTCTGGCAACACTTAACTGAACTGCCTCTACCAGTTTGTCGATGGAACTACCCACATCGGCATTTTGATTTGACTTACCAGACGTACTAGAATTAGATCTTTTCCTTTTATTAGTAATCCGAAAATTACAATATTAGTAGGTATAATTATTTGTAAAAATTTATTTTTACCTGGACTAGACGACGAGGCAGAAATATATGGCTTTTGCCATTCAATGTTACTAATTTGACTAGAAATTTAATAATGTCAATTAATTTTAAATGTTATAAACTAAAATAAATTAAATTTTCACAATAAAAATTACCTTTTTTTCACCATTACGCAAAAAAATTGGAAACATTTTAAACACAACACTTTTCAAAATAAATTCTCTGTGAATGACTGCCACTGAATTGACTCACGGCAAAATAAATTTCGATGTCGATATACTATATATCGATAAGTTTTTGATTTTACAATAAAAAAAACAACCAAATATATTACAGCAGACATATTTTCGTTGTTATTTTTACTACAGTGGCTTTACAAATTTACGAAAACTATAGTGGTATTAGTAGAAAACTTGGCTAATGTCGATGAGATTTTGTATGGAATTTGTGTATTTCTATAATCAAAAAACAACAACAACAACTACTAAAAATAAAAAAACAACAGAATTCACAACGAAAAAAACAATCATGTAAATGAAGCATAATTGTGCGGAATAAAGTTGTAGTAGCTTAACAAAATATTGTCAACCAAAAGTGTCAAAAATATATAAATTTGATTGACTAAAATTATAATGTTAAATGGTAAGTTTGTACATATTGTTACGTTTTTGCCTTGTCAATCAAGGTTCGTATCACTGAATTGTGAATAAAATAAAATCAATTCAATTTATCACCAACGAATTTATTTATTCGATTAAATTCGAATAATCTAATTTGATCTCGATCACTTTTTATATACACAAACCAAACTTCTAGAAAGCTCATGACTTTTCCAGTTAGAATAGTGTAGAAACATTTAGAACAATTTTATCATGGAAAATTCCATTTTAGTACAGTAAAACATTTAGCTATTAATTTAACTTATTCTATCACACCCTAGATGTCACCATCACATTTAATTATTGTGACGGTGACACCTAGTGTGTAATAGAAGAAGTTAAATTAATAGCTCAATCTTTAACTGTACTAAAATGGATGATTCCATGATAAAAATTGTTACGTAATTTTTCTACGCTTCTAAATGGAAAAGTAGGGAGCTTCCTAAAAGTTTGGTTTGTGTATATAAAAAGGCGAACGAAGTCGAATTGGATTAGTAGTATTTGAAAAGCGGCAGTGTGAAGATTAAAACGGAATTAAAAAGTGATTTAAAAAGTGTTTTAGTGGAAATAAAAACTATAAGTGTTCAGTAAAATTGTGCGAATAATTTATATAAAGTGATTTTGTGAATTTTTATTAATAAACTGTGTTGTAATAATTCTTGTGTTAACTAAATAAATTCGTTGGTGATAAATTAAATGGATTTTGTTTTATTCGCAATTCAGTCAATTTGATTGACAAGGCAAAAACGTAACATTATTTAATTTAATTTATTTAATTAAAGTAGTTAATAATTAATTTTTACCTAATTTGTTCTATCTTTAGATTTGCGGTAAAAAGATATAAATATCTAAGTCCTTTAAAATTACAATATCGTCTACTTTTAGGTTGTATTTGCTGATCTGCCACTTGTTTCGTCTTTGCAATGATACCAGATAATCTTTATGCCATGTCTCTCCCGTAGATCTCGCTTTATTTTCTGGATTAGTCTCCATCGAGATAACAACGAAATTTTGCCCCTCACCTCAGGTTGTGAAATAGCTATGATTGGTCGTCCAATTAAAAACTGAGATGGAGTGATTGATTGACCATCATTTGTTGAATATATTGGACGAGAGTTTAGTATTCCTTCTATCTGTAACAACAAACTCTGCATTTCTTCGATGGTTTAAGATTGGTTGCTCATGACCCGCTTCAAATGGAATTTCAATGACTTTACAGCCGCTTCCAAGAGACCACCGAAGTTTGGAGCTGCTGGTGGAATCATGTACCAATTGATTTGATCCTTTAATAAAAAATTTGAAATATCGTTAATATTATTACTGAGAAATTCGAGCCATTTGCTGCCATTATCGCTAAATAATTCTGTAGTCATATCGCCAACTAATTCAATGTGTACGGTCTGTGTACAGAGACACACGAATATTGCGACGTATGCCTTTGACGTCTACGATTATGGTCCCTCACTAACATTGGGCCTGCATAGTCGACCCCATCTTTGGAAAATGGAAGCGCCATAGTCACTCTGGCTTCAGATAAGGATTTCATCAGTTGCATAGACTCCAGTTGCTTTTATCGATAGCATACCAAATATTCGTTAGTGACGCGTTTAAGGAGCTTATCTATTCCCAATATCCAAAATCTTGAACAGAATTACTTGAGAGTGTGTTTTCAGCATATAGTAATTTAAGGTGATTTTCTTCAACTAATCGTTTAGTAATTAAAAATTTGCTGCTTAACAAAATTGGATTTTTCGTATCGGACCGTCTACTCGCAATAACCCAACACTGTCTGTGAACGGATAGAGGTGTTTAATTGGGTTTCTTTTTCCAGTAATAACTCCACCTTCTTTAAGATTACGAATCTCTGACGGAAATGTTTCCTCTTGAGTCCGCCGAAATACAAAAAATTCGGCGGCAGTAATGCCCTCTCATAAATATTACATTATCCAAAATTGGTTTGGCCATTTCTATGTTCATGACCTGTCTCTTTACTCCACTCTTAGATTTCAGCCGTTCTACGTAATGTCTCATCCAACATACGACTCGTAATATCTTCACGTAGCTTGATATTCTTGTAGCTAGTAATGAAGCCAAATTGAAGCCTTTGCTGATTGATAGAAGAATATAAGCTGTCGTTTTCAGAAGTTATGATGTTTAACAAGCCACTCAGACCTATGCCACCACATTGAACTTTCAATCAACTTAGCTGCCAGAACACCACGCGACGCTAAATCAGCCGGATTTTCTTTTGACCGAACATGACGCCACTCTATTCGGGACGTATATGTTCCACCTGCGAGTATGTGACGATAAGACGATTGCTTCATCTGGAATCGTCCACTACTGTTCTTTGTCACATATTTGGAACTAAAATATTTCTCGAACGCTAATTATAAGTTCAAATCTAACTGCGCATGAAGACTCATTAAAGTTTAATATTGCGTTTACAGCTTGATTAAACTGTCCGGCTATAACCCAACCAAATGTTGTGGCATGGGCCTGTACGACTCCTTGGCTGTTTGTAATTTGATCTGGTCCTATTTTGTCGAAGAAATGTTAAGATCCAATCAATATGTCCATCTTTCCTGGTACATGAAAGTATGGATCGGCTAGTTCTGATTTATCCAGATGGTCTAATTCAGAAATATCAATTTCGACCATCGGAAGGTGAAATGTTACCTTTTGAAGAACAACAGCCTGTAAATTTAGTTGAACCCTTGGATTCTTAATGGCACTAATAACTAAGTTTGTCATTCAATGGATATTTGCAATCCTGAATCCAAAAGACATCTGCATACTTCTTGATCGTCTAATCCATTAGTGACATTAACCAACACTATTGGTAGTAAAGCGGTTTTAATACTTTTCGAATGTTGAGAAATTTGAAAATTATCTAATTTTGTCTCGGTGTTGATTTGTTCAGCTTGGTGTGGTGGTGATACAGCAATACACATGGTATGTCCAGTTGAACCTTCAACATTCATCCTTCTCCCCGACACTATGTACATTTTCATTGAGCCTTGCATTTAAAGACGGGATGGTTTGGTCTCATGCAATTGGAGCAACGATATTGACTTTTCACTAATTTCCTATGCTCATGAATGTTCATTTTTTTGAATGCTGTGCAATCAGCTAGCGAATGGGTTTGACCTTGACACAACGGACAACTTTCATCGGTAGATAAGTGTAACGTCCTCGAAGGGTATTAGATTTGAAAGCCTCCAAAGCGTCGCATCTACTCGTCATAAATTTTATGAAATCTCCAATTTTTGGATGTTCATCATTGACAGAGTACAATGCCCACAAACGTTTGCTCTCATCGTCCAACTTCGAAACAAGCAATAAGATAATCCAAGGGTCACTTGATTCGGCTGCTGGTCCCATAGCTTTCAATGCTCTTATTATGACTTCATCATATTGACCAGTTAGTTTTCGCAATGAAGATACTGTAACAGATTTTACAGTAGGGATGTTCAGATACGACTGAATATACGTATTAATTATGTGTTTCTTCTTGTCGTATCGATTCTTGAGCTTTGAAAAGCCTCCATACAATCATAATATGTTTTTGAATTCGTTTTAGACTGTATTGCATTATGTCGACCTGTTGCATAAGTTTTTTACATTTTATATTTGAAATCTAGTATAAGGTAGTCATCACAGTTGTATATGACGTTAGGGTCATTATGAAATGAAAGTGGTAGATAAGGTATTACTCCAAATACGAGTTCATAAGGCATGCAATTGGTGGATGAATAGGCCGTGGTATTGTAAACAAACATTGAATATCTAATCCTCGAGTCCCAATCTGAACGAACGTGAACGTTCCAACGTTCCATTACTTTCAGGATGGCAAGCGGATGTGTCGATTTTTGAAATTTTTAATAGTTTGCAAAAATTTTGGAATACTGAACCCATAAAGTTAGCACCTTGATCAGTTAGTATTGATTTTGGACGTTTATAGGTATATACGAATTTTTTTTAGAAAAGCGTCTGCAATGGTTTCGGCTTCCTGATTTGGTATCGGAACGGCAATAGCACATTTTGTAAGATCATCCATAATTGTTAATAAGGATTTATTCTGCTGGCAACTTGACAGTAAAGGGCCCACGATATCAAGAAAAACTTTTTCGAAGGACGTATTTGAAGAGTAGGTTATCGTCATAGGCATTTTTGTTGTATGACTGTAGCAATATTTTCGCATCCGTTTGTGTGTTCGTCGGATATCCTTTTGGGTTGTCCTTAATTTGATTTCTTGGTCCAACACCAAACAACACTATCCCAGATGCTTGCATTAGTCGTTAATGTAAATTGTTTAATGAAGGTTGGAAATCGCACCTCATCGCGAAAAGGTGACCAAATAAATGGTGTATCCTTTTTCAGAAGACCTGTTAAAGGTAAAGCAATTTTAGAAAAATTGTTCACAAATCGTCTTTAATATCCTACGAATCCGAGGAATGATCTAATGTTACGCTGGCTCTTAGGCTCATCGGATCCAACTATGTGTCCTAAATAAGTCAACCTTGACGGAGAAATTTGCACTTTTCGGGATTCAATTTTAAGTTTAATGTTCGCAGACCCTCGAGAACTTCTTTAAGTCTTTGATTATGTTGATATAAGTTTTGACCGTATACGACTATGTCGTCCAGATATACTAATCATTTGAAACCATTGAGACCGGAAAGAACGGTGTTCATAAGATTTTGGAAAGCTGCTGAAGCTCACTTTAAAGGGAAAGGCATGTTAAAATGGAAATGCCAAGCAGTAGTATCGAAGGCTGTTTTTGGTTTTGCTTAATCATCAAGTAGTACTTGGTGATATTCATTCGTCATATCCAAGCTGCTAAAGTATGATGCCTTTCCCAGTTGATCCAAAATTTCTACGATGTTTGGCAAAGGAAACACTTGGGATTATTAGGGCTTGGTTCAATTTTGTTGTTGTTTTAGAACGATTTTTGATAGATAGGTGCAAAATCACACGTCACCATCTAAATGAAAAACTTCGCTAAATTTTTGAATAATTTGCCGAATAGATTGCAGTTCTACGGTGTTTAAATGCGTCAAGCTAACGAATGATTCAAGTATTTTTAACCTATCTTCATTTGTGTTTGTTCATGACATCAGAGGAAAAATGTCATAATGTGACAATTTAACAAAGACTAAATCGACTATTATTCGACTAATGTTATTACGCATCACAGTTGCCATTTTTTCACTTAAAATTGGTGAAGGATTTAATGGTATTTCCATTAAGAAATCCGTCCCAAGAATTTCAATACAAGGAATTGGCAAATTATCTTTTACAATTTGGAAGTTATTTGAAATGCTAAACGAATCAGAAAAAATTATTTCCGAAGGTTTTAATTCTAAAGACTCGTCGATTCCACTAGTAACATCTTTAATTTGACATTTTAGGGTTGGATAATGAGTAGAAGATTGAAGTATGCACGATTGTTTAATAACGCTGACATCGGCACCAGTATCAACTAAGAAATTAAAAAGATCTGAAGAACCAATGTCAAGGCATAAGCGAACATAAATGTTATCCTATATTTGAGTTGACAATCTTTGGTTGGGGGCTCAAAAGGGAGTATCCTTTTGTCTTGCGAAACCCTGAATGTTTTCCTCTGGCTCCGATTTAATTTTGTAATTTGTGTTAGTAACTTCAACATTATTTGTAATTTCTGAAATGGATTGCGAGTTGTGTAAATCCATGTTTTTTTTAAAGCATTCGTTTATATGATGTCCTTTCTTCTTACAATATGCGCAAGAAATAATTCTGATTAAAGATCGACTGAAGAATGAAAAAGCTTCTGGACGTGTACGAATTTTATTTGGATTTGAGTATCTAGGAAAACAAACAGAGGCAATGTGTCCATTATGGGATTGACTGGAATTTTTCGATTATATCTCTATTTCTTCTTCTAAAGCCCTTTCAATTGCTTCCTTAAGTGAGTGGTAAGCACCTGCCTTTATAATGAGACAAATGGTTCACGTACCCCATTTTGAAAAGAACGCAAGGCTGTTTTCGAATTCAGTTGCTGTACTCCATCAATTAATTTATTTTACGATCCAAAACATGGTATGTTAAGCTCTGCGAGTAATGATTCAATTTTGTTCGCAAACATCTGTACTGACTCATCAATCGTTTGAATAGCTTTGATTAGATCGATTTGAATACATTCTATCGAACAAAGTGTTTTAAAATTACTGTTTAAAGAAATTTTTAATTCGTTCCAGGTCTTGAATGTTCCCAACCAATAAAAGGAATATGCCTGACCATTTAATTTGTGCGGAATAAATTTTAAGAAATCAGATTTTAACTCATTAGGTAATGTTTCGAATAATCCATAGCAACATTTAGTAAATTTATGTAAGGGAGTTTTTTGATCTTTACCAAACTCGGGTATAAGCTTGACTGCAAGATTGTAGTCGTTTTTAGCTAAATTATTTTGTAATTTAATTAATTCTTTGGATTTAAGAGAAGTTATCGAAACTTTGCGCGTTCTAAGTGAATATAAGATTGAACTGATCGATTAATTTTTAGGGCCTTTCCCAATCGTATATTTAGATTTTTTGTTTTTTTGTTATACAACATTTGTGTGCTATTGTATTTCCATACCTGTTTAATATTTTATTCATAGTATTGCTGGTACTGTCATTGTACGTAACCGATATGTATTTTTTCGTGTTTTCTTCAGTTGTATTAAGTGACATCAAATTTTGGTGGTATATTATATTTTTGATTTTATATTTAATACAACGCCTCTTTTATAAAATCAAAAATAAAATAACACGAAAAAATACATATCGGTTACGTACAATGACCATACCTGCAATACTATGAATAAAATATTAAATAGGCACGGATATATAATAGCACACAAAACCAACCACAAATTACAACAACAACTAAAGGTACAAAAAAAATAGTGAACTAGATTGTGAAAAATATAAATTATTCTACATAGGCCGCACTGGCCATAAGGTAGATAACCGAAGAGAAGTAGTAGGTACTACAACAAGAAAACGCATGCCCTCATACAGCAAAAATGACCAGCGAAAAAATCCTAAGGCTGAACTGGCAAGTACTACAAAATTAACCATCAAAAATGTCCTTAATATGAAAATAATTTGAAAGGTATTGTTGGATATAAGCCTGTCCGGTTTTTTACATAATTGTCCTGCCTTTTTCTTAAACTGTTTTATTCTGAGGCTTTTACATTTTTTTTCACCGAGCAAACGGCGCAGTGGTTAAAGCTGCGGCGGTTGGATCGGGAGGTACCGGGTTCGAATCCGTATAGGGGCGGGATGCAAAAGGGATTTTTCATCATCTGATTACGATCGGTTATGAAAATGAACATATCTATGACCCCCAGCACCACAGGTTGGCATGAAGCAATGCAAGGTGCAGGTGGTTTTCAAAGACGGATCTGTAGCCGCCCGTCCTCGATTTGGCTACTCCAGGCGTAAAGTAGAACGGTTAAAAATAAATCAAGAAATCAAACAAACAAACAAACAAAGTTTTTTCATAATCAATCGCACAACTCAAAAGTTTTGTTTCGTCTCGCATAATATTTTTTTTTAATTCTTGAGGCTCAAACATTCTTTGTTGCAGGCAAAGAGGTTATAATTTTTCGTTGATTTTCGAATAATTTATTTCGAATAATAATAAGTAATAAGTTTTCAATTTTGCATTATTATCTGAATCCCAAGTTTAGGAGTCCTAAATAACTCTGTGCAATACGGTTTTTAAAAGGCCGCAAACTAATCTTTCATTATTGGGTTAACATCTTAATTCCGAATTCAACAAAAAATGTGCGCTTTCAGATATAGTGAGTAGAAAGCTTTCTTTATCACTTCGAGGTCTCTAAATTCAAAAAAGAATTTATAATCCAAATTGAGGGTGTTTTCTTATCGTACGCATGCATACTTATTTTTGTATATACTTTATTTATTGTTAGATCAGCGCCACTCTTGTATATTTCTTTAGCAGTCGGAGAAGATTAATGTCTTGACTGTTAGATACGGATGTGATTGATAGGTTAACTTCTTCATATGCTGCGGTTATTAATTATATTCGAACAACTGACGTTTAAAACACAATTTGTTACAATGACCATCGCTGGTTCATGCAAAGGACTTTCGAATGAAATGAAAAATGTGGGATTTTGAGAAATTGACTAAGCTAAATTTAATTTCGGAAATTTGGTAGTTAACAATTAATTGGTATTTCATTTTTTTTAGATATTTGCAAAATATATTTTCTGGGCCACAGAAGCTATCACTTCCGATTGAGTTGCTTTTCACGAAAATTCACTAGGACGTCCCAATTTATGAAAACAAAAAAAAAAAAATTAAATGGGACGTTTCAATTCGATTGGTTAGACCCTCTGGGTTGTAGAGAGGATAAAGTCAGATGACAGATCGACCTTCAGACATAATTTCAAAATCCGATTTTTCAGACTTAGTTCCATTTAGCCAATTACTTGTGATTTTGCCATTTAAAATTTTCCATAACATAACCAGAAATTTATTTCAACGTTTGCGTTCACCTGGAAACCTAGTAGAAGGCTGTAACAGATTAAAGCTCACTTCAAATGCAAAAAACTAGCATAAATATTTATTTTTTGGTAATATTAAAGGACCTCAAGCATACTAAATAATAGGGCCAAATCGCGACTTCATAGGTGACTTTTTCGTGTTGCTTTATTAGCCTAAATAATATTAAGGTTAGCCGTAAGGTTTTTTTTTTTAATTTTTAATTTTCAAATTTGATGAAATAAAATTGCCAGGGTGGTCCAAAACTAGGTTAAGAAATAGTGGCGGCATGGAAATATATTACCTGGTGTCATTTGTTTTCATTGGATGTATCAGTCAAAATGGGGGTCGATGGTATCAGTAAGAAACAACAGCAGCAGTCCTAGCTCCATTCAGTGAAATCTACTGATTACAACCTGGTAGAAGGTGGATTGGGAACGCCCGCCAGATATGTCGGACAGCAGGGGAATCAAATATTCGAGGTGAACCAAAAACTAATAAGCAAAATTTAGATGGGTCTGACTTATACTCGTAGGTGAATACGAAACCTGTACCAGGCAGTGCTCGTTTATTGATATCTTACATGCCTTCTAGGGACTATATCTGTTCTTCGGCTTATACAATTTCCTTCTAATTTAGTCATAGGCAATATGTATGACCTACGAAAGCTATACCAAGCGGTGCTCGTTAATTGATATCTTGTATATAACATCTAAGCGCTATATCTGCCTATCGGCTTATACAATTTTCTTTTACATACTTTGGCTGTAGGCAAGCTACGAGCAGTGCTCGTTAATTGACGTCATGTAAGACTTCTTGGGGCTGTATATGCCTTTCCGCTTACGCACATTTTTCTGTTTTCTTGGCCTACAAAACCTTTACCAAGCGGTGCTTGTTATTAAATATCTTGTTAGACTTATAGGGACTTTATCTATTGTTCGGCGTATCCAATTTTGTTTTTCTTTGGCCATAGGTTATCTGCGTCCATGGCCTATAACACCTATACCAAGAGGAGGTGTTCGACAATTGATATCTTGTACGATTTCGGGAAACTATATCTGCCTATCGGTTTATAAAATTTTCTTTTTCTTTGACTGTAAGCAAGCTGAATGCATGGCATACGAAATATAAACCGAGCGGAGCTCATTAATTAGTATCATGTATGACTTCTGGGGACTAAATCTGTCTTTCGGTTGATACAATTTTCGTTGACGTTGACCATAGGCAAGCCGTATCCATAACCTGAAAACTCTATACAAAGTGATGTTCGTTAGTTGATACCTTCTTGTCTTCTAGGGACTATATAGCCACTTTAGCCAATTTACGTTTTTTTTTTAGTTTGGTTGGAAAGTCAGCTGATCTTATTTCAAACCTTTGACTTATGCTATGATGGTTTCATGCAACAAGGGATAAATATCGTGATATGGTTTTATCATGATATATTAGTGCGGGCACTTATTCGTGTCTAAATAACAACTTTTTTGGGATAATTTTCGGGCTAACTTCAAAGAAATTTTCAAACATGACACTTAAATGAGTGAAATTATACAAATTTCTAAATTTGAATGGGCCTTTAATGCAAACGTATTTTTTAGGGCTGCTCACAAGAAACTTACCTTCATAATTTTTTTCAGGGATAACTATTGGCGATTCACCCTATTAGAACAACTTTTCAGGCACGATCCTTTAAATATTGAAATTACACAAATTTCGAAGTTAAAGGGCCACACTTTAATTCAAACGAATTTAATCGAGCTCACCATAAGAAACTTGACCTTATTGAACCACTTTCCAGACAATGATGCTTTAAGGCTCAATTTGTATTAATTTTTGTATTTTATGTGTGCCTTTCAAGCAAACGAATCCCAATATGAAACTTGACCTGATAATTTTTCCAGCAATAAATATTGGCAATGCACTCTAATTGAACCACTTTCCAGGGTTTACCTTATTATATTTGATAATTAACAATTTTTATTATTGATTATTAAATTTAGATGTTTTTTTTTAATTGTACCATTTATTGAAAATATTTTTTTCGGCTTAGAAATATTGGCAGATAGTTTCGATTGAGGGACACTAGTTTAATGTTACTGAATTTTTATTGCAGCTAAGATATTGCAGCCTAATAATTGTGCGTTACTGACATTTTTTTTTCTTTCGGCTGGATACTTTCGGCTAACTTTAATAGGGCTCAGCCTAGCCGAAATCAATCCATCTTATGTAGAAATAATTGTCATTAATAATATATAGTGACACAAAAATAGTGTAATAGAAAAACAAACCAGAGGAACTGAACACATCGGCGGTTGCATAACTTTTGTTTGATGGAGGAGGAATCTGCAAAAGCTCACCAGAAGAAGTACTACGTTCCTCACTTAGTAGATCGGGAGAACAGCGATAATGGAGAAGTCATTCCAGGAAGTTGGCGAACGCATTTTAATATATCGCAAATTGAAAGAAAAGGTATTTTATATAATATTTCAAATTGATACAAATTTTGGACAAATCGAATTTGTATATTTTAATAAAAAAATTGGAAGAATTTCGACGCACATTATAGCTAATTTATTTATTTTACTATTAAGTGGCTATAATTCCACTTTTCCCGCAATTGAAAATAGAGATATCTTAGCCGAACATTTTATGACAGACCGATCTATTCCCTGGAATTGGTCGATGGTGTAAGTAGGGTTACCAGACGTACTCTATAAAGGAGTACAAGTACTCTTTTTGAGGATCTGCTCTTTCCAACAGTTTTTTTTGTAGATGTTCTATAATGTATTCTTTTTTTAATTTTATGTTTTAAATTTAAAAATAAAATGTCCAATCTGTTTAAAACTTTAAAACTGATTTTGTTTTGATTCCATTAATTCCGTATTATGGTTTTAAAATGAACTCCGTTCTCATCACGAACACAATGAATACAAACAAGGTCATCGGACCTGATGGAGTTCCAGTTCGAATATTGAAGGAGTTTGCAGTGAATTGGCTTTTTCGGAAAAATACAAGTCAACAATTGACAATATTTGTCTGAACAACTGAATTTAATTCACTGGATTTGAGTAAGTATTGATGTAAAGTAACAAATCGGGCTCGGGTAGGACCGAACCGTTTGTACTTCCAGTCGGGTCGGGCCTAATTGAAATTTGGGAGTTTGGTGTAAAGGTCAAGTATGTCATGTGTTTTTGAAGAATTTTTTTTTTGGGATCGTGCATTTATAGCTTTTGGAAGGGCCCAGAACCGTATTGTAACTTTTGGTGGTCTGGTACAGAATAAATTTTGGGGCTCCACAAATTAATAATACAATAAATAAAAATAATAATTTTTTGCTAAATACTCCAAACTTTGTTCATAAAAATATTTGTTTATGTACGTGGTAGCCTCGTAAAATTTCACGTCAGTTAATGTCCTCATACGCTACCTCGTCGGGAAAGAGTTGGGTACGATCTTCCTGTCTACGCTCAGGTTTGGTCGCACTTATCTGAACCATGTCTACCAGCTTGTTGATCAAACTAGGTCTGGCAACACTTAACTGAACTGCCTCTACCAGTTTGTCGATGGAACTACCCACATCGGCATTTTGATTTGACTTACCAGACGTACTAGAATTAGATCTTTTCCTTTTATTAGTAATCCGAAAATTACAATATTAGTAGGTATAATTATTTGTAAAAATTTATTTTTACCTGGACTAGACGACGAGGCAGAAATATATGGCTTTTGCCATTCAATGTTACTAATTTGACTAGAAATTTAATAATGTCAATTAATTTTAAATGTTATAAACTAAAATAAATTAAATTTTCACAATAAAAATTACCTTTTTTTCACCATTACGCAAAAAAATTGGAAACATTTTAAACACAACACTTTTCAAAATAAATTCTCTGTGAATGACTGCCACTGAATTGACTCACGGCAAAATAAATTTCGATGTCGATATACTATATATCGATAAGTTTTTGATTTTACAATAAAAAAAACAACCAAATATATTACAGCAGACATATTTTCGTTGTTATTTTTACTACAGTGGCTTTACAAATTTACGAAAACTATAGTGGTATTAGTAGAAAACTTGGCTAATGTCGATGAGATTTTGTATGGAATTTGTGTATTTCTATAATCAAAAAACAACAACAACAACTACTAAAAATAAAAAAACAACAGAATTCACAACGAAAAAAACAATCATGTAAATGAAGCATAATTGTGCGGAATAAAGTTGTAGTAGCTTAACAAAATATTGTCAACCAAAAGTGTCAAAAATATATAAATTTGATTGACTAAAATTATAATGTTAAATGGTAAGTTTGTACATATTGTTACGTTTTTGCCTTGTCAATCAAGGTTCGTATCACTGAATTGTGAATAAAATAAAATCAATTCAATTTATCACCAACGAATTTATTTATTCGATTAAATTCGAATAATCTAATTTGATCTCGATCACTTTTTATATACACAAACCAAACTTCTAGAAAGCTCATGACTTTTCCAGTTAGAATAGTGTAGAAACATTTAGAACAATTTTATCATGGAAAATTCCATTTTAGTACAGTAAAACATTTAGCTATTAATTTAACTTATTCTATCACACCCTAGATGTCACCATCACATTTAATTATTGTGACGGTGACACCTAGTGTGTAATAGAAGAAGTTAAATTAATAGCTCAATCTTTAACTGTACTAAAATGGATGATTCCATGATAAAAATTGTTACGTAATTTTTCTACGCTTCTAAATGGAAAAGTAGGGAGCTTCCTAAAAGTTTGGTTTGTGTATATAAAAAGGCGAACGAAGTCGAATTGGATTAGTAGTATTTGAAAAGCGGCAGTGTGAAGATTAAAACGGAATTAAAAAGTGATTTAAAAAGTGTTTTAGTGGAAATAAAAACTATAAGTGTTCAGTAAAATTGTGCGAATAATTTATATAAAGTGATTTTGTGAATTTTTATTAATAAACTGTGTTGTAATAATTCTTGTGTTAACTAAATAAATTCGTTGGTGATAAATTAAATGGATTTTGTTTTATTCGCAATTCAGTCAATTTGATTGACAAGGCAAAAACGTAACATTATTTAATTTAATTTATTTAATTAAAGTAGTTAATAATTAATTTTTACCTAATTTGTTCTATCTTTAGATTTGCGGTAAAAAGATATAAATATCTAAGTCCTTTAAAATTACAATATCGTCTACTTTTAGGTTGTATTTGCTGATCTGCCACTTGTTTCGTCTTTGCAATGATACCAGATAATCTTTATGCCATGTCTCTCCCGTAGATCTCGCTTTATTTTCTGGATTAGTCTCCATCGAGATAACAACGAAATTTTGCCCCTCACCTCAGGTTGTGAAATAGCTATGATTGGTCGTCCAATTAAAAACTGAGATGGAGTGATTGATTGACCATCATTTGTTGAATATATTGGACGAGAGTTTAGTATTCCTTCTATCTGTAACAACAAACTCTGCATTTCTTCGATGGTTTAAGATTGGTTGCTCATGACCCGCTTCAAATGGAATTTCAATGACTTTACAGCCGCTTCCAAGAGACCACCGAAGTTTGGAGCTGCTGGTGGAATCATGTACCAATTGATTTGATCCTTTAATAAAAAATTTGAAATATCGTTAATATTATTACTGAGAAATTCGAGCCATTTGCTGCCATTATCGCTAAATAATTCTGTAGTCATATCGCCAACTAATTCAATGTGTACGGTCTGTGTACAGAGACACACGAATATTGCGACGTATGCCTTTGACGTCTACGATTATGGTCCCTCACTAACATTGGGCCTGCATAGTCGACCCCATCTTTGGAAAATGGAAGCGCCATAGTCACTCTGGCTTCAGATAAGGATTTCATCAGTTGCATAGACTCCAGTTGCTTTTATCGATAGCATACCAAATATTCGTTAGTGACGCGTTTAAGGAGCTTATCTATTCCCAATATCCAAAATCTTGAACAGAATTACTTGAGAGTGTGTTTTCAGCATATAGTAATTTAAGGTGATTTTCTTCAACTAATCGTTTAGTAATTAAAAATTTGCTGCTTAACAAAATTGGATTTTTCGTATCGGACCGTCTACTCGCAATAACCCAACACTGTCTGTGAACGGATAGAGGTGTTTAATTGGGTTTCTTTTTCCAGTAATAACTCCACCTTCTTTAAGATTACGAATCTCTGACGGAAATGTTTCCTCTTGAGTCCGCCGAAATACAAAAAATTCGGCGGCAGTAATGCCCTCTCATAAATATTACATTATCCAAAATTGGTTTGGCCATTTCTATGTTCATGACCTGTCTCTTTACTCCACTCTTAGATTTCAGCCGTTCTACGTAATGTCTCATCCAACATACGACTCGTAATATCTTCACGTAGCTTGATATTCTTGTAGCTAGTAATGAAGCCAAATTGAAGCCTTTGCTGATTGATAGAAGAATATAAGCTGTCGTTTTCAGAAGTTATGATGTTTAACAAGCCACTCAGACCTATGCCACCACATTGAACTTTCAATCAACTTAGCTGCCAGAACACCACGCGACGCTAAATCAGCCGGATTTTCTTTTGACCGAACATGACGCCACTCTATTCGGGACGTATATGTTCCACCTGCGAGTATGTGACGATAAGACGATTGCTTCATCTGGAATCGTCCACTACTGTTCTTTGTCACATATTTGGAACTAAAATATTTCTCGAACGCTAATTATAAGTTCAAATCTAACTGCGCATGAAGACTCATTAAAGTTTAATATTGCGTTTACAGCTTGATTAAACTGTCCGGCTATAACCCAACCAAATGTTGTGGCATGGGCCTGTACGACTCCTTGGCTGTTTGTAATTTGATCTGGTCCTATTTTGTCGAAGAAATGTTAAGATCCAATCAATATGTCCATCTTTCCTGGTACATGAAAGTATGGATCGGCTAGTTCTGATTTATCCAGATGGTCTAATTCAGAAATATCAATTTCGACCATCGGAAGGTGAAATGTTACCTTTTGAAGAACAACAGCCTGTAAATTTAGTTGAACCCTTGGATTCTTAATGGCACTAATAACTAAGTTTGTCATTCAATGGATATTTGCAATCCTGAATCCAAAAGACATCTGCATACTTCTTGATCGTCTAATCCATTAGTGACATTAACCAACACTATTGGTAGTAAAGCGGTTTTAATACTTTTCGAATGTTGAGAAATTTGAAAATTATCTAATTTTGTCTCGGTGTTGATTTGTTCAGCTTGGTGTGGTGGTGATACAGCAATACACATGGTATGTCCAGTTGAACCTTCAACATTCATCCTTCTCCCCGACACTATGTACATTTTCATTGAGCCTTGCATTTAAAGACGGGATGGTTTGGTCTCATGCAATTGGAGCAACGATATTGACTTTTCACTAATTTCCTATGCTCATGAATGTTCATTTTTTTGAATGCTGTGCAATCAGCTAGCGAATGGGTTTGACCTTGACACAACGGACAACTTTCATCGGTAGATAAGTGTAACGTCCTCGAAGGGTATTAGATTTGAAAGCCTCCAAAGCGTCGCATCTACTCGTCATAAATTTTATGAAATCTCCAATTTTTGGATGTTCATCATTGACAGAGTACAATGCCCACAAACGTTTGCTCTCATCGTCCAACTTCGAAACAAGCAATAAGATAATCCAAGGGTCACTTGATTCGGCTGCTGGTCCCATAGCTTTCAATGCTCTTATTATGACTTCATCATATTGACCAGTTAGTTTTCGCAATGAAGATACTGTAACAGATTTTACAGTAGGGATGTTCAGATACGACTGAATATACGTATTAATTATGTGTTTCTTCTTGTCGTATCGATTCTTGAGCTTTGAAAAGCCTCCATACAATCATAATATGTTTTTGAATTCGTTTTAGACTGTATTGCATTATGTCGACCTGTTGCATAAGTTTTTTACATTTTATATTTGAAATCTAGTATAAGGTAGTCATCACAGTTGTATATGACGTTAGGGTCATTATGAAATGAAAGTGGTAGATAAGGTATTACTCCAAATACGAGTTCATAAGGCATGCAATTGGTGGATGAATAGGCCGTGGTATTGTAAACAAACATTGAATATCTAATCCTCGAGTCCCAATCTGAACGAACGTGAACGTTCCAACGTTCCATTACTTTCAGGATGGCAAGCGGATGTGTCGATTTTTGAAATTTTTAATAGTTTGCAAAAATTTTGGAATACTGAACCCATAAAGTTAGCACCTTGATCAGTTAGTATTGATTTTGGACGTTTATAGGTATATACGAATTTTTTTTAGAAAAGCGTCTGCAATGGTTTCGGCTTCCTGATTTGGTATCGGAACGGCAATAGCACATTTTGTAAGATCATCCATAATTGTTAATAAGGATTTATTCTGCTGGCAACTTGACAGTAAAGGGCCCACGATATCAAGAAAAACTTTTTCGAAGGACGTATTTGAAGAGTAGGTTATCGTCATAGGCATTTTTGTTGTATGACTGTAGCAATATTTTCGCATCCGTTTGTGTGTTCGTCGGATATCCTTTTGGGTTGTCCTTAATTTGATTTCTTGGTCCAACACCAAACAACACTATCCCAGATGCTTGCATTAGTCGTTAATGTAAATTGTTTAATGAAGGTTGGAAATCGCACCTCATCGCGAAAAGGTGACCAAATAAATGGTGTATCCTTTTTCAGAAGACCTGTTAAAGGTAAAGCAATTTTAGAAAAATTGTTCACAAATCGTCTTTAATATCCTACGAATCCGAGGAATGATCTAATGTTACGCTGGCTCTTAGGCTCATCGGATCCAACTATGTGTCCTAAATAAGTCAACCTTGACGGAGAAATTTGCACTTTTCGGGATTCAATTTTAAGTTTAATGTTCGCAGACCCTCGAGAACTTCTTTAAGTCTTTGATTATGTTGATATAAGTTTTGACCGTATACGACTATGTCGTCCAGATATACTAATCATTTGAAACCATTGAGACCGGAAAGAACGGTGTTCATAAGATTTTGGAAAGCTGCTGAAGCTCACTTTAAAGGGAAAGGCATGTTAAAATGGAAATGCCAAGCAGTAGTATCGAAGGCTGTTTTTGGTTTTGCTTAATCATCAAGTAGTACTTGGTGATATTCATTCGTCATATCCAAGCTGCTAAAGTATGATGCCTTTCCCAGTTGATCCAAAATTTCTACGATGTTTGGCAAAGGAAACACTTGGGATTATTAGGGCTTGGTTCAATTTTGTTGTTGTTTTAGAACGATTTTTGATAGATAGGTGCAAAATCACACGTCACCATCTAAATGAAAAACTTCGCTAAATTTTTGAATAATTTGCCGAATAGATTGCAGTTCTACGGTGTTTAAATGCGTCAAGCTAACGAATGATTCAAGTATTTTTAACCTATCTTCATTTGTGTTTGTTCATGACATCAGAGGAAAAATGTCATAATGTGACAATTTAACAAAGACTAAATCGACTATTATTCGACTAATGTTATTACGCATCACAGTTGCCATTTTTTCACTTAAAATTGGTGAAGGATTTAATGGTATTTCCATTAAGAAATCCGTCCCAAGAATTTCAATACAAGGAATTGGCAAATTATCTTTTACAATTTGGAAGTTATTTGAAATGCTAAACGAATCAGAAAAAATTATTTCCGAAGGTTTTAATTCTAAAGACTCGTCGATTCCACTAGTAACATCTTTAATTTGACATTTTAGGGTTGGATAATGAGTAGAAGATTGAAGTATGCACGATTGTTTAATAACGCTGACATCGGCACCAGTATCAACTAAGAAATTAAAAAGATCTGAAGAACCAATGTCAAGGCATAAGCGAACATAAATGTTATCCTATATTTGAGTTGACAATCTTTGGTTGGGGGCTCAAAAGGGAGTATCCTTTTGTCTTGCGAAACCCTGAATGTTTTCCTCTGGCTCCGATTTAATTTTGTAATTTGTGTTAGTAACTTCAACATTATTTGTAATTTCTGAAATGGATTGCGAGTTGTGTAAATCCATGTTTTTTTTAAAGCATTCGTTTATATGATGTCCTTTCTTCTTACAATATGCGCAAGAAATAATTCTGATTAAAGATCGACTGAAGAATGAAAAAGCTTCTGGACGTGTACGAATTTTATTTGGATTTGAGTATCTAGGAAAACAAACAGAGGCAATGTGTCCATTATGGGATTGACTGGAATTTTTCGATTATATCTCTATTTCTTCTTCTAAAGCCCTTTCAATTGCTTCCTTAAGTGAGTGGTAAGCACCTGCCTTTATAATGAGACAAATGGTTCACGTACCCCATTTTGAAAAGAACGCAAGGCTGTTTTCGAATTCAGTTGCTGTACTCCATCAATTAATTTATTTTACGATCCAAAACATGGTATGTTAAGCTCTGCGAGTAATGATTCAATTTTGTTCGCAAACATCTGTACTGACTCATCAATCGTTTGAATAGCTTTGATTAGATCGATTTGAATACATTCTATCGAACAAAGTGTTTTAAAATTACTGTTTAAAGAAATTTTTAATTCGTTCCAGGTCTTGAATGTTCCCAACCAATAAAAGGAATATGCCTGACCATTTAATTTGTGCGGAATAAATTTTAAGAAATCAGATTTTAACTCATTAGGTAATGTTTCGAATAATCCATAGCAACATTTAGTAAATTTATGTAAGGGAGTTTTTTGATCTTTACCAAACTCGGGTATAAGCTTGACTGCAAGATTGTAGTCGTTTTTAGCTAAATTATTTTGTAATTTAATTAATTCTTTGGATTTAAGAGAAGTTATCGAAACTTTGCGCGTTCTAAGTGAATATAAGATTGAACTGATCGATTAATTTTTAGGGCCTTTCCCAATCGTATATTTAGATTTTTTGTTTTTTTGTTATACAACATTTGTGTGCTATTGTATTTCCATACCTGTTTAATATTTTATTCATAGTATTGCTGGTACTGTCATTGTACGTAACCGATATGTATTTTTTCGTGTTTTCTTCAGTTGTATTAAGTGACATCAAATTTTGGTGGTATATTATATTTTTGATTTTATATTTAATACAACGCCTCTTTTATAAAATCAAAAATAAAATAACACGAAAAAATACATATCGGTTACGTACAATGACCATACCTGCAATACTATGAATAAAATATTAAATAGGCACGGATATATAATAGCACACAAAACCAACCACAAATTACAACAACAACTAAAGGTACAAAAAAAATAGTGAACTAGATTGTGAAAAATATAAATTATTCTACATAGGCCGCACTGGCCATAAGGTAGATAACCGAAGAGAAGTAGTAGGTACTACAACAAGAAAACGCATGCCCTCATACAGCAAAAATGACCAGCGAAAAAATCCTAAGGCTGAACTGGCAAGTACTACAAAATTAACCATCAAAAATGTCCTTAATATGAAAATAATTTGAAAGGTATTGTTGGATATAAGCCTGTCCGGTTTTTTACATAATTGTCCTGCCTTTTTCTTAAACTGTTTTATTCTGAGGCTTTTACATTTTTTTTCACCGAGCAAACGGCGCAGTGGTTAAAGCTGCGGCGGTTGGATCGGGAGGTACCGGGTTCGAATCCGTATAGGGGCGGGATGCAAAAGGGATTTTTCATCATCTGATTACGATCGGTTATGAAAATGAACATATCTATGACCCCCAGCACCACAGGTTGGCATGAAGCAATGCAAGGTGCAGGTGGTTTTCAAAGACGGATCTGTAGCCGCCCGTCCTCGATTTGGCTACTCCAGGCGTAAAGTAGAACGGTTAAAAATAAATCAAGAAATCAAACAAACAAACAAACAAAGTTTTTTCATAATCAATCGCACAACTCAAAAGTTTTGTTTCGTCTCGCATAATATTTTTTTTTAATTCTTGAGGCTCAAACATTCTTTGTTGCAGGCAAAGAGGTTATAATTTTTCGTTGATTTTCGAATAATTTATTTCGAATAATAATAAGTAATAAGTTTTCAATTTTGCATTATTATCTGAATCCCAAGTTTAGGAGTCCTAAATAACTCTGTGCAATACGGTTTTTAAAAGGCCGCAAACTAATCTTTCATTATTGGGTTAACATCTTAATTCCGAATTCAACAAAAAATGTGCGCTTTCAGATATAGTGAGTAGAAAGCTTTCTTTATCACTTCGAGGTCTCTAAATTCAAAAAAGAATTTATAATCCAAATTGAGGGTGTTTTCTTATCGTACGCATGCATACTTATTTTTGTATATACTTTATTTATTGTTAGATCAGCGCCACTCTTGTATATTTCTTTAGCAGTCGGAGAAGATTAATGTCTTGACTGTTAGATACGGATGTGATTGATAGGTTAACTTCTTCATATGCTGCGGTTATTAATTATATTCGAACAACTGACGTTTAAAACACAATTTGTTACAATGACCATCGCTGGTTCATGCAAAGGACTTTCGAATGAAATGAAAAATGTGGGATTTTGAGAAATTGACTAAGCTAAATTTAATTTCGGAAATTTGGTAGTTAACAATTAATTGGTATTTCATTTTTTTTAGATATTTGCAAAATATATTTTCTGGGCCACAGAAGCTATCACTTCCGATTGAGTTGCTTTTCACGAAAATTCACTAGGACGTCCCAATTTATGAAAACAAAAAAAAAAAAATTAAATGGGACGTTTCAATTCGATTGGTTAGACCCTCTGGGTTGTAGAGAGGATAAAGTCAGATGACAGATCGACCTTCAGACATAATTTCAAAATCCGATTTTTCAGACTTAGTTCCATTTAGCCAATTACTTGTGATTTTGCCATTTAAAATTTTCCATAACATAACCAGAAATTTATTTCAACGTTTGCGTTCACCTGGAAACCTAGTAGAAGGCTGTAACAGATTAAAGCTCACTTCAAATGCAAAAAACTAGCATAAATATTTATTTTTTGGTAATATTAAAGGACCTCAAGCATACTAAATAATAGGGCCAAATCGCGACTTCATAGGTGACTTTTTCGTGTTGCTTTATTAGCCTAAATAATATTAAGGTTAGCCGTAAGGTTTTTTTTTTTAATTTTTAATTTTCAAATTTGATGAAATAAAATTGCCAGGGTGGTCCAAAACTAGGTTAAGAAATAGTGGCGGCATGGAAATATATTACCTGGTGTCATTTGTTTTCATTGGATGTATCAGTCAAAATGGGGGTCGATGGTATCAGTAAGAAACAACAGCAGCAGTCCTAGCTCCATTCAGTGAAATCTACTGATTACAACCTGGTAGAAGGTGGATTGGGAACGCCCGCCAGATATGTCGGACAGCAGGGGAATCAAATATTCGAGGTGAACCAAAAACTAATAAGCAAAATTTAGATGGGTCTGACTTATACTCGTAGGTGAATACGAAACCTGTACCAGGCAGTGCTCGTTTATTGATATCTTACATGCCTTCTAGGGACTATATCTGTTCTTCGGCTTATACAATTTCCTTCTAATTTAGTCATAGGCAATATGTATGACCTACGAAAGCTATACCAAGCGGTGCTCGTTAATTGATATCTTGTATATAACATCTAAGCGCTATATCTGCCTATCGGCTTATACAATTTTCTTTTACATACTTTGGCTGTAGGCAAGCTACGAGCAGTGCTCGTTAATTGACGTCATGTAAGACTTCTTGGGGCTGTATATGCCTTTCCGCTTACGCACATTTTTCTGTTTTCTTGGCCTACAAAACCTTTACCAAGCGGTGCTTGTTATTAAATATCTTGTTAGACTTATAGGGACTTTATCTATTGTTCGGCGTATCCAATTTTGTTTTTCTTTGGCCATAGGTTATCTGCGTCCATGGCCTATAACACCTATACCAAGAGGAGGTGTTCGACAATTGATATCTTGTACGATTTCGGGAAACTATATCTGCCTATCGGTTTATAAAATTTTCTTTTTCTTTGACTGTAAGCAAGCTGAATGCATGGCATACGAAATATAAACCGAGCGGAGCTCATTAATTAGTATCATGTATGACTTCTGGGGACTAAATCTGTCTTTCGGTTGATACAATTTTCGTTGACGTTGACCATAGGCAAGCCGTATCCATAACCTGAAAACTCTATACAAAGTGATGTTCGTTAGTTGATACCTTCTTGTCTTCTAGGGACTATATAGCCACTTTAGCCAATTTACGTTTTTTTTTTAGTTTGGTTGGAAAGTCAGCTGATCTTATTTCAAACCTTTGACTTATGCTATGATGGTTTCATGCAACAAGGGATAAATATCGTGATATGGTTTTATCATGATATATTAGTGCGGGCACTTATTCGTGTCTAAATAACAACTTTTTTGGGATAATTTTCGGGCTAACTTCAAAGAAATTTTCAAACATGACACTTAAATGAGTGAAATTATACAAATTTCTAAATTTGAATGGGCCTTTAATGCAAACGTATTTTTTAGGGCTGCTCACAAGAAACTTACCTTCATAATTTTTTTCAGGGATAACTATTGGCGATTCACCCTATTAGAACAACTTTTCAGGCACGATCCTTTAAATATTGAAATTACACAAATTTCGAAGTTAAAGGGCCACACTTTAATTCAAACGAATTTAATCGAGCTCACCATAAGAAACTTGACCTTATTGAACCACTTTCCAGACAATGATGCTTTAAGGCTCAATTTGTATTAATTTTTGTATTTTATGTGTGCCTTTCAAGCAAACGAATCCCAATATGAAACTTGACCTGATAATTTTTCCAGCAATAAATATTGGCAATGCACTCTAATTGAACCACTTTCCAGGGTTTACCTTATTATATTTGATAATTAACAATTTTTATTATTGATTATTAAATTTAGATGTTTTTTTTTAATTGTACCATTTATTGAAAATATTTTTTTCGGCTTAGAAATATTGGCAGATAGTTTCGATTGAGGGACACTAGTTTAATGTTACTGAATTTTTATTGCAGCTAAGATATTGCAGCCTAATAATTGTGCGTTACTGACATTTTTTTTTCTTTCGGCTGGATACTTTCGGCTAACTTTAATAGGGCTCAGCCTAGCCGAAATCAATCCATCTTATGTAGAAATAATTGTCATTAATAATATATAGTGACACAAAAATAGTGTAATAATTTAAATTTTTAACAAAATTTCTTAATGTTTCATTATCCGCGCAAAAGATCCAGTAAGTGTGCCGCAAATGATTTCAACATGAATGAAAATTTATTCGAGAATCAAACACCACCAAACTCATCCCTACAGAACGTGCAGGGGATTTCAGTCAATGGATGAAAGCTTAACACTAAGTATTCACTCATTATTAACACATTATTCATCCATTATTTTTTCAGTAACCTGTGATTATTCATTCATCATTTAGTAATACTATAGATGAATAATGAACAAATAATGATAATGGCTGAATCCATCATTCATCATTCATCAGCGGATAATCAATAAATAAAAAGTGGAATAATTAGTAAACAGTTTATGATTATTAAATTAATAAAGTCCTAATAAAGAGCGAATATTGAGGGAGTAATGAAAGAATACTGGTCAGTGAATAATCAGTGGATAACAGTAAAATAACCAGTGAATAATGTGTGAGTGAAACTGTTATTAATTATGAGTCACTATGGGTCAAATAATGAATAATCACATAGAGAATAATGAATAACTGCTAAACCAGATTATGAATTTGAAATAATTAGAAAATAGCTTATGGCTGCGAAAAGAGAACTACTAAATCTCCTTTCCGGGGAAGGTTTGAACCTCAGAAAATGGTCCAGCAATGAAAAGGCGTTATTAGAAGAGCTTCCAGCATATCTGAAAGAAACAGGACTCCACACTATAAATTTAGTGATACAGTGAAAACACTTGAGCTCCTGTGGAACTCTTCAACAGACACCTTTCAATTCAAATTTATTTTGCCAGGATCTTAAACAACAATTTCCAAATGAACAATCTTATCAGAGGCATCAAGGCTTTTCGATCCGCTAGGATGGTTAGCACCAGTGGGGATCCAGGCCAAAATTCTACTTTAAGATTTATGGGCTTCCGGTGTAGGATGGGACGAAAAACTCCACTTAAATCTTGAAAAAAGATGGTTAAACTACAAAATGGAATTACCACGTTTAGAGGAAATCAGAATTCACCGTTGGATAAATTACAACAGTGACGCCAATATTGAGCTACATGGTTTCGGGAACGCCTCGAATCAAGCATATGCTTGACAGCAGCTTGCTTACAGTAAAATAAACAACCAAATCACAATAATTGCAGCCAAAACAAAGGTTGCACCGTTAAACCAAATAATATTTCTACCAAGATTAGAGCTGAACGCCGCATTGCTAATTTTTAAATTGCTCAAAAATGTCAAATATGCGTTGAACATCAACAACAATGTATAAACATTGTGCTGGAGCGATTCCACAGCAGTTTTGGGTTGGATAAAAGGAAATCCACAATACCATAAGACTTTTGTGGCGAACAGAATAACAGAGATACAAACCATCACCGATCCTAACCAATGGCATCACGTGGTCTCTAAAGATAATCCTGCTGACTGTACATCTCGAGGATTAAACCCAGTTCAATTATTAACTCACAAAATTTGGTGGGAAGGACCAACATGGCTAAAGGATTTGAGCTATCCAATAACAAAAATCAATAATGAAGAAATGGAACAAGCGGCCAGCTTGTAACGAAAATCAATAAGAACATTTACAACAACAGTGAAAAAACCTGTGATTGAATTCGATAGATTCTCTTCGTTACAACGGCTTGTTCATAGCATTGCATACTGTCTAGAATTTCCATCAAATGCAAAATCAAAAACTAAAAATAACTCCCATTTCAAACCAGAGGAACTGAACACATCGCTAAGAGCGATAATCAGAGTCGCACAGCAGAAAGGTTTTTAACCAACCAGAAACCAACCTACCAAAGAACAGTATAATCATAACGCTAACTCCATTTCTAGACGGAAATGACCTACTCAGAGTTGGAGATAGGATAACAAATTCGAATCTCCCATTTATAATGCCCAGAGGTCACAAATTGTCAAGTTTGCTTATCAAAGAAGCTCATATAAAAACACTACATGGTGGCAGTCAAGCAACTTTAACACACCTGAGAACGCAGTATTGGGTAATAAATGCCAAAAATATGATTCGTCACACTATACATGAATGTATAGTCTGTACGAAAGCAAGGAAACCGGCGTCATATCAGCTAATGGGCATGTTACCAAAAGAACAAATAACACCAGCACCACCGTTCACTGACAGCGGAGTAGATTATGCTGGTCCGATTAATATAAAATTGTGGAAAGGCCGCTTTAACAAAACAACAAAGGAATACATTGCCATTTTTTTATACCTAGCCACGAAGGCAATTCATCTAGAACTTGTAACTGACTTATCAACAGACGCTTTTTTGGCGGCATACAGGTGATTCATATTAAGAAGAGGAGTTTGTCTGAAGGTATTCAGTGACTGTGGTACAAATTTTGTTGGAGCAGACAAACAACTGCAAAGGCAGGCAAAGCAACAAGAAGCAAAAATTAAGGTTAAAATAGCTCAGATGGAAACTGAGTGGCACTTTGTACGCCCGGGAAGTCCTCACTTTGGAGGAATATGGGAAGCTGGAGTCAAGTCAACAAAACAACACCTACGAAAAGTAATTGGAACTCATACATTAACTTTTGAGGAGCTCTCAACACTTCTATCTCAAATAGAGACATGCTTGAACTCTAGGCCACTAGCTACACTCTCAAACGACTCAGATGATGACGGGTTTTTAAGTCTGGCACATATCCTGATAGGCAGGGCAATCGTATCATTGCCACAACCTTATATGGAGGGTATCCAAACCGTTACAATATGGAATTTGCTCACCAAGCTCAGTCAAGGATTTTGGAAAAAATGGCATATGGAATATCTCTCACGACTACAACAAAGGCCAAAATGGTTGCAAAAACAACCTAATATCCAATTGGGAGAACTAGTAATCCTCAAAGACGAACAACTACCTCCTACGCACTGGCCACTAGCAAGAGTCGTTGAACTTCATCCAGGACAAGATGGACTTGTTAGAGTAGGCACACTGAAATACAGGAACAATACGTTTAAACGGAATATTACTAAAATATGCCGCCTACCGATATCTAACGAGCCAAAGGACTACATTAACATGGAAAACAAGAAGAATGATCCAGTTCATGCGGTAGTAACTAAAGATAAAAGCACAACTCAACAACTACCAACCCCACAAAACCTAGTCGAAACAGATTCAGGAAGAACAACCACACAGATGAACAGTCCGCAGTCTATAGAAAAAAGACTCCCGCTGCCCGGAAAAGACAACCAAAACGAAAGAGTGCAGCCTCACACAAGGAATTTAAGAAAAGCAAATTATCTTGCACTAGCATTACTCTCAATTTGCTGCATTCTAAGACAGGCGCAAGCTCAATACAATATGACGAACTGTTGGGAAGAGATCGAAACTTTTAAACAAGCGCAAGGCGAACTGGGAGCAGCTTGTAAAGGATTGTCAGGTTTTAACTGCGACGTAATCCTGCAGCAATTTCAATGGCAGCTCAACAACTTGATTGCAGACAATGTTTTACTATTAACAAGCAATAAGGAACGTCGATGAGTGAAGCGCGGTTTAGGAGACACAACAGGCAATATCTTAGGAGACATGTTTGAAATTCTTACTTAGTATAAAGCGGATAATTTGAAATACATCGAAATTAACCGACTTACTTAGAATATTAGGATCGAAGGGAAATTTTAGCCATTTTCTAATTATGACATGATGATTGGCAAATTTTCTCTCGATTTATTCTATTGAATATTTTCGTCAAAATATTTTATTTTCGTCAAAATTCGTCAGATTATTTTCGTCAAAATATTCTCATATGAAAAGAATTTTTTCATTAACCATTTTAGTGGTGAGTAAATCATTTAAATGTGTCTATTAATGTACCGATTTACCGATATACCGACAGTTATGTCCAAAATCTCAAAGGTTTGTGGTTGACCACCATCAACTGATCGTACTTCAAGCAAACTTGGTAGTTTTCATAGTTTATAAAGGTATTGAAAAATAGAAAGAGCTTTTGCTCATTTTCCAAAATCCTAAACCATTTCAAATGTAAATTGTTGAAATTTTTTAATTCACATTGATGTACAGTCGTTTTAGGATCAAATTTCTTGAATTCTTAAAATCGACTTAATTCCTAGATTTCCAAAATAGTCCTTTTAAGCCTTAATTTTAAAATTTTATAATTCCCTAAGCTTCTTTAATTCTAAATTCAAGCACTTGATTTCGACTCCTATTTTAAAAATCTGTAAATTTAGAATATCCTATTGAATCTAGGGTTTCAAAATTATGTCAGATTACAAATAGTTTTTCGAAACAACTGCATTTAAAAATTCGAATTTCGGTGTAGTAAATAAAATTTAAGAGTTTTAATGCTTTCACAATGGCGCTTCACACACTTAGACTATGATCGGTATTTGAATATTCTTCAGATTCTAGACGTTTCAAAATAAAGAAAATTCATAAACTTAAAAATACTTTCAACTTGAGGCTATATATGGAACATTTTAAATTTTATGAAATTCTTACTATCCCATTTCCATAAAAATTGACAAATACAGGTTATTGGTGAAATTATTCAAATTAGTAAGTTTGGGATTTTTAAAATTTCAAATTTCGACATAACTTATCTTTATTCTTCAATCAGAATTATTTTATTAACATTTCAATATTGTGTATTTCAAACTCTCTTGTATTTTGTCTTAGTTCGAACTTTAAAAATCGAATTTTGTAAGTATGGATGTACAAAACATCTGTGTAAAATATCAAATTACAAATTCCACAAATAGATGACCGCCATTTAAATGTTACAACTAAAGTGTGTATACTTTATTAAAAAAAAGTAAAGCATAAAAAAATTATTGGTAGTTTCGAATTGCGTTCATTATGGTTGCATAACTTAATTAACATAAGATACCTATCAACATACGCACAACGCACATAAGTTAGTCACTTATTGCCATACAAAAATGACTGCAGCTATAAATATTAGGCTCTTAATACAAATGACGATAAACAAGTGTCTTGTGTAAACGAACAATTATTTATATATTTAAATTTCGGAGTAGGCGCAAACTATAAAAAATTAATTCAAATTGGAGCTTAGTTTACACAGAACTATTTTTTCATTTCATTTTTTTCACGGAAACAGAATTGACCCCCAGTAAGCGAGATACATCTAGGTGAAACAAAGCATTTTGGAAAAATCATAAGCCAAAAAAACGGAGATTATTGAAGCAAGAAATCGGTGATATATATTTTAATTTTATTAAATATCAATAAAGAATAATAAATTATTGCGAATTAAAAAATATAATTACTTTGTGAGTTTTATATTTAAACGCGATTGGTGCATTTTTTTATTATTCCTCCTGTTGCGACTTATTTGATACTAAAGTGAAACCCTATAGTGAACTGAAAATATAGGAACCATTTTTGCATTTAAAAAGAAACATTATTTTTCAACATCATTGAACAATTTGGTAAAGGATCAACAGAGGTTAAGATTGGAGATGATACAACTAAACGAATATCGAATATACGAAGAAAGGGTTCACCTGATATTAATGAGCGCACTCCAGTTGACCTTAATACTAAAACACTTCTAAGATCCGCAACAAATTCTACTTGATATTATTTACTATGCACATCAAAGTATTTTGCATCCATCGATACTCGCGCCGTAACAATTAGAAGACCAATTGCCATTTATTCGTCAACATACACCAGCATCATTAACCATTCCCGGCCATAACATTCATGACCTCATGCACATATATCAAAGCATGGATGTACGTGGTAGGGTAACACAACGAAATGTGATAATTGAGATTATCATACCGTTATCTTTTGCAACGGATTATAACCTGTTAGCTGTCTTCCCAGTTCCGGATATTAATCATAACGTCACTCAATCACACATCGTTACATCAACAAAATATCTAGCAATGGACAATCATCGAGAACATTTTGCCACTCTAACAACAGAAAAAGTGAAACGTTGTCAAATATTCTAACCTACGCAATTTCTATGCGAAATATTACCAATTTTCAATGCATTGACTAACAAAACCCAGTGTGAAGTAGCAATCTTACAGCAAAAAAGTTGTGTATCCCGCTTCAAATAAGCTAGATAAAAATTTTGACATCACTACGGCTCTATATATAAAGTTAGATCTGGTTTACTACGCTGATATATAATCTTTATTTATAAGCTTTATCTGGCCGGTAAAAATATATTGTCTGCACTACCAGTGCAGAATAAATTCGCCACCTGAAAAATACAAAAACAAATGTGAAATCCCAATAACATAAACTTCCCAAATGTAAAATCCCAATCGCATAAAACTTACCTTAAATTGTTCCTGAATTTCTCTTCATTTATTACGTCAATCTGAAATTAAATTAAACAATTATTATCATTAAATTTGTTAATTAATCTTGAAAATACTTATCTTATTCCCCATTTGTTGCACACAATAATTTTTTGTTCTTTGTTGACATTTCCAAATGTAATTATAAATTCGAATGTCAATTATTAAAGTAGAATTCAAGTATTTATTTATTTTTCGAGGCTCGAAAAGATGAATTCTAATATTTATTTGTATTTCTTCGAAATTCGAATTTTATGTAACATTTGACTGACGCGACATCTCATGATGGGGAAAAAGACATTTGTTTTCGTAGAAAAAAAATAGAACGAAAAAAAGTGTTTTTCTCTCGGCCATTACCAGTGAGACCGTGAATCAATCACAACCAAAAATTTTGTTAAACCTAAATAAAAATCATAAAGAAAAATTATAAATAAATTATACGTTTTATAACGTTTTACAAAGAGATAAATTCAAACCAGTATTTCTTTTTCATTTTGTGAAGTCGTGAATTTATCCTTTGTTCTGCCGCTACAACATTGAAGTTTACCATACAGTTCGTCATCCATCAACCAAACAATATCATTACTATCTGTGCTTTAGATATTAAATATCAACAAATGCTTGGAACATTCACTCTGTCTTGTACCATAAGGTCAGGGGTGCTATTCTTGAAACATTACGAAAACTTTCGTATTGCGAGTTAGTGTCAAAGTATTACGAAAACCCTAAAATCGTATTCTTGAAATCGAATTACGAAAATTTTCGCAACGGAACGTTACTAAAATTTTCGTAATGGTTTTTTCGTTTCCCATTGCATTTCGTAATGAAATCATTTGGATTTTTGTGTTAATTATATTGATAAGGATGTTCATAAAACTTAATATTTTCTATTCTCAATATTTTATAAAAAAGTGAAAACAAAAGCGTACCTTTTTTTTCTTTGCTTCACGTGTTCTTAAAAATATGTATTATTTATTTCGAGATAACGATGTACATAACTATGCATTCGGTTTTGTTTACTACCTAACTAGAACAAAACCATATTTTCTTCTAAATTTTTGTATTTACATGTCGTATACCTAAATCTTGGGATATTTTTTTAAATGCTTGACCACTTTCTAATTTTAAACAATACGTGTAAGGGTATGAGATTTTTTCGTAATTGACAATTGGCTATAGCGGACAAAAATGGAATGTGATTCAATACAACCAAAATATGTTATTTAAAGCTATATTGCCTATTTAACTTTTATATTTATTTGTTAAAATTGTAATGATTGGAAATTAATTAATGCAATGTGTAAGTTAAAGTGTGATTTTTATCATTCATTAGTTCATTTGGAACAATTTTGTTTTATCATTTTAAATGCCCTGTCTTCAAACATTACGAAAATTTTCGTAATGCACAATATTTTCGTAATCGTAATGGTGAAATCATAAATTAGTATTCTTGAAGCCATTACGAAAATTACGAAGAGAGGAATAAAAAACTAAGAAGATTTCGAAAGAGATGATTTAAAATGTTAGTTTAGTTTAGTATAACTGAGAATATTAAGCGAAGCGGACGCTTTCTTTACTTAAAATTATAAATTGTTGTGAATTTTTGTCAATAATAGCTTATATATTTAATATTAAATTAAATATATTAAAAATGATTGTGTATGCTACTTTTTCGTTTAAAGGGAAAATTACTTCGGTCTAAAAAGACCAATGTATTTAAATCTTGTCAAAAATGGCCAAAAATTTGTTTGATCCAAAATCATTTATCTCGACGTTTTGAAAATCCTTGAATCCGAAAAAGGAAAAAAAAAATGTCTGTCCGTCTTTCTGGACGTCTGGATGTCTGTACCCATGATATCTCGAGAATCGCTTATCCGATTTAGAATTTGTTTTTTCCAAAAATCTGTTTTTATGTTACGGCGGTACATATGATTGTATGATGGTACGATCGAACGATGATATAATGTTATGTCGTGTATGATGGCATGATGGTTTGATGGTATGGTAGTACGACGATATGATCCTATGCAATGCCACTACATAAAAAGCCATGAAAAAAAAAACTTGTAGTGGTGTTAAGGCAATAAAGATTTTTATTTTCCAATGGAACGTAAACACAATCATATGGGATTTTGTGTTGCCTTTATTTTCAATTTAAATGAAAATTTTTATTGATAAATAGAAATAATTTTAAATTAAATACAATCTGTTTCGTCGGCAAGTGACCCCTTGTGTGTTGGTGATAGATTTTCACATTTTTCATCATATCTCCCAAGTTATTGGCTCGATTTTAATTCTGTTTGCGGTTTTTTAAAGCTTTTGAGTCACTTTATTGGTTAATTTGCACACTAAGCCAGGTTTTTGTAAAGAATGTAACAAATTATGGGAAAATCACATTTTTTTACTTAAACGATTTTTTTATTTAAAAAAACCTCTACTTTTTAAAAAAAATGAACTGTAAGTCGAAAAAATGTCCCATGGCATGGTTATTTTATTTATAATTATTAAAACATTGTTACTACCTAACTCATAAAATATTCGAACACCAATTTGTCGAAAAAATGGCGTTTGTAGCCGTTTAGGTATAGTGATGTTATCTAACCAAATCTTTTAAATGATCGAAAACTCAAATTGGTAAGTAATATTAAATAGTTCAGTTGTTCGCTAACTAATCGTGTGACACTTTCACACATGTACTCTCAGTGTTTTGTGTTTTAACAATTTTAAGTTTGTGTGAAAATTAAAAGGACAGTTTTTGTTAAGTAAACGCTTAATCATTACAATGATACATTTGCGTGATCCACCACCTTCTCATGTAGCCAATATGCATTTTGTAAACCTGTTCTCTAATGGAAATGCACGCGTTGCTGTCGAAAAAATACAGGCGTCGATATCCAACAGGCCAGTACTTGGGTATAGGACATTCATTGCAATACATCGACGTTTTCCCAAACAAGGATTATTCCAACAACAACACGAGTCCAGCGTGAATATTAACGTACACGTTGGAAGAGGATTTATTACGATTAATACGCGCTGAACCTACGACAAGTATCAGCCGCCTGTCTATTAGATTAGGCATATCGAGGTCAAGAAGGCCTTAATCCTTATCACTTTCGTCGTGCTCAACATCTAGGAAATGTGGACCATCGTGCCAGATCAGTTTTTTGTAACTGGATAATTTCACAGCAATGAAGTGATGTCAATTTTATAAGGAGAATATTGTAGACAGATAAAGCTACTTTCACCAGGGCGGGTATAACAAATTATAGAAACCTCCATGTTTGCGCTTTCGAAAACCCAAACGTCGTAAGGGAGACAGCTTTCCAGAGCCAATTTGCTATAAATGTATGGGCGGGAATGATCCACGATTAACTTATCGGACCTTATATGGTAATAAACAGGCTTGATCAACATGTATTATTAGAATTTTCAGGAATCACGTTGTCATGGAAAAAGTGCGATTGTTGCGAATGCAGCTGCAATTGGATGGAGCTCCAGCACATTTTGCAAAGATAATACGTGATAATTTGAATGAAAATAATCCACGGTGGATCGGTAGAGGAGGTCCTGTAGCCTGGCCGCCAAGATCCCCTGATCTTACGCCTCTAGATTTTTATTTCTGGCAGCAAGAATTTTCGCTGCTGCAGCAGAAACAAGAGGCAACCCTTAACAACAACTAGTGTGATCAGGAGAGCCCTTGTTTGTTTACAAGAGAGTGGAGAGCATTTCGAATATGTCATTTAATTAAAAATGTTTAATAATTTGTAATAAAAATTGTTTTTATTGATTATTAATAAAATAGTATTATTTTATTTCTTTGACTTTAATTTAAATAACTCTTTTGTTTAATTTCCCTACTTTCTCTAGGTGACTTTTGCGCGGTATTTTTAAGAGTTAGCTAGTAAGAAAGTTTTGTCAATTTGTAGATATTATGCTGTAGATTAATAATAATAATTAAAATAATTAACTTAATGGGACATTTTCACGGTTTACAGTTCAGTTTTTTAAAAAGTTGAGGTTTTCTTTACTAAAAAAAATGTTATTTACCCGAAATTTTTTACATTCTTTAAAAAAACCTAGCTAAGTGCGCAAACTATCAAATAAAGTGACTCATAAACTTCATCTTTTCAAAAACCGCAAACAGAATTATAATCGAGCCCATAACTTGAAAATGAGACACCCACCTTAAAGGATTTTTTGCGATAATTTTACTTAAATATTCAGAATTTTCCGGGCGGTCACTTGACGACCAAACCACAGAAGAAAGATTAACCAGAACAGTCATAACGCTGTTTTTGTATGGAAAAATTTGGACTCATTTTTTTGACCTTGATTTGCCGAAGGTAAGAGAAAGTTGGGTTATGTATTCTTTGGTTTACTGGTTTTTATTTGAAATAATAAAAATTAAGAATCCTTAACAGTATAGTTAGTGAAATTATATGACAAGTTTTGTTTTGACAGCATAATTTATATTAAATATTCAAAAAATTCATAATATTCGAAAATAATTATACTTCAATGTCCAAAAAAGAAGGTAAGATGAAAAAAAAATTTGATCCACGCAATGTCTATTCTGGTTAATCTTTCTTCTGTGACCAAACACATTGTATATCTTGCAGCTTGTACAAAATTTTAATTGAAATTAATAAAATTTTAATTAACAATTTTGCATTTTAGTAAATTGATTTTTAGAGAAATTTAGAGGAATCGTTAGGCTTCGTGTTTTTTTTTAAATTTCTTTTCGTAGATTACTAGATTAGTTTTATTATAAATCATGGCTGTTTATGTAGTAGCATTGGTAAAGTAATAAAACTAATCTAGTAATCTACGAAATGAAATTTAAAAAAAAAGCACGGAGGCTGACGATGTTTGAGAATAAAAATCAATTTACTAAACCGCAAAATTGTGAATTAAAATTTTATTAATTTTAATTAAAATTGTGGACAAGCTGCAATTCGATATATTTAATTTAAAATTGTTTATAATTATCAATAAAAATGTTCATTTAAATTTAAAATAAAGACAACACAAAATAATTCCAATATGATTTTGTTTATGTTTCATAGGAAAATAAAAATCTTTATTCGCCTGGGGATTTGACTGTTTAGACTGATGTCACGGCTGTTTATGTAGTGGCATTGTCCTTTGATTCTATGGCGATATGATTTTAGATCGTACTGTCGTACGATACTATTATGGTATGATGGTATGATTGTATGACTTTACGTACCATTAGTATTAGCCGCCTGTGACGGTATATCAATCCAATTCCAATTACAACACGCGACATTTAAAAATACATCCCAAATTGTCAATTAGTATTGTAGCTATTACCCTTATTTTTAAGAAAATAATAAACATACCACAAACAATTAGGTACCCTTTTTTTTGTGGTAATAAAATAATAAATACATATTTAGCGAAATGTAAATACATATTATTTTTAACCATCAACAGAAATTATTGAGTTTTATGAACGTCCTTATATGAATTTAATTAAAACAAAAATCTAAATGATTTCATTACGAAATGCAATAAGGAACAAAAAAACCATCCGAAAATTTTAGTAACGTTCCGTTGCGAAAATTTTCGTAATCCGGATTTCAAGAATACCATTTTAGTAACTTACATTTTCATCTTCTCTCTCGAAATTTTATTATTTCTTTTTGCCTCTCTTCGTTATATTCGTAATGGTTTCAAGAATACTAAATTATGATTTCACCATTACTATTACGAAAATAGCATTACGAAAATTTTCGGTTACGAAAATTTTCGTAATGTTTCAAGAATAGCACCCCAGGTTCCAAAATAAAATGGCAAACGTGGTACAAGAATGAAGGTGCAATAAACTTGGTATCGGTACGGTAATATATTGGTTGGTTTTTGGATAAAATCACTTTTTTAAAGCACGATTGTGTTATGGGTTTTATAACAATTTTATTTTTACAAGCCTTAATTTTGCACAATAATTTGATTTTTATAAGTTGATGTGAACTCTTCGATGGTTGATTTTAGAAGACAGAGATTTTTCTTTTTCTTTAATTTTACAAAATTTTCTTATTATAATAACATTATTGTTAATTTTTATGGTTGATGGCAGATGGCCAAAAATCTACACAACATTTAAAAGTTTTGTAAGTTAAGATTAATTAGCATTTATAATGTTTTTAATGTGAATATGTATGCATTTAGGGTATTTTATGTGTCCTTATTAAAACATAAACAAATTCAACCAAAAGGTAAACAAGGTAAATTTCATTATTAAATTTAAATCTAAATTAATTCAAGTTATGTTTGATTTCAGATTAAAACATAAATTTAAGGTGTTACATAACAATACTTATCTTAGTATTCAAAATGTATTAATTAAGTAAAATAGAAAATTTAAATAATTAGTAATTTGATTTTAGGTTATGGGAATTACAGTGATATTTCGATGGAACATCAAATTTAAGATAAGTGTCTGGTAATGTGTTGTATACATATAATTTCTTCTAATTTTTTATTTTTTATTTTTTAGGGTTTGTCAGCTTCAGTGGCTTCAACATTCCGGCCGCCTTGAATCGGTTTATTCAACTTACTGGAGTAAACATAATTTATGTATTGGTCGTTTAATAGTTCCGTTTGTTGTTTTTAAGGTAACGACTCTGATAATCTTATCTGTTCCGGCATGGATGTCTGTGACTCGGCCCATAAGCCATTTTGATGGAGGTAAATTGGTCTCCTTGATGAGAGCAATATCGTCAATTTTAAGGTTGGTCTCTTTTTTGTGCCATTTGCTTCGATTTTGCAGGTTGGTCAGGTATTCAAGATGCCATCTCTTCCAGATATCCTGATTCATTTTTTGTACGAGTTCCCATCCGGATAACTTGGATAACTTGACGTCTTGTAGATCATATTCTGGAAGCTGTGTTGTGTTACGACCGATTAGGAATGCGCTGGTGTTAAGTATTCCAGGTCTTCACTAGACAGCACACAAATAGGTCTGGAGTTCAGGATAGCCTCGATCTCGGTTAACAGGGTTGTCATTTCTTCCGTAGTAAGTGTGTGATCGTTGGTCACTCGTCTCAGGTGGTATTTGACTTGTTTGACGGCGGCTTCCCAAAGTCCGCCGAAATGAGGTGCGCTTGGCGGGATAAATTGAAATGTTATCTCATCTGTCAATAAAAAATTGGAAAATGTTGTTTTATTATTTTTGAGAAATGAGTATAGTTCGTAAAGATGGTTGCGGGCTCTAATAAAATTGGTTCCGTTATCACTATGTAACTCTTTCCATATGCCTCTGCGGGCTATAAATCTTCGGAGAGCTGCAATGTACGATTCAGTGGTTAGTTCGGAGACCAGCTCAATGTGCACAGCTTTTGTGGCTAAACAAACAAATATACATATATAGCTTTTATATGTCTTCTGGCCTCTTCCTTTGACTAGGCGGGTTTGAAAGGGACCTGCATAATCCACGCCAACTTTAAAGAACGGCCGCACTAGTTGAACTCTCGGATTTGGAAGATTGCCCATTAGTTGTATCATATTCTCTCCTTTATATTTCACGCATCTCACACAACGCAAATGGCGCAATGTAGTGATCATTAGGGTTTGTCCAGCATGAAGATAACGTATGTGATGTTCTGTTACAACGAGATTGGTGTGGTCATCTTTTGCTGGTAATATTAATGGCTGTTAATATTATAAGTTACTGACGCATTTGTGATTCTTTGAAACGGTTTGAGGTATTTTAGTGTGCTAGAGGCTGATAACTCTTTGTTTGCTGCTATCAGATTAATTTCCAACTCGAAATTTCTTACCTGTACATATTTAATTATCAAGTAGTGTGCCTTTTGTATTTCTTGAGTGAGTAGATACGTCGACTGCAAAGTTTTAGAAATTCGCTTTAGTCTTATGTTGTTGAAGCTTGAGTTTCTTTCGATTAGATCGTCGATTATGTTTGGTTATTGATTTAGTATACATTTTGGCCCGTTCCACCATAAAGTGAAATCTAATAATTTATCTGGTTCGACTCCTCTAGACGCACAGTCAGCTGGGTTATCTTTGAAATCAACGTGTCTCTCTTGTTACCTATTCATAGTGGTTAGTATTTCCCCAGTTCTGTTGCCAACAAACGTATTCCATTTTGTTGGAGGTGCAGATAACCAATCTAGTACAATGGTGGAATCAGTCCAGGCAGTGATTTCGACCTTCAGAGAATGTTTGATATTTAGCAATAATTTATTGAGGAGCACAAGGCCGCAGACTTCCAAACGTGGAATGGATATTTGTTTAACTGGAGCTACTTTTGTCTTTGCTGATAGTAATTTCATGATCGATTCCCCATTTAGTTTTGTTATGTCCCCGTACACCACTGCTGAATAAGCATGTCTGGACGCATCTGAGAACCCATGTAGAGATAATTTGGTGTTAATGTTGGTGTGTAAGTATCTATCTATTTTGATTTGTTGTATTTTTGGTAGGTTGTCACGTAATTTTCGTTATTCATTTTCTAAATCAGCGGGTAATTGATCATCCCATTTTAAGTTTTTTGTCCATGATGATTGGAATAAGATTTGTATACCTATGGTTATTGGAGCTAGCCATCCTAGAGGATCGAACAGGCGACTTGCTTTCGATAACATTCCTCTTTTTGTCATGATAGGATGCTCAGTTAGATTCACTTTAAATTGAGAACAATCTCTCTGTGGATTCTAGTGTAACCCCAGTACTTTTATTGAGGTTGATTTTTCAATTTCTAGGTCGTTCAATACTTCGGTGGGTTGGGATGGATTCATTAGGATTCACTGATCGTTTGCTAACCATTTCCTAAGCTGGAATCCGGAACGTGAGGGAATAGTGTCTATGTTATTCTTTAGTGTTATTGCTTCGCCTAATGTGTCCGCTCCTGTCATGAGGTCGTCTACGTAGAAATCATTCATAATATGATTTGCTGCTTTTGGGAATTCATCTTTGTATTTTGGCTAGATAAGTTGCACTTGCCGTACCATAGACAACTGTCTGGAGTTCGTATGTGGTAAAATGTTTGTCAGTGGAATCTCGCCATACTATCCTCTGATATTTGGTATCCTATCCCTATCTTAAATAATCTAAAGCGACATAATATTTCGTACAAGATTGATTGTACCGTAGGCCCGACTACAAGGCAATCGTTTAATGAAATTCCCGTTGTGGTTTTCGCGGAGCCATCATACTTGTAGCCATTGTACTTGAGTCGTTTATGGCACCATGATGTGGAAGGTAGTACCCATTTCTTTGTTCTTCGTTAACAGCTTTCATATGCCCCAAACTAAGATATTCTGACATACAATTTTTGTACATCGCGGCAAACTGTTCGTTATTCTTAAATCTTTTTTCCATAGAGTATATGCGTTTAACTGCCGTGCGAAACGAACTTCCTAGATTTAATGGAGAGCGCTTAAATGGGAGGCGTACTTTGAATCGGCCAGTGTCATCTGTGGTTGTGGTAGTTGCAAAGCTATTTTCACATAATTTTTCTCCTTGTGATAGCTGGTGAGTCAAATTTCCTGAATCCTCAATCTCCCAGAATCTTCTTATGAGGTTGTCTAAGGTGTATTCTGGATTGCATAAGGTAGTTGTAATTGTTTGGCTCGTTTTTGGTTCATTAGATCTGCACGCTACAATCCATTCCAGAATGGTTTTTTGCATAGTGAAGTGATTTGGTGCTGTAATTTTACCTTCAGCTAGCAACTCAAAAAATATGTATGCTCCAATGATAATGTCGATTTCTTTGCCCTTATAGAAATGGGGATCTGCAAGCTCATAGTCATTAAAATAGGCAAGATCGATGCGTTGTGAAATTGATGGTTGTCTGGCAATTAATTTTGATAGAATAAATGCTTCGATTTCTAGGGTTGAGTGGTCTTTATTCCACGGTGACACCTTTAGCGTTAATGATCCTCTTGTACATCTACCTGAAGTGGCTCCAATGCCCATAATGGCCAATTTGGCTCGGTTTCTTGGTAATCGTAGTCTCTGTGCACAATTTACAGTGATGAGGGATACTTGCGATCCAGAATCTAATAGTGCTCTACATAAATATTTTTGGTTTAGTGCATCGGTTACATGTACTAAGGCAGTCGCAAGTATTGATCTTCCTAGTTTTGTGCTTGTGGTAAAACTGGATGCATTCGGTTCTCTTGCTTGTCTTTCAGGTTGAGCAGCGTTTGTTTGAGCTGGTGTATCTGGATTATCGTGCAATAAGCTGTGGTGTTTTCTATTAAATACTTTGCAACGAAATTTTGATTTGCAATTATAAACACTGTGCTTGTTGTTCAAGGAGTTGAAGCAACGATTTTGTTGAACTAGCAAAGATTTTCTATGAGCCACTGACATTTCTCTAAACCTTTTACACTCAAATAGTTTATGCTCTTCGTTGCATGCTAAACATATTTGATTATTATTTGTTTGATTTGTGATGGCATGGCTTCTAATGTTTTGTTTGAAGTGAGTTGATTGAACTTGAGGGCGTTTGTTTTGGGATTTTAAAAATTCTAATGTATCAATTCTTCTAGCGCGAAAGTCAAAGAATTGTTTCAAAGTTGATAAATTATTTTCTGCCGAAATTTGTTTCCATTAACTATTGGTCTCGTTGTCTAGCTTGCTCACTAAAATATGTATCAACCAATGGTTTCTCGTTTCCGCTTCTTCACTCAACGCTTGTAGTCCTCGAATGATTTCGTCTGATGTATCTAGTAATACTCGGACGTTTGTGCTGTTAGGTGTGGTGATTGCTTTTTGAAACATAAAACTTTTTATGAATGCGTATATTGTATGCTTTTTAGGATCATATCCCTCTCAACTTTCCCGGAGCCTCGATATAATTTGCATCCGTAATGCTAAAATGCTTTAATAATTCTGCTGCTTCTCCTTGCAATGAGTCCTTTAAGTATTGAAGCTTTTGTGATGGTGTTAATCTGGGATTGTCATGAATTATTGAACAATATAAGTCGTGAAAAGATTGCCATTCAGTTGTAATCGCCGGTGAATATCGGTATTGCTATTTTGGGTAGATTTACGTCCACGTGGTTTCCCGTCATATAAGCATCTATAAACGTATCGTTGTGCGAGCCCGTTGGCTCCACTCTTTTTCTTAATGCGAGATTTAATGCGGCTACAATTTTGTAATAATTGTCTTTAAAGTCTTCGTCTAGCTCTTCTTCATATCCAGTGCGACAATGTTATTTTTCAACTCGAAAAATTCATTACGGTAACGTTATTATGGGAATTACAGTGATTTCGATGGAACATCAAATTTAAGATAAGTGTCTGGTAATGTGTTGTATATAATTTCTTCTAATTTAATTACCTTTATTTTTTACGGTTTGTCATCTTCAGTGACTTCAACACATATGTACAGCCATTCTCCAAAAATGGTCAATTTGGACTCTGTTATACTTGAGATCACCATTTCTATTAAAATCCCAAATTATAAAATTTTTATGATTCCTATAACTTTCTTTATACTTTATACTTTGAAAGCAAAAATGACGAAACTTCCTTTGACTCTTTTGAGATTGTTTATAAACTTGTGTATGTACTTAAAATAAGCTAGATAAAAATTTTGACGTCACTACGACTCTATATATGAAGTTAGATCTAGTTTACTAGGCTGATATGTAATCTTTATTTATAAGCTTTATTTTGCCGGTAAAAATATATCATTTCTATCTGTGATCTAGATATTGAATATCAACAAATGTTTGGAATATTCACTCTTTGTCCATTTTAGTTTAGACGAGGAAATTTTAGATGATTTTATATGTGCTTATTGATGTCAATATGACTTAGTGTTACAGCACTCAAAAAAATATCGTAGGTGAAATTGAATAATTAATTTCGTTGAATTTTGATTAACATATTTTATTTAATTTGATAGAAAAATTGTTGATTTAATTATAAACCATGTCCATTTGAAGAAGGATTCATCAACATATAATGAAAAATAAGACTTTTACTAACATTTTATTCAAATTGATGGACTACCCCTCTTCAATTTTACTATATTTAACTTAATGTGTTAATTTAACGAAATTTCTTCAAATGAAAGAATCAACAATTGAACAGTTTCGTATCCTTTTCATAGATTTTTCGTCAAATTGAAGAAATTTAGTTAACAAAGTACAATTACACAATGCTACTACTACAATCGAAGAAATTTGTATTGAATTGACAAAATAACCTAAAAAATTACGACTCCACATGAATTTAGTTTACAGTTTAACAAAGCAAGTTCAGAAGTATTGTACGTAGGTGGTTAAATCCAATATAATAATTATTAATTAAAAGTGCACAAATAGAAATAATATAATATATAACGTGAAACATTAGCTAGCAGAACGTAAGAGTTTTTAATATAATTATGCTTATATCGCTTTATTGTAATATTGCAAATAGTAATTGTGTTTGAAAAAATTACAGGTATTTTTGTTAGTCATTTTGAAGATCTCGAATTTTGTTTGTTTAATTATCTTTACAAATAATCTATAATAAAGTAAATATGTTGAAGTGTTATTTGTGTAATTTAGATAGTTTTAATTTAAAGTCGTTAATTATTAATTTAAATATCATGCATTCGCTTACAAGGTACAGTGTTTATGAATGTTGCGAAGGAATATGCGCGAACAAGTCTTTTCCTAACGTTAAAAGCTTTCGGGATCATATTAATAAAATGCATCAAGCGGCCACTTTAAGTTTAAACAAAGAAGAAATCCAAGCAACTATTCCTATGCATCAAAACAATGAAAGTAAATCTCAGAGCAATGTCGAAATTAATTCAATATCAGACGAAAAAGTTTGTGAAAATTTAGTTTTTCCAACTGATTCATTAGTCAAAGATGCTGCTAGATTCACACTTTTGCTTCATAATAATAATAATTTTACACGAAAGAACGTTGAGGATATTCAGAAACTAATTGTTGATACTTTCTTACAACCGGCAACATCTTATTTAAAAAAATATATAGATAATAGAATTGAGAATGTTGAAATCAAGAACGATTTAGTAAACTTTGTTGAAAAACTATCAAATCCGTTTAAGCATTGCAAAACAGATCATTTGCTACACGTGTGGATAAAACAAAATAATTTACTACAAGAATCAGTTCAATTTTTAATAAATGAGTCAGTGGGTGTATTAATGCAAAATGGTGAGGCTATATATGATGAGCAGTGTACGAAAGGCGTGTTGCTTCCTCTTAAGTTTCAATTCAAAAAAAGATTTGAACACTGCGATATTCTTAGCGAATTGATGGATAATATGAAAAATATACAAAAAAATCCAGAATTACTTTCAAATTTCATTAATGGAAAATTATGGCAGAAAAAAACTGCTCCATATTTTGGTGAGATTTGTATTCCTTATTTTTTATTTACTGATGATTTCCAGATAAATAATCCTCTAGGCACTCAATCTCAATCAGTTTGTGGAATTTATTATAGTTTTCCTCTACTTAATAATGTTTCTAAATTAGATAATATTTTTGTTGCTGGATTTATAAAATCTCAGGATCTAAAAACCTTTGGAAATGACGCTTGCTTAGCTCATTTAATAAATGAAATAAGCGAGATGGAATGCAAAGGTATTCCTATAAGCACTGTTGGAGGAGTAGTGAATGTTAGATTTATTTTAGGCTTGGCCATTGGTGATAATTTGGGTATAAATTCAATTTGTGATTTTAGGAAATCCTTTTCAAGCAGCTTTTTTTGTCGCTTCTGTAAGGCGCCGAAAACAGAGACACATTATATGGCACTTCAGGAAAATAAATATTTACGTAATATCCAAAATTATAATGTAGACGTTGATACAAATTATTTTGAAAAATCTGGAATAAATCAAAATTCTCCTTTAAACAGAATTAGTTCCTTTCATGTAGTTGAAAACTTTGCTGTAGATATTATGCATGATTTGTTTGAAGGTATTTGTCATTATGATGTTTGCAAAATAATTGATTATTATATACACGTTGTTGCCCTTTTTTCGTTAGAAACATTAAATATTAGAAAACAAACGTTTAATTATGGTTCAATTGAAATAGGTAATTTGTCGAAACCAATAACAATTGAACATATAAAACGTTGTAGATTGAAGATGACTGCAAGTGAGATGAAAACTTTTATTAGTTTGTTTCCACTCATGATAGGAGATTTGATTCCTGAAAACGATATTGTTTGGCAATTTTACCTTCTTCTTTTAAAAATAATTGATTTACTTCTTAGACGAAGCTTAACAAAGGATGATATAACGGTAATGCGACAGTTAATATGTGAGCATAATACAAGTTATGTAGAACTATTCGCGGACACGCTTAAACCAAAGCACCATATATTAGTGCACTATCCAACTGTTGTAGAATTTTCCGGTCCACCTAGGAATTTTTGGTGCTTTACGTTCGAAGCTAAGCATAAAGAAATCAAAGCCTATGCAAACGTCATAGCGTCTAGAAAAAATATTTTGTTAAGCTTAGCAAAAAAATGTAATCTGAAATCCTCGCTCTCTTTAATGTCACCAAATGAAGATAATTACCGCATTGAAAGTAAAAATATAAATTTATTATTCAACAAAACTAAAATTAAACAACAAGATGTAATTGCTTCAAGCAACATAAGTTTCAAAGGAACTAACTACAAAAATGGGTTGATTCTTTCATTGTTTAGGTCATCGCTAGGCCTATTTGAAATAGAAGAGATATTTGTTTTGAAAGAAACTTCCGAAATATTTCTACTGGTTAATGAGCTTTTGGTGAATTCATTTAGTTCACATTTTGATGCATATGAATTACATAGTCCCAAAATTTTTATTGCCGAAAAATTATTCTTTAAAATTACAGATTTTAATTGCTTGCCTACCAACATTCATTGTACTGTAAAAGGAAAGCTGATGATTAAATTAAAAGAATATTTGTAATTTATAATGCTTATCTAAGTTATTTTAATTTAATTTCTTATAAATAGTAACATTTTGTAAATCTGTAATAAGTACCTAACATTTAATATAGTTAGTAACCAATAACCTAGTACCTAACTTAATATATTGCGCGATTGAACAAAATGACAGAAAACGACCAAGTAATAACTTATCAATTACTTCCAATGGAAGATGAAACCGAATATCATTTGATTCAAAACTATAATGTACCGATGAATACCAAGGAATCAGATCAAATGACCCAACCACATATCGATGCATCTACGGGATCTACACTAGAATGTTCATTGACTCTAAAGGAGAAGTGTGACATAAAAGAATTATTGGAAACATGGAATCTAAGCATTCTCTTTCCAGCATTTTGTGGTAAATTGTCAAAAAATAGTGTTCCTGCTGTTACGAATTAATTAATTTAAATGTCATCCAGAATATGAGCGACCAACACATACAAAAATTTGTCAACAAGTATAATTTAAAAATAGGAACGGATGTAATTCTTGAATCCAAAATTAAGGCATACCAAATATTAGAAACAACCGAGGTAACGCATGCTCCGTTGCAAACTGAAAACGATAAATATCAAGCAGATGAAAACTCCAGTACTTGCGATGACGTCACAATTGATGTTCATAAAATATTGGAAAAATACGTTCAAGGCAGATCAATTTTAAGTAGCTATATATAAATCAACTAAAAAATTAAGTGAAGGCTCTAGATCGTTAATAGTCGATGCAGTAATAAAGTACATGCTACAAAAAGGAATTCGAATGAATGTCGTAATCGCACAACAAATATCTGAAAAGATAATTCAAATATTTCCATCAGAATTTATAGTATGTATCTAAAGTTTTCAATAGAAAGATACCAGCAAATTAATGATCTTATTTCTTTTCTTGGATAGGCGTACTACTATTCTAAATAATCAGGCCGGAAGCCACAAGGCAAGGTGTACGATAAATATTTTAATAGCCTCCGGCAACTTAAAACTAGTGGAATTATTCCAACACGAAGCTACACAACAAAATCACCTTGCTCAAATTTCACAAAAAATATTCAATTAGGTAACATCATAAACCAAATAATAATGAGACGTACCACGTAGAACAAAAAAAATCTAATAGTTTTTGAAACTTCCTATTTAAAATGGGTAACTATTTGAGGAACATCAGTCGCGAAAAGCTAAAATTCTCTTAAAATACATTAGTTAAATTTTCAAAATATTAAAATATTGTAATTGGAAATTATGAATTTAAAGAATTTATTGTGTATTAGCTCGTTATGTAGTTTGATATAACTACCGTTTTGCTATTAATAGTAAAACGACTTTTATAGCTATTTTTTATTCTGCGTGGTCAGTCTTATTATTATTTCATGAATATATTATTATTTTATGAATATATATGCAATATATAACGCCAAACGAAAACTCTTTTTGTTAATTCGAATAATATTATGTTTTTTCTCAAAATTTAATCAAACACAAATAGCACCACCAGAAAGTAACATTACTGAGCAGCTCGAGGCTATATTACTCGATAATTGCTCATGGGCTGAGATGGAGCATCTTTGGGAAGCCACCAAAAATTACCGTTTGCATGAAATATCAAATGCCAATTCGACGAACGAAATTTTGACCAAATGGAAGCAATATAAGAAACCAATGGGCTACAAATTGGTAATAAACTAATTAATAATACATTTTATTAATTATAAGATAGTATTATGTATGCATTTTACAATAATTTTTTTTTTTTTACTTTAGCCTTTCCAGATAAACATTGATTTTAATCAGATGTATCCCTCTGCCTCCAGCTTAATTTTAAATTATGAAATTTTCGCAGCTAAAATAATGCCAATATACCTCGATAAAATAAAAGATCATAGCAGTAAAACTTTATTAAACGACCTTCAACATAAACAGTACGTTACTGAAAGTAGGTTAATTGATTTTATTTTTTTAAACTAAAATAAACTTAATAACTTTTTCTTTTGTTTATAGGTGGTCGTAGCTGTACATTATTTTTTTTATTGCATAGCTTGCTAGTACCAACTACAACCACCATTGAAGGCACTAACAACAAAAGATTGAGAACTAAATTCTCTATTAGCGACTCGCAGAGAAGCTTTCTCATTGTTGGGAATACCCTAGGAGAATGCGAAGAAGAAATCATACGGCGAAACAAGAACAAGTTTCCAATTCAACCGCTTATTTTAATCATTGGCAACTACGCTTGAGCCAAAAGAGTTTTTAGTATTTTTTGACGGGGATCAAATATGTTTTGAACTCTTTTGTTGAAGCAGTTAATATTTGTTTTAAAACATTTAATGTGCTCAATTTACAATATTCTATAGAGTCTCATTTAGTATGGACATTTATTCAAAAATATTTTTATTCTATCGATAGTTCTTATGACAAACATATTGTGAATGTAAATTGTTTAATTTTGGCACTTAAATAGTGAACTATATACCTACTTAAATTTGGATTTTGTTGAGGTTTTTAATGAATTTTATACGCTACCTAACTATAAAATTTACACTAAATTTGAAATAAAGACATGAAATAAAACATAAACCAGTTGTTATTTTTTAACCAGCAAATATATATATATACTATAATATAATAATATATATATACACCAGGGTCCCGCTTTGCGTCGCTGTTCGGTTTCCATACGTGGAGAAATAATAGATAAAACACATGCATTATTATTCTTAATAAATATTCTCATGGCAAAGAGAATTCTCATTAAATGTATGAAAAAAATAAGCAAAAAAATACCGACGCCAAGAGTGAATAGTCGCATTTCGAATAGACGCAAAGCGGGACACTGGTGTATATATAAATACTATATATATATATTATATATATAATATATATATATATATATATTATATATATATATATATATATATATAATACTATATATAGGATATATAATATATATATATAGTATATATTATAATATATATATATATATATATATATATTATATTATATATATATTATTTATCAATTCAATTGATTATTTAATCAAATCAACAAAATAACTTTTTTAATTTTTATTTGATTTGACGAAGTTACATATAAATCAATGTTTATTGAATTGATAAAATTTAGTCAATTCGAAAATTTGGTTTTGCCAAAGATTTTTTCAAATTGAAGAAATTTATTTGATTTCATAATTTTATTAGTAAATTATCAATTTGAATAAAACGTAATCATAATGATCACCTACTTTCATTGACCGCTATTTCAAAGGTTTTTTCTTCGATTTAAATATAAATTTCTTCAAATTTACTTCTTTATTTTTTTCAGTGAGGCATGATTAAAAAACCGTTGTGGATGTAAGTAAAATCCTGATTACATCTATTCAGTATTTTAAACTTATGCAAAGAAATATTTATTATTTCTAGATAAATCCATAATTATTGAGTAATTTACAACACTTTAAATCTCAATTTACTTCAACAACATGGAGTTATCCAAAAGATCTATTCAACATAACAAATATTTAGAAAAAATCAGTTTATAAAAGAAAACTTTTCCAACATTCTGTTTGTGTAACAGCTATCGTAATATCCTGTATTCAAGTGATAAGTCAACAAAAAAAGCAAAAAGGAAAAAAAACGTCACATAAAGAGACAACATTACACTACTTTGGTATCACATAAAATATCTATCTCGAAACGGATATATTGATTCAAATTAAATTGCTTTTAATTTGAATAGACCGAAATTGTGAAAATAGAATGATGTTCTACATGTTTATTTTGTTATTAGAGCCATTTTCCAAATAACAGACAAAAAAAAAGCTTAAAGTGCCCTCATTTATATGTTAACACTTTTCGGCCAAATTTAATCGTCTTGATTTCAGTATATAAATCAAAATTCAAAATTATGATTTGGCTACTGATTTTGACCCGAAACACTCGTATGCAAATATTTTAAAGTATTTTTTGAAAGCTTTTGTAAAGCAAACAAAATTTTCTTGTCCAGTTTTTTTTTTTTTTTTTGTAAAAATGGAATTCGAAATATTTCTTTGTAAATATCTATTTATTTTGTCTAGAGTGCCTGTTAGTAACAGATACATCGAGCTAATGTAGAGTACATAAAATATGTATATATATGTACATATAATTCCCTTCTCAAAGGACCAAGCTTTTGACTTAATTACACAAATAAAAAATGGAAAATTCACGACATGCAAAATATAAATCTTAATAAAATATAAAACTAAGAAACAAAAGTAATTTATACTACCAGATACTAATCTTATTTTCATTAGCAATAATACATTTTTTATTTTATTTTAATATAAAAAAAACTAAAAAATAAATTAAGAAAACTTTTTAAATAAATCAAAATTTATTTCTTAAATTGCAACGTTTTTCTTTAAACTTTAAAAACTGAAACGAAAAGCTGGAGAAATTAAATTCCGTGGAATGAAACCACTAACACAACTTTTGTGCTTTATATTGTTGTGAGTTTTCATAATTTTTTATTTTTTTTTTTGTTTGTGTAAGGATGTGTGTTGCTAAATTAAAAATGGAATCGAAATGGATATAAAATGGAAATACCAAAATAAGAACCAAATTATAAAAGAAGCTCAAGAGATAGTTATATGCAATTGTTTCTAGTTTTAATTTATGTACATTTGAAAAGTTTTCTTCTTCGGGGTTTTGGTTTTGAATTTTTCTTTTCGATAATTTAACTTTATAGACAAAATGGAAGGGTTCCGAAAGTTCATATTAAATCCCTTAGGGTTTCTGGGTAAAACTTTTTGCATAAATAGTAACTCGTTCCAACTCGAAATTATAATTTTTAGACCGTCTTGATAATATAATGGAAAAGCTTTAAAAATGTTTTACCCATATCAATAAAGTGTACAAAACCACCTTCAGTCTCTTGATCCTAGAATCATGTCTACGAAAATTTAATGAATTTTTATTTTGTATGGAAAATCGGGATTTTGTGTACTTTTCAATAGACACAGACACAGTATAAAATACGTTTAACATTTTCCTTATCAATTCTATTCCAATATTCTTCCAAGGAAACAAAAAAAAAAATCTCGAATATACGAAGTATACCGCGAGACTAAAATCCGCATACAAAAACAAACAAAGCAGATTATTTTTGGGCATGTTTTGGAATCTAATAATATTTAGATATGTATGTCGCTTGTGTGTTTCGTGTTTTCTTTTTTATATACATACAATGTTTATCTTGCCAGTTTTTTTTTCCCCCAAAAGCAACAGGAAAATTATTATTTAATCGACTAGAAAATACAGGAGATGAAAAAAAAAAATCGGAAATGAATTGTTAAGGAATCAATGAATTCTCTAGTGTTTTGTCGCAGTCATAGTATTGTCGTCATTGTTAGAGGTATAAATATTTAATGTCCAGTTAACTGGATAATCTGTTATCACCCGAAATATAACGAAGAATGAACATATAGAAAATTGTTATCTAGATTCTGCGATGCTTTATTGTATTACGCTCTGGGTTGCTAACAGTTATACACAAATAAGAAATGTATAAGATTTTTGGCCAAATTTCCCAATAATTTCCTTAAGCCATTATTAAATACTAGTCTGCTATTGACACCGCGAAAAAATTGTTGAAAGTCAAAAGGTTAATCTTTCATTTTCTTGTCTCAATTAAAAAATCTTTTAACATCACTTTAATTTATTGTTCCCTAAAAATAAACGTTTTCCATTTAATTTTCCTTTAGATATAACAAAAATGCGATTTTAATTTTTCATATATGAACGTTCTTGTCTGTTATGTACACCAAATAAACGTTTAATTTTCTTTTCGCGTTCTTGTTGTATACTTATGTACATGTGTACTCCGTCTACATAATATATAACCAAAGACGAAGACTATGGCGACGACAACGATGGGAGCAACAACAACAAAAAAAAAAAATTGTTACTTTGGCAGGATAAATGACAGCTCTGGGAGAAGAAATATGAATATTAAAATGTTTTTGTTGTATATTTTCATACTCATAAACCAAGGAAAAATTAAAAAAATTCGGTGAAAAATTGGTGGCGGTTTAGATGAAGAATTACAATGTAAAATTGGATGACATGTTTACTGTTTATATGATTATATAGTATATACATATACAGCTTATCAAGGGTGTGCACAAAATAATGTTGCCATAAACCAAATGCAGTGTGAAATTATTTACTAGCCGCAGCCGCTTTCATATATAAAATACAGATATGTTGTAGTTAAAATTAAAATATAAATTGACCGCACTACTCTCGTATAGGTACATAAACATAACATAAATTAAATGTAGCGAAAAATAAGTTAAAACAGCGAAAAATCTTACCCAATCTCGTATGATGGCGCGCTCTTTATTTTTGAAAAAAAAAAAAAAAAAATCACATTGGTTTGGAGAACGTGAAACAAAATTGGATAATTTATTGGACATCTAACATGTACAAACAACTCATTTTAACGAGTTAACGAGTACAACGAAAAATGTGAGGAAATTTTTCGACGATATTTTTATTTTGATTGGCGCAATAATAGTAGCAGTCACTTGAAAAAAATTAATGATAAGTAATGCAAGCGGTAATGTATATATGTAAGTCTAGTGCAAAATTGCTTTATACAAATCAATAGTTTTACATTAAAATATAGTAAACAAGGCATGCAACATTTTATGTTAAAATTTTATTGAAGCTGGTATAGCACAATAAAATTACCTTAAAAAATAATGCAAGCAGGTTACGATTTTTAGAGGAATTTACTTTACATTTTTGTTCCTTAATAATTTTAACAGAAAGTGCTCTAAATATCAACACTAAACTGCTTTGTATTTCATTGCAATATATTTTGAATTGTGTAGTACACAGAAAGGAAAGTATTGCACCGCTTGATAACATTAATGTTGGTTTGAGATGAGTGTGAAGTTTATGCTAAAAAAAATAACAAAAAATTACACTGTTAAATTAGCTATTTTCCAATTGGAATTTAAATTATTTGAAAATTTTAATTTTTTTTAATTTTGGATTTTTCGTACCACCAAACAGATTCTTTTCATCAGAAAACAGGTTCTTTTCATCCTTTTCAGATAGCTGGACCATCTGTTTATATCGTTAACCAAAAACATCCAATTGTGTTGAACATTACTATGTTTCAGATAATTTAAAAGTTGACTGAATTTTGATGGTTTAAATATATATTTAGCGCCGATCCTGGAAATGTCCCGAAGACCCCGCACATTTCTTAGAATAGCTAAGCCATATAGCGGTCAATGTAACCAAGCCGATCCAATTATGATGAACTATAATATATTTCACAGTTTTTCGTATTTTTAATAATTTTCCATTATTTTAAAAGTTTTATATCGCCGACCGCAGAGATGTCCACAAGGTCTTGCCCATAGTTTCGAATAACTTGACCATATGCCAGTCTACGTGGACAACCTTATCCATTTGTGATGAACTATACTATACGTCACAGAATTTAGAATTTTTAATAATTTTATTTGTTTTAAAAATTGTATCTCCGATCACAGAGATGTCCACAAGGTCTGGCAAGAACATTAACTTCTCATAATTCTGGCACATTTATTTTCAATAAGCCTTGAAATTATGTAGACAATTCTAGTTTGTAATTTAGTAAAGCGTCACGCCTCTCGGTAGCAGTGTCCCAAAGGAATTGTAGACAAAACGATTTCAACAGGCTGTGTGTGTGTGTGTGTGTTTTTTTTTTTAATTTTTTTTTTTAGGCGGAGGAGGGGAACCTTCGATAGGCTTCACGTGGGAACCCATGTATCAAACACGTGAGAGTGTCGGATCCTTACCGACCAAACCCCACCCCCGATAATCTATGCCGTACGGCCCCTTGTAACTACCGGCTCAGCCTATGCTGCGAAAGCTGGAATTAGCTTCTTCCGCATTTCTGTCTCTCTCGAAGCGTCTCAGCTTTCCCATTGTACTACAGATATTTATTTATCCAATATGTTTTCTGGAATTAGAACTCCAGCTGCCCAGATATTGTTCCTTGCCTATGTAAATCGTGGGCACTCGAATACCACGTGTTTCCGGTATTCCGATGCCTAACGGGCAGTCGGGTGATTCTACATGCTTGAATCTATACAGATATGCTTTGAAGCATCCGCGGTTGGTTAAAATCTGCGTTATGTGATAGACGAAATCTCCGTGTTGCCTATTCAACCACGTCTCTATCGAGGGAATTATGCGATGGGTCCATCTGCCTTTAGTCGACTCATTCCATCGTCTCTGACATAGGTTCATAGTATCAGCTTGGGCAACTCTGTAGTTCTCCATTTTAGTTGACTGATTACGGCGTAAGTATATTGTTTGGCGCTCCTTAGCCAGTAGATCTATTGGTAGTTTAGTGGATCATTAAAATAAAAGAACACGTGTCTTAACACGACATATTTTATTCATCTTCCAAGTACATTTTTATCTCCTTGCTGTTCTAACTCAGACTGCCGCGATACATCATCATAGACTGGTGTCTTCGTATATAGGTAGGATTGTATGCGAGAGGGAATATATTATGTATTCTATATTTGTTAAAATCTATACCGTTTTATTAGTACCTTTCTTCGTACAGACTTTGTCTACTACAATAGCTTACCTGCAAGAACACATGCAGCATCATCGGACACCGTTCGAAACGCGCACAATACCCTCAAAGCACTTAGCCTTTGAACTGCTGCAACTCTTTGTTTAAAAGTCTCCCTTTCTAGCGAACTGGCCCAAATTGGTGCTTCATATATAATTATGGAATTAACAACGTTGGCGAGCAGAGCCCTGCTACTCATCCGCGCCCCTCTTGTATCCGGCATTATTCGTTATAGCGCCTCGTTAACTCTGCTTGATTTTTTACTTGAGGTAATGAGATGTGTTTTATATGTCAATCTGGAATCAATCATTACTCCTAGGTACCTGATGTATGGTTGACTCACTATTTGTTGAGCACCAGGCTCCAAAGTTATGCTTTCGATTATTTTCCTGCTAGTAATAAGGACAGCTTCCGTTTTGTGTTCTGCCAGTTGCAGACCAGCAGACGATAACCACCGCTGAATCAGTCTAATGGTCCTATTACAAATCTCCTCTATCTCCGCTCTAAGTTTTGCGACAACCACAATCCCAATGTCGTCCGCAAAACCAACTATCCGTGTTTTACATGGGCGAGTCGAAGAACACCATCGCACATCACATTCCAGAGCGTAGGGCCTAGCACCGATCCCTGTAGAACTCCACCATTCACCTCGTACGTTTTCTTTCCCTCATCGGTGTTATATGTCAGGAGTCTTTGGTCAAAGTAGCTCGCAGCTACTCTCAGTAGGTATTTCGGTACCTCCATCCGGGTAAGTGCATTAAATATGCAACTCCAGTTGGCCGTGCTGAATGCATTTTTCACTGCCACATGGCCATCGAGAACCGGATATCGCCTCTTGCGCCATATCTACAACGTATTTTATCGCATCCAGTGTAGAGCGCGCGTTCCGGAAGCCATACTAATGTTCTGCCAGGTTTTCTGCTTTGACTAAAGCTTCTACCAACCGGTCTTATACAATTCTCTGCAAAATTTTACATGCTGTGTCCAAAAGACAAATCGGGCGGTAGGACGACGGCTCTCCTTGTGGCTTGTCTCATTTAGGAAACAATACTAGTTTCTGCTCCTTCCATTTGGTATGGAAGATCCACTCAACTAAGCATCCACTGTACACCTCTGTAAAAATGTTTGGACATGCTTTAGCTGCTGACTTCAACGCAATATTTGGAACGTTATTCGGACCAAAGGCTTTTTTGTTACTCACTCTGGAACATGCTTTCAAGACCTCTTTCTCAGTGACTGGTGGCACATCTTCCTCCTCATTTTCTGATATTTCCAGTACACAATATGGTTGTTGCGGAAACAGATGACTTACTATATGAAACAACATTACCGGATATGTGTGTGTGTGTGTGTGTGTGTGTGTGTGTGTGTGTGGGTGTGTGTGTGTGTGTGTGTGTGTGTGTGTGTGGGTGTGTGTGTGTGTGTGTGAGTGTGTGTATGTGTCTGTGTGTGTATATATACATATATATATATATATATATATATATATATATATATATATATATATATATATATATATATATATATATATATATATACTACCTTGATCAAAAAGTTCGCGGAATAACCGTATGGCGCTCCCATCGTTCCGATTTGAGTTCTGTTATTTGTTAAGTTGGTAAATCTGTTGTTGATATTCCCTCTAAATCTTAGCGTCATAGCTTGACATTTGCAAAAGTTACGTAGTCAAGAGTACATCTATCTCTGTGTGTGTTGGCGATTATTTACAATTTTAGAAATAGATTTAAATTTGCAACAACGAACTTGTATTAAATTTTGCGTAAAAAACGGATTTATTGGTGCGCGTCGTTTACCAGTGGCACGAGCGGTTTAAAAGGGGTCGTGAGTCAATCGAAGATGATGAACACAGTGGCAGACCATCGACATCGAAAACCGACGAAAACATTGATAAAGTAAAAGAAATGTTGGTCAATAACCGCAAATTAACCATCAGAGAGATAGCGGAGGACTTGAACATTGCCTATATATCCGTCCAAGACATTTTGGTTAATGATTTGGGTTTCCGTCGTGTAGCAGAAAAGTTGGTGCCAAAAGACCTCAATTTCATGCAAAAAAGAGACCGTATTGACGTCGCAAAAGACATGATTTTCGAGGCTGAATCCGATCCCACATTCATCAAAAGGATGATTACTGGAGACGAAACGTAGATTTAGGAGTACGACACGCAATCCAGACATCAGGCAAGTGAATGGCATTCATTAAATGAGCCGAGACCAAAAAAACCACGTCGTTTTCAGTCAAAAAAGAAGGCAATCCTCACGGTTTTCATGGATTACAACGGTGTAGTGCATCATGAATTTTTGCCAGAAGGCCAGACCGTAAACAAAGAGTATAATTTGGGCGTTATGAGACGTTTGCGTAAAGCAATTCGCCGAAAGAGACTAGAATTGTGGGCAGAAAACTCGTGGATTTTGCACCATAATAACACACCGTCGCACAGTGCCAACATTGTTCGTAATTTTTTGACGAAAAATGCCACAAATACCATCCAACAGCCACCGAATTCACCTGATTTGGCTCCCTGTGACTTATTTCTGTTCAATCGAGTTAAAAAACCATTACGGGGAACGCGTTTCAGCAGCCGAGAGGAAATAATGGAAAAATCGCCAACACACACAGAGTAGATGTACTCTTGACTACGTAACTTTTGCAAATGTCAAGCTATGACGCTAAGATTTAGAGGGAATATCAACAACAGATGTACCAACTTAACATAAAACAGAACTCAAATCGGAACTATGGGAGCGCAACACGGTGGTTATTCCGGGAACTTGTTGATCAAGGTAATATTTTGAATTGTGTAGTAAATACACAAAATTTTTTATATTTTCGGTTTTCATGGTTTTCGTAGATCTCCAATCCAGTTTTCTCAACCTCCATTTAAAACACAACATAATTCTAAACACAATCACCAAATTAACCACCAAACCAAACCCTCAAATCTATCACTAAATCAACCTCTAATCAACTTTCAAATCAACTTTTAAATAATTCTCCAACCGAACAACTCACTTAACCCAACTAAATCCAACCTCAACTTCATCTCAACTTAGTTTGAACCAAATCCGACACCTCTGCTCCACTCATACCATCATGCCATCACACCATCATACCACCATACCCTCATATCATCATACCATCATACAATTAAACCATCATTACCATCAGCATCACGCGATTCTTATATATGTATAAACCATCATACCATTATATCATCATAACTTCATAACATCATACCATCATCAAAATTCAACTTAATTTTTGAAGTTGTAGAAATTCCAATGTAATAACTTTAGACCCGATTATTGTCTCTCAAGAAGGAGATGAATGTTTTAGACATTAACAGTGACCTTTCTTAAGTCTTAATCAATATTTGACACAACGTTTTAAATCACAGACATATACTGTACGTATTATATAAACACTCACTTTTAAATACAGTGAAACCTCACTTCAACGGACACTCAATTTAGCGGAATCCTTACTTAATCAATGAAAACATCCCTTAGATAAGCTGACACTTTATTAGAGCGGACACGGACAGATATTTCTGTGATTATACAGTTTTTACGAGTATACTATACTTCAAATTTAAACAGTTATACTACAGTTTGTTGCTTTTACACCTCAAATTTAATCTTTAACATTTCAAATTGAACCTTTAGCAAATTATCATGTTCAATTATGAAGGAACTTGGGAATTCCTTAGAAGGTTTTAGTGAAATTTGACATCCTTGATTGAAATGAGATTCTTAAATGACTTTCGGATGCAATTCTGGAATATTGGAAAAAAATAAATAAATGAAATTTGACATGTGCGTTGGAAATGGAACTCTAAAATGATTTTTAGATGAAGTTATGGAATGTGGCAAAAACTTTATCTAAAACTAATTTTACAACCCCATTTCCATCACCCACATAAAATATCATCAAAAGCGGTTAAGAAATAGCCAAGTTCCGTCCTCATTAGCCATATTCTATCCAAAAATCATTTTAGATTCCCATTTCCATTCGGAATGCTAGATTTCATTTTCAAGATAAAAATAAAACCCCAATAAAATCTTTATAAAACAAATTACAAAGCCTCCGTTTAACGGACACCTCAACTCAACCCGAAAATTAACCCCTAACTTAACCTTCAAATCAACCCCAAATTCAATGCCCAATTCAATAATCAAATCAGCTTATATAAAAACTTCGTAAATATTTTTATAGAACCCACCGACATCCAGACATTCAAACATTCAGTCATTCTGACATCCGGACGTCCAGACAGACGGACGGACATTTTTTTTTTTTTTGCTTTTTTAGACACAGCGACTTTCAAATCGTCGAGAAAAGTGGTTATGAAGTTGTGGAGGTGGTTATTGATACGTTAGGTATCGTTTGTGCCTGGTTGAACCACACTTCCACCTTCCGTACGCACGCGTTTGGGGCACGTGCTGAGCTCAATATTATAAACCCGGAGATTTATGTTGCTACTCTCACACTAATAATAAATACGATGGTTTATATTTACGTTACAATACTTATACCGATTGAAAATTCACTTTATTAAAATGTTTAATTTACAGAAATAAATGATAAAATTAGAACACATAAAAATGCGATGTTTCTTATTCGCCATCTTATTAACCTCTTCTTTATTTAGGGGTCGAGTTAGTGAGTACCATTTTGGCGACGTCAATATATTCGCCCAGTGTGCCGCCACAGACTCACCAAGTTGTTGGTAATTTTTGACAGGATTTCAATACTTTGATCTTACTGGACCGAAGTGATTATAGTTTTGAACATTTATATATGTTGTACGTTGTTCAATACAATGCGTAGCAGTAACAGCAACAACAAGTTTGACATTCCGTTACATAATCAATTTCAATTGTTTACAAGAAACAATAATGATGATGTCAATTTGAGTGGATATGATACAAAAATAAAAAAATCTCGAGTTCCACCCATTATAACCATCAGTAATGCTAAACAAGTGCACGACTTGTGAAGTGCAAAGTGTCTCAATCGGAATAAAATTTTTTTGTTATGACATAGCGGACTACAATAAAACTTCTCCAGCTATGAAAGTTCATTTACATACATTAGAGGAAAATAAAACAATTATTATTTAGTGTTATTTGGCCTATCAGATGTGATTGAAACTGAATTATTTAATGAGCTTAGGGGAATTGGGATACCACCAATAAAAGTTAAGTTGGGCATACTAAAAAAAAGCTAATAAAAGAAATGAATTAATATTTTCCGTATATTTTAAAAAAGGTACCCTTAACGGGTAGTAGGTAAGGTTAAAAAGGTAAATGTTACCTGGGGACCCACACAATACTTCCAATGTTGAATGTATAGACATAGAAGTAGTAATCATTATTATATGAGAAGGGCATAAAAAGCCTAATCAAAGTGAAACCAGCTAGCCGCAAATGTGTAAATTGCGAAAGTGATCACCGCACAGAGATAAATATTGTATATTCAAATGAATAATGGATTGCAGCATAACCACCAGCAAAATTCGAAAGGTATTACCAACAATTTCATGTTAAATCAAAGGGAGTTTCCTGCAGATTTCACTCAAACGGTAATGGAAATATTAAATTATTTAAGTATGTCCTTTAAATCCAACCATATCTGCTATGCAAATGTTGCTAACCAAGCTAACCTAGATTCTATTTATATTTTTGATAATAATCAAACTCTGAATAATTTTTTGTTTAATTCAACGGAGCTTTTTACAGTGTTCAAAGATATTGTTGGTGCATTAAAAAATTGTTCCACGCGGCAGGAACAGTTCAATGATTTGGTTAAAATTGCTTTTAAATATGTAGTAAATAAATATTAGTCTTAATATTCTAATTTGGAATGCGCACAGCATTAAATATAAGAAATTTGAACTAAAAATATTGCTGAATGACTTAAATATAGATATATGTAGTTCTAGCTACAGAAACATAGCTCAACTGATCTTTTGCCCAACTATAAAATTTGTCGTAATGACCGTATCGGACAAAGCAGTGGAGATGTGGCTATAATAATCAAATCTAATATTAAACATGACTTTACTATGAGTAATTGTAATATCAAAATATTGTGGAATTGCCTTCGAAGTAACAAAGGTGGTAAAACACTAAATGACACAATAAATGAAAATTGGTTTTGTTTAATTCTAGCGCCCGAAACACCAACTCATTACAGTACTAAAGGTAGTCCTAGTATTCTTGATTGATTTATTGTTAATAACCTTATTTGGATCAAAAAGGTTAAAACTATCGAACAACTAAATTCGTACGCTATTCTGTTGATACGACGATTGTACAATCTACTGACTGACTCTAACAAGTTAACGGAAATCTATGAAAATTCTTATTTTTGCATCCGAATAATCTGTAAATAAAGAGATTGACTTATTCACCAATTCAGTTTTGGATCCTCGAGATAAAGCAACACCGCTAGTTTCAGTATGTAGACCTGTTAAAATTATGAGAAAGAGGAAAGAATATTAGTAAAAAAGATGGAATAGAAAATTAGGAAGGAAACCAAACTTTCAGTAAAAGGGGCTCCCTCTTTTTATGCTGGTAATTGATAACAAAGAGAATGTTCAAAACATTTATAGTATAAAAGGAATTCTTCACATGGAGGTAAAAATTGAACCAATGGGGAAAACCACTACACGCACACCTTAATGCAAGAAATGTCAGGGATCTAATCACACCCAAAGATATTGCTAATAACTTATTAAAGGGAGACATGTGCCAGCTAAGTATATAAATTCGGCTAACTATCGAGGCTGTGAGGTTGCTAAACAACTACAAAAATTATCAGATAAAAAACGAAATCAAGCGAAAAAATTACGAAATTCAAACTTCAAATCAGATTGATCAAAATCCACAACCAAGCAACAGAGGGCAAAGAAGAACATTTACTCAGTTAGTGAAAGGTTCGGGTTCAACCAAATATATGGGCTCTGAAAATAACCGAATTATGGAAAACATTATGAACAGCATCGAAGCTGTTACAAAGCGGTTAGATGACCAAAGCAATCTGAACAACATGATATGTGATCGACTGAAGAAAATGCCACTCTCACAACGCAATCCGATAAAAAATGTTAATTAAGAAGAGAACTTTCAGAATAGCCCTTCCTAATATCCTAAAGCTATTTTGTTAAATCTTCGTTTGTTAAAGTCCGGGGTGATAACTTATATCATTCCATTCATCCAGCGGAAAGAGCAAGAGGTGGTTCGACATTACTAATAAAAGAAAATATAAAACACCATGTGGAAACAAAAATCAAAAAAGAAACAATGCATGTCACTCCTATAAAGATTCAGATTAAACACAGACAGCTTACGGTCTCTGCAATGTACTGTCCTCTCCGGCATAAGTTGAAAAGGAGAGGGGGGTGACTGAATGTACCCGGAAGGTGACTTGCATCCAGACTTACGACGTCAAAGGGTGAAGAATTGTTTCAAGCAGACTTTTATATAGCAAGAGGTATTTTTCAGAACTACATTCACATAGACAACAGCAATTTTCTAGTATCGGATCACTCACCTGTTATCATGACTGTCAGGGAAACGGTAATTCAAATGGAAAGTAAGAGAAAAACGACGCGCACGTAAAACCTGGAAAAATAATCGAACCCCGGAGCCTACCTGATGAAAAAAAATCTGATTACTCACTGTGAAAGGCGACGAAGGGACGAAAAAGACCCAAAAATACAAGTGCTTGAACTTAAAATGAATGATGGGACCTGGGCAAGAGGTCACAAATAGAAGGCTGATCTATTTGCGGAGTATCTCCAGAAAACCTTCCAACCACTACCAAGACAAACTGCCAATGAAAATATAATTTTAATTCACCAGTTAGATGAGTTTGACATACGGCCAGTAACTCTCAAAGAACTACAAGAAGAAGTGAAAAGCGACATGAATGTTAAAACAAGCCCCAGGGTATGACTTGATTACTAGCCAAATTATTAAGGCTCTACCTGACAAAGGACTTCATAAGCTATTACACATAATCAAATCAATGCGACCCTTCGGTTAAAATATGTTCCGCATCAATGGAAAGATGTATCAGAAGTAGTCATGGTAGCAAAACTGATAAACCACCTAACGATAAAAAATCATACAGGTCAATTTCTTTGCTTCCAATTATGTCAAAACTCTTTGAAAAATTATTACTAATTCCTTCACATCAATTTGGAATCAGAGAAAAGCTTTCTACAATTGAACAGGTGCATAATTGAAAGAACCTTGAAACGTAAAAAGGTATGCTCAAACACATTTCTGGACGTCGCGCAAGCATTCGATAAAGTTTGGCACAGTGGTCTGGAATACAAGCTACATAGAGATCTGCCAAGGCAATTCTATGCTATATTAAGATCTTATTTATCCACTAAATATTTTCGAGTGAAATATGAGGATGAATACTACGGTCTAAAGAAAATCTTTACCGGAGTCCCGCAGGGAAGTGTTTTAGGACCAATCCTGTATTTACTATATACAAGGGACATACCAACCACAAATGAAGAAACCATAGCTACTTTTGCAGATAACACAGCAATTATGGCGATTGGAAGTACTGTCACTGATCGATGCAACGAGAAAACTCCAGAGGATGACCAATGCGAGTTGTAACTGGACAAAGCGTTGGCGAATCCAAGCCTAATGAGACAAAATCCCCGCATATTAACTTTACATATCAAAAGGCTTACCATCTACCTATAGCATGACCCTCGATGCCAAGCTCAAGTTGAGAAAGCATGTCAAAAACAAAAAAGAAGGAAAAGTTCAGAAAAATGTATTAGCTCGTAGGTAGAGACTCTAGGCTCACAATTTACAACAAGCTGCTGCTATATCGGCAAATTCTGAAGCCGATATTGACCTACGGTATACAACTCTAGGGATGTACAAAACAAATAAATACCAAAATGATACAGATGTTTCAAAACAAGGTAAACCATTATGTTACTGACTAACCATTGGGTTACATTATTGGGAACTAACCATTGAGTTACACACCAACACAAGAGAATTTTATTAGAAACAACAAAATTTGTGTTTGAAAGAAAAATTGCTAGATGAGCGCGGTCTCAGTTGTAATAAAATAAAGAAAAAAATTACGATGGCTTGTTGAAGTTAATCAGATTAACAGATTTTGGAAAAAAGGGTTACTTTAAAATCTGAAACTTTGGGCTGATTATTGCTACAAGCCCTAAAGAGAAGACCAGAAAAGAAGGCTTATAACACTAATAGGTTAGGTTAGGTTGGAGTGGCTGCTTAGGCACACTTAGACCGGTGACGGTCCATTGTAATGCCACAGAATATATCCCCTTTACCCCTATTGGAACCATTTCGAGCTACTTATGTAGTGTAAGACGTCCCGCACTTTAATGTTTTCGAGATCTGAGAGCCAGTCCATCCTGAACTTACCTAAGTGTTTGTGCCTTCTGAGGGCCAATGCTGTACACGAGCAGAGGAAGTGGACCAACGTCTCTTCCTCCTCTTCGTCCAAGCAGCTTCTGCAGAAGTCATTAGCCTCCAGACCCAGCTTTCTTCGATGTTCTACAAAAAGGCAGTGTCCCGTGAGAATTCCTACGACCGTTCTTAATTCACGTCCAGCTTTGGTCAAACTTGTCTTGCAACTCTACAGGTGAGGATGTTAGACCACCTATCCCCCGCTGAGGACAGGGCCTGCTTCCCAAGTGCTTGTCTCAGCGCTGTGATAGGCCTCCCCAGACTTGCCCTTTCCGGTTGCAGCTGGAGAGTCGTACCATGCCTAGCTAGTTCATCCGCTCTGCAGTTCCCCATGACGCCCGAGTGACCTGGGACCTAGATTACCTGGATATTGAAATGCTTACCCATCTCATTTAGAGATGAGTGACAACTCAATGCCACCCGTGACGCCAAAGACACCGATTCTAACGACCGTATTGACGCCTGACTGTCCACATAGATTGCGATATCATCTGAGAATACCACATTATGCTTCAAGCACGTCATGAACTCTCCAATCGCTACAACTTCAGCTTGGTACACGCTGCAGTAATCAGGGAGACGAATAGAAATGTTTACATTTAATTTGTCATAGAATACTCCAGCTCCCACTTTGCCGTCTATCTTGGAGCCATCTGTAAAGAATTGTAACACTTCGATTTCCGATAAAGGTGTATCCCTCCAGGATTCCCTTGTAGTGAAGGAGGTCCGAAATCGCTTCTCGAAGCGTAGAGTAGGTTTAATGTAGTCAAGATTCGCCAGCTCATCCTTCAACGATCTGACGATAGTAGAGTGTGTATAAGTACTTAGACACCTCCACTGAGAAACGGCTGCATGTCGTACAACCATATTTGCCGACATCTGTTAGCCAAATATGTCGACCGGAAGAAGGTGCAACATAACCTCTAAGGCACTTATCGACGTCGACCTCAATGCCCCGCTTACAAGCATAAAGGCCGTTCTTTGCACTCTCTCAATCCTACTTTTATAAGTTACCTTGTCCAGAGCTGGCCATCAAACACCCACCCCGTACATGACTACAGGTCTCACTACAGCGGTGTTGAGCCAGTGTACCAGTTCCGGCTTCAGACCCCATCTATAACCAATGGCGTTCCTACAGGAGTATAAAGCTATAGTAGCTTTGTTTATTCTCTCCAACATATTGGGCCTCCAACTAAGCTTACTGTCCAAGATAATGCCCAGATATCGAGCACTATCAGTAAAAGCAAGTCTCGTGCCATTTAAAGTAGGAGGGACAACTACTGGGATTTTGTATTTCTTAGTGAAGAGTACCAGCTCTGTCTTTAACGGGTTAATACCAAGTCCACATTTGCCAGCCCATTTCGTAACGATGGTAAGCGCATTCTGCATTACGTCTACAATCGTGCCCAGGAATTTTCCGGTACGAGCTACGTCGTCTGCGTACGCCATACCTTCAATACCATCCCTCTCCAATTCTAGAAGTGACCCGTTTACCACTATGTTCCAGAGAAGAGGGGACAGAACCCCTCTCCCCTCTGCGGGTACCCCTATTTACTCGCCTCTTGATGGTGGAGTCCCCCAACCTCGAGCTAACAATCCTGCTTCCCAGCATATAATTGATTAACCTTCTCAGAGGAACGTCCACCTCCAAAAATGACAATCCCTCTTTGATTGCCTTCGCTTTCACATTATTAAAGGCGCCCTCTATATCCAGGAAGGCCACCAAACAGAATTCCTTCGAATTAATCGATTTCTCAATCGTACACACCAAGGCGTGCAGAGCAGTGTCCACAGATCTACCCTTTGTGTACGCATGCTGAGACGGTGCCTACTTCCTGGCACCTATTTTATCTCTAATGTATCCAGCAGCCTTTCCAATGTTTTCAAAAGAAAGGATGATAGGGTTATTGGTATTAGGTCCTTAGAATAGACATGTAAACTTTACCCCGCTTTCGGTATAAACAACACATTGACCTCCGTCCAGTACCTAGGAATATAACCCAGCTTCAAACACCCTTTGAATATAGCTTCCAGGTAAGAAAGAATAATTACTGAGTTGTTTTGAAGTTCCGCTGGTATAATTTGATCCGGAACAGCCAATTTAAATGATTTAAAACCCCTCAGTGCCCATAGGATCCCTTTTCTGGTTACGATATCCTCTGTGAACATTGACAGTGCTTCCTGATAATTGCTATTCACCCACAGGTCTTTAAAGCTCCCTGGGAAGTTTGTCTCGAAGAGAAACTCCAGAGATTTTCCACTAGAAGCTGTCCAAGATCCGTCCGGTTTTATCAAAAAACTGGGACCAGCTGTACTTTTGGAAAGAATCTTCCTAAGGCTGGAGGTTTCGGATACCTCTTCCATTTTATCACAGAAGATTCTGCAAGACCTCTTTTGTGCCTTTCTGAATTCTTTCTTATAAGTTCAGAGTTTCTCCTTATAGGAGTCCCAATCCTGAGCCTTCCTTGTGTTTTTGGCTCTATTAAAAGCTGTCCTACAAGCCTTTGGATAGGTTCCCAGTTCCCTGGACCTTTTGCTCGAGAGCCCCCGACGGCAACAAATCCTGCAGTAGTTCCCCATATATGCTACAGTTGGACCTTCTAGGGTTCCTGAAGATTTCCCGGGTAGCAGAGTGAATATGGAGGCTATAGGTTAAATATCGATGATCAGAAAAGGAGTGTTCTTTATCCACCCTCCAAGTTTTAAGCATATGAAGAATATTATTTGAGGCAAGGGTCACGTCTAGAACCTCCTGCCTGTTACTAGTAATAAATGTGGGTTCCCGCCCAATATTACACACTGAAAGGTTAGTACTCATCAAATAATCGAAAAGTGGCTCAACTCTTTCATTTATGTCCGTGCTTCCCCAGATAGTGTGATGCGCATTAGCATCAACTCCTAGTACCACATACCTACATTTGATTGTTCCGGTTCACGGATCAGCTCCTTTAGGTTATCAGGAGGAACCTCCTTCTCCCGGTCCATGTTGGCTGAAACTAGCCAGAATCTACAAGTGCCTACTTCTAGGCTAACTGCAGTAGTGTCACCATTGCTGTATTGAGAGAGAAGGAAAAGATTAATATTATTTTTCCCAAGAATACAAGATCTGATCTAGTATCTGATTAGTATCGCATCCTCATTCGAACTAGTTAGCCTAATGAGTAGAGCTGCTGAAGCAGCCTTAAACTGTTGAAGGTAAATTTGAATTATCTTAATCATAACCTTTTAACTTTACCTACATCTATGGTATATTCCTGCTACCGCAGGAATATTATTTCTCGGTATTTCGGGATGCGCCGGGTTCGCCCGTCTCGCTAACCCTTATACCCTTTGTAGAGGACTTGTCAGTGCCACCCGTCTGGCCGGGCTACCGACATCCCCCTCCATCGGTACACCAGCTCCTTCGCTTATGTGCTTCTCTTCATCTTCCAAGTGAATCCTTGCCAAACCGAGGTCGCCGGATTCACACTCTACCTTACCCTAAGCTTCTCCCCCCATGCTGCTGGTACCCCCTTTAGGCCTGGCCGGGTTGCCACCATCCTCCGTTTGGCCTCCCGTACGCGCTTCCGTCCCATCCTTTTATAAACCTTGAGAGTAATTGACCTGAATCCGAAGTCAATTACTCCCTTCGTTTTGTGAAGGAGGGCAAGGGGCATCTTATTTATTACCATAATTGAAAATTTCGAGCCCCCTTCGCCTCCTCCTGCTTGACGATCTTCCAATTTCCGGTCGGAAGATTCGGGTTACTGGCCTGAATGATTTTTAAAGCATCGTCAGGGCTAGCCAGTTCGGGTGGCAGCCAGACATGTGCCCTCGGCCTGCTGGGAATTTCCTGCCGGCTAACTGCCGCAAGCTTTGCGCCTGGCCACACCTTCCCTACTTTGGCTTTAGCCTTTTTATATAGATCCAGAGATCTAGAGTCCGAGCATGCAGTCATCTTCACACGCTCTTGATACCACCTGGATTTTCTCCCAGGACCTTTAAAAATACGAGGTACACTAATATATAACATTAATAGGTAACAGGAAAATGGTCATCAGAAACATACCAGCTGTTGCGAGAGTTCCATACTTCATAGCTACAAATGATCCATTGAACATCGACTATAGGTTACTCCCCAATTTGAACTGATTCAGGAGTATGATACAGCTAGAAAAGCTTTTAGGGGATGGAAAGAATATCTGAGACAAATTTTGCGATAAGCAACTTGAGGATGCATTCAACCTAGCTCATGCATTCAACATTCTCGAACAAGAACCCTTACGCTTAGATGTAAAAGAAGAAGAGAACATGCCAGACCAACCAATGGATGATGAAAAATTTCACGCTGGTGAAAAGTTATGAATGTAGACCAACGAGAAATATACATCACAATTATTTGTAGTATAAAGGAACAAATGCAAGGCAGTATCAATCGCCTGAAGGTCTTCATCACTGGAAACACTGGAACTGGAAAGACCTTCACACTGACCATGTTAAAGAACCAAGTCAACAGATTATAGGTATGTGAAACAAGCCGTGACAGTATGTGCATTAACAGGAGTTGCGACAAGATTAGTAAATGGCTCGACAATGCACAGTACCTTAGAATCATGCGATTGCAATGAAAAAAAAATAGAATTCTTGTTCATTGACGAGATATCAATGGTTTCTTATGAGATGTTATGCATGATCGACTCACGCCTCAACTGAAAAATTGTGATGAGTTATTCTGTGGCATTAGTGTTGTACCCTTTGGCGACTTGATGCAACTGCCACCAGCTCAAGGAAATCAAGTGTTTGTACAACCGGAGAGATTACAATCAGCAGTACATTTAAAGCGAATATTCACACTATTCGAATGGAAACTAAATATGAGACAACGGGGGGATACAACCTTCATTGATATCTTGAATGCACTACGAATTGGCCAGACTTGATGGATTATATTAAGAATGATCATACTGGAGAATTCTCGATAGAAAAGGCCCTAAGAATATATCCAACAAATAATCAAGTATTCGCACACAAACAAAACGTAGCTAACACTTCAGATGCAACACGCAATAAAGGTAATCTTGATCTTAGTAAAGTAATACCAGTTGATATCAACCAGACTGGAGGTCTGCCTTAAGAGTTGGAAATATTCATAGGAGCAAAAGTAATGCTGAGATCTAATATCGATGTAATGTTAATGAATTATCACACTCGTGATTAACTATACGAAGGACAAATACCATCAGTACGTTTATACTTTGGAAAGGATGGCATCCATAGAATTGATCCGATAGCTAAGCAATTCCCAGCCAAATTGAGTTAAGGCACTCCAGAACATAGAATGTTTCAAATGGTACTTTCGTGAGCTTTTACTGTTCATAAGTTGAGTAAAATCCTTAGGTGGCTTACAAATCGAAGGACAACAGGAATGAAGCCATGCAATGTAATGCAGGAAATGCAAGCTAAATTAATTTGGAAGCGGAAGAGTAGTTAAAGGAGTTTAAGGAATTAGCTCTGAGTGTTTTCTGATTAAAAAGTAAGGTAAAATAGGTGGCCAGCCAATACCAATAATAGCACCGGTTTTGATTGAAGGAATTAATCCTTTTGCAAAAAATTTCAGAGCTCTACAAATAAATAAAATACTAAAATTTAGAAAAAATAAAGTCTTGAGGCGCTCAAAAGACATACACATAGTTCTTCAATTACTTGAATTCGATTGAAAAGAATGTTAATCATAAACATACTCAATTTCATGACTATAAATTACCTCTGTTAATAACACATTTAACTACAACAGATACAGATACAAACAAGGCAAATCAACTTACAGCACATATCAACTTATGGTATCATCACTCAACTTATAGTAGCTCACGAGTATCACAAGTGCACTACTTCACAGTTAACTCGCCTTGGATATAAAACTGTACATATATTTAAATACAAGAATAATTGAATGTGACATATAGATAAGTGATTTAGGCAATATAGGCAATATAGGCAAAAGCTAATGAAATATTCGTTCAACAATTTCGATTTGTAATCAAATTAAGTTAATGGAGTTCAGCAGTTTTAGTAAATTGTATAGCGAAAATATCGGTTGTCTCTCCAAGTAAGCTGAGAATAATTATGTTGGTGAATATTAAACGATTTGAGCGTTTGTCCCTCAACCTTAAGTTAAACGGTGAATTTGTACAAAAACGATTAAAAGAAAAAGCTTATATTATTGAATTACCAAGAATTTACCTAATAAAAAATTCGTAGAAGTATCTTCACATTTAATTGCTTTTTCACTCACATAACAGCAAATTATCTTCAGAATATTGAAACGTAAGTCATATGAGATTCTAAAAACCTACAGTTGGAGATTAAAATAAAATTTCTTGGTAAAAACACACACACACACACACACACACACACACACACACATACATTTCATTTAAAGGTGAGTCAACCGCTAGGGTATTAACTCGAAAATAGATTAATAACACGATTATTAATTAAGGAAAGTCTATACGGATGTTTATACAACATGACTAATTAACCCTTTTTTAAAAATTAAAATATTATCTCGTGCGTGCATTTGTGCAATATGCAGTTAAAGTAAAATATTGGGGTGATGTAATTGCAATAAATTTGTGACTCATTATGGGAAGGAGGAAGTCCAAATTTCAACCCTTAATATCGCATGAATAAAAATGTATGTTATTATTAGTATAAATCATATACCCAAATAAATTAACTGGTTTGGTATTAATTTGGCGCACACAAAGGTATATATGGTTCATGCTATCGCAAATATGTACAACCAAATTTTGAATAGATTATGTTGGAATGGACCACCAATTAAATAAATAAAAATTAATCGCTTAAAATGGGAAGAAATAATACATAGTACAAGAAGACTAATCTCCGCACATTAATTCAACAACAAATAATTCGAAATTTTCCAAAAATGAACATAAAAAAAATCCACAATAAATTATTTTCCAATTATCAGGATCAACAGAAGAGCGAAGAATTTTCTGCGTTCGCATAAAATATACATATCTCTGTACGCATAAACAAACAAATAAAGAACCTAAAGCTTACTGCTACAAAAAAAAAAAAAAAAAAAACACAAACAATATATTTTAAAAGCTTCACCATCCTCCTCATTTTGTTTTTTTGTTTTTCATCTTGAAAAATATAAAACACATGAAAAATTCTGTATAAATGATTCTCATCTTCATTCCTACCAAAATATACAAATATATGTGTATGTTCATTTTCCAGTGTTTTTCCGCATTAACAATAACCGTACATAAATAGAAACAAACAAATAACACACAAAAATGAAAATTTTATTTTCCAAATGAAAATCTAAAACAAAATTCCCATTAAATTATTCATAATCACAGAAAATAAATACAGAATCACAAAAAAAGCTCTCACCGAAATTCAAACATAGAATTTTTTTTTTAAAAATTCAATGCACTTGAATATTTTAAATCGCCCACACATCAATATATAGTACGTATGTACTCCCTTATATGTAAAGCATTCGAATAAACCTACGTTTATATCCAGTGTACACACAGTATATATGTATATGACGCCAATAAAATACTGAAACATTCTCAATTTCATGTTTTACTGCGTTATTTCATTTGCTTTGTGGATTACTGTTGATACACTCCGCGGCTGCTTACAAAAATACGGTAAGAATTCTTCAAATTGATAAAATAAAATAAAAAAAAAAAAACAAAAGACGAAAAGCTCAATAAAAAATATGAAAATGGAATAACACAGTGAATTTTTAATGAAGGTTCGCTTTATTTACATATTTCGGGTGAGAGCTTTTTTTTTTATGTGTTTGGATGATTAAAACATAATTCGTTGGTGTTTGCTTTTTATTCAAAATTATGTTTTTTAATAATGGCAAATGTATTTTATAAAATGTAAATAATAAATATTTAGTCTTAGAATTATGCAGGTACATATTATACATTTTGGAAGAAGATTTGTTCAGGAGAGTTGTTCGGCGAAAACATTTTCACTTTGCACTCATCACTTTGCATAATTTTGTTTAGAATAATTTAGTTGATTTCATTTAAAATCGATACAATTAGCTAACAGCTAATCATTTCTGTTCTCTCAAATGTTTAGTAAATTTTGCCAAACGTTTAGCAAATAAATTTCATGCGGTATCCCAACGTCGAATTTAACGTCTGTTTCAATATTTTTTAAAAAATGAAATACGAAAATTACACAGTTCACCAATCAAATTACGAATCAATAATCCATTTACAAGTTTGTTATAAAACAACAACAATGACGATAATATTGGAAGCAATGATGGAAGATTTGGATCTTGAATAATTACAATCATACCGATTTTGATGTTTGGTGTCTTCCCCTGCCAATAATTTCGCTTTTGTAACTCGCACAACTATTCGGCAGTCCATCTTGACCAGAAAGTTTTGTAAATTTTGTAAATTTAAATTTGTACGTAATCCGCTTCAGGTGAAACTTGGCAGCCTTTACAGCCGCCTTATAAATACCGCTAAAAATTTGGAGAGCCTGGCGGCGCGAACTTCCATTCGATTCTACTCTGTGTGCACCAGGATTGTATTTCATGGTCCAAATTGGTACTCATCAATAGCTTAGCCAATCCGCGTAATTTGTTGTTGGTGCCAATGAAATTGCGCCCGTTATCGGAAATTATTTTTTCCGGCAAACCCCGCGTGGCCAAGAATCGTCTTGACAATTGGTCGACATGTCCGATGCTAACTCCAGATGCACAGCCCTCGTGATGCAGCAAATAAAAACCGCCAAATAAGCTTTCGTAGGAACCTTCCCTCTTATATTATAATACAAGAAAATTGGCCCACAATAATCGATCCCTGTGACATGGAACCGATATGGCACCGACACTCTGTACTTAGGCAAATCACCCATATACTGCGGCAACATTTTTAGTTTTGCACGGCTGCAGATGACGCAGTTGTTTATCACAGTTTTAACGATTCTTCACTCAGCGATCGGCTAGCATCGTTTGACGAGTCGCAGCCAATAAGCCCTGAGGCCCCACATGCAGGTGTGTGTTGTGAATAAAAATAACGATGGCTTTGGTTACAAAATGATTTGCTGGCAAGACTATAGGATGCTTACACATATATGGTAAATTTGTGAACTTAAGGCGCCCACCAACGCGTAACAAGCCTTTTTCTTCTGTAAATGCATATAGGTAATGAACATAGACATTTATTCTTTAAATGATAACCCGCTTTGGATACATATTTTACGTCATTACCAAAGGCGCTTAACTGCACAGCTCGAATTAAAGCATCATGCCCCACAGCCACATCTACCAGTGACAACTTATAACCACGTCTCTTGTCTCTCCATTGCAAATTGTGCAAATAGTGTATTACAAAACCGAAAGTATATTGCAATGTCACGAACGAATTTCGGTGATGTAAACCCGAAAGCATATTGCACGCGATTTCTACTGCTGTTACATTGGCTGCGTTCTTAAACACTTTGTCTGTCGGTATAAAAAGACGATTCCACTCTTTGGGATTCTGCAATAAATAATCCGGGCCATTCCACCATAAATCAGCGGAAATTAATAGCGAGGGTTTCATTCATCGCAAGATGATATCAGCCGGATTGGCTTTTGAATCGACATGCCGCTAGCTTTCCCTCAATGATAAATTATGAATAATTTTGATTCGAATTGCAACAAACACGTCTAAGCCGTCAATTGGTGTATTGATCTAGTGTAGCACAGTTGTTGAATCACTCCAGAAATATAACCCTTCCACTGGATAATTAACAATTCGCCAGTATTTTGCAGCCATCTTTGAAACCAGCTCTGCCGTGTATAACTCGAGTTTCGGTATAATTTTCCCGTTTGGTGTTATTCTCGATTTGGAGCAGACTAGTCGACAAATTATTTTATTGTTGCATCTACTGCGTACATAAATGTAGTCACCATAAGTTTTCCCACTTGCATGGGCTAAGCAATGTAACTGTATCTCCACTCATTCCATTTTAAGTGATCACAATTGCTGCATTAACATTTTTGCTAAGACCACGACAGGGGCTATTAACCCCAAAGGGTCAAATATTTAGGTCACGTCTGAAATTACACTGCGCTTCTTAAATTGGTTGGAAAAATTTTTTGGTTGCACATAAGTTTTAAAACAATCACCATCAGCACTCCACAAGATACCCAGAACATTCATCATTTCATCGCCGTCTATACTACAACTTATTTCACGATCAGCTTCGACTAATACTCTGTAACAATTTTCTATTATTTGTGCCACATTTTTTAAGACTCATATCCGCGTTACCAAGAATCAGTGTAATTTGCAATTTAATTGTAGCTAATTCGTCTACGGAATTGGAACCCGTTAATATATTATCGACATAACAATCCTTCTCGATGCGTTCAGCAGCTTGCGGAAATGTATCTTGATATTGCAGCACCAACTCTTGCAGGCATCTGCTAGCCATGTACGATGCCGGATTAAAACAGTAAGTAACCGGATTTAACTGGTAGGTCTGAACTGGATCACCGGAACTAAATCTCCAATATATATACTGAAAGCGGTGATCTTCCTGATGAATTAAAAACTGCCGATATATTTTAACGAAATCCGTGCTAAACACCCACGTGTATGATCGAAATCTTAACAAAACGGACGCCAGATCGCTTTGAATTACAGGTTCAACCATTAGTATTTGATTCAAGGACGTACCACTAGTTGTTTTGGTAGAGCCGTCAAATACAATCCTTTATTTGGTGGTCGTTAATTCAGAGTAAACTGCAAAGTGCGGCAAGTAGAAGTTACTTTGTGGCATAAGCCTCACAAGCTCCATGTGGCCCAAATGTAGATACTCGTAATTTCTGTGCCAATGCATCCCGTTCCAATTTCCAAATTCCAAAGATATTTAAAAATCTTTTTAACGCAAGTTTCGAAGAATTACCAAGTAATTGGGCTGGTCTAGAAAATGGTAATCGCAAAACAAATCGTCCAAGCTCATTGCTTTGATGGGTGCTGAAGAAGTGCTGCTCACACGGATTTTCTTCCTTCCTAGTTGGTGGCAACTTTATCAGCTCTTCGTCCAAATTCCAAGAACGCTCAATTTCTTGATTCAATGAACTAGCGGTACACACTGAACTCCCATTTCTACATCCCACCGCTGTCACCAATGATAAATCAGGTGAGGTAATTCTTCCTAGCAAAGCAGCAAATATCAAATTTGCCGGTATTGTGTTTAATTAATTCAACAACATCACATTCACCTCCATACACTCAGACCTTTCATTTCAAAAATGCAGACTGGATTACTTTCCAAAATATCGTTGACCATAATCTCCATAGATGTTACTCCCTTCCACTGAATTTAACTATCAATCAAATAGACAATGCCATAGAAAATTTTACAGTAATATACAGTAATTTTTATCTCAGTACCAATTACAACAGTGTCCAGCAAATACAAATTAATTTTGACCGATGAAATTCTATCTTTGGATTAAACCGTAATATTATACGAAGATAATGAAGACAAATATCAGAGACAAAATCTATGAAATTGTAACAAATTAAAGCGCCTTAATAACGACTTCGCTTATTAATTTTGTATAATTTTCTATAAATTCGCTAGAATATTGTGTTTTTACGACGTATGTAAAATAAAATAAATTAACCACCAATCAGTTGGTTAACTGGAGTGGGAAACTGAAGCCAACGAGTCTCTATTTACACTAATGCAACGGAATAAATCCCCTCGATTCAGAGATTGGGAGGTCAATAACCTTGCCGTACCGTGACGTCACTCGGGTTGTTCCGCTCTTCTAAGCCATTCCTCTATAGTCGTAGCTACCATCGCCCCACTTCACCTACAAACTAAATCCTCGTAGAGGAAGGGTCATTAACCCTTACTGTGGTGAAGTGTCACTCGGTCACGCGTCTAGCGACCGAGCAGCAATCGGTATCGGGGTTACAATATCATTAATGCTAGGTGGCAAGATATACTTAGAAATTTAATCAAAGGATCTAAGCTGTATTGGCTGGCAGGCTATAAAATGTTTGAAACCTAAGTTTTCATCTATGTCACCTTTAAATAATCCACTTGATGGATCTAAAATTATTGAAAATGCAAAATTCTTGCTGTTAAACCGCTAAAGTGATTCAATTCCTAAGCCTGCTAAAAATTGAATTGATGCTAGTAATTATAGGTCCATAAGCTTACTTAGTTCGGTAATCAAAATTTTTGAGTGCATCATAAAAGATAGGCACCAAGTTTACTGCTTAATAAAACACGTTCAAAATCAAAGAGTTCTATAGGAAACTCGACGGGTATGGTGCTTATTGATTTAGAAAAAGCGTTTGATCCTGGTTTGTTCAATGGGTTACTGTACAAACTTCATAAATATCATTTTCCACTTTACATCGTTATTTTGAAAGTAGGAAATTTTTGTACTAATTAAAAATTCTAAATCGGACCTTAGCAATATTGGATTTGGTGTTCCACAGCGATATGTCCTATTTTGCAACTTTCTCAACAATATAACTATAAAAAATAACACTGTGAAATTGTGCTTTTTGCTGACGACATGTCAATATACATATCTCACATGTACTTCCAGAATACTATAAATAGATTGAATGCAAATAAATACGGATAAATCTCAAGCAGTTTCCAGAGTCATTCAAATTTTATTTTAAAGAAAGACACTAAATTAAAAGAACGGCCTGTATGCTTATTAACGGGGCATTGAGATCGACGCCGACAAGTGCCTTAGAGGTTATGTTGCACCTTGCCGCAATCTGTTTGCCAAAAATGTCGACCAGACATTTTTGGCAAACAGATGGCGGCAAATACGGCTGTACGAATTGCAGCCGTCTCTCAGTGGAGGTGTCTTAGTATAGGACACTCTACTATTGTTAGATCGTTGAAGGATGAGCTGGCGAATTTTGACTACATTATCCATCCTACATCATACATCCTTCCCTTCAAGGGAATCCTGGAGGGATAGACCGTTATCGGAAACCGAAGCATTGCAATTCTTCACAGATGGCCTCAAGCTAGACGGCAAACAGGGAGCTGGAGTATTCTGTGACAAATTAAATGTAAATATTTCTATTCGTCTCCCTGATTACTGCAGCGTGTACCAAGCTGAAGTCGTAGCGATTGAGGAGGTCATGACGTGGTTGAAGCATAATGTGTATCCTCAGACGATATCACAATCTATGTGGACAGTCAAGCGGCGATCCGGTCGTTAGAATCGGTGTCTTTGGCGTCACGGGTGGCGTTGAGTTGTTACTCATCTCAAAATGAGATGGGTGAGCATTTCAATATCCAGGTAATCTGGGTCCCAGGACACTCGGGCGTCACGGGGAACTGCAGGGCGGATGAACTTGCTAGGCATGGTAAGACTCTCCAGCTGTATCCGGAAAGGGCAAGTCTTTGGAGGTCTATCATAGCGCTGAGACAAGCACTTGGGAATCAGGCGCTATCCTCAGCGGGGGAAAGGTGGTCTAACACCCTCACCTGTAGAGTTGCAAGACAAGTTTGGCCAATGCTGGACTTGGGGGGCACTAGGGCATTAATATCCCTACGCAGACATGAATTAAAAACGGTCGTAGGAATTCTCATGGGACACTGCCGTTTTTGGAGAACATGCAAGAAAGCTGAGTCTGGAGGCAAATGACTTCTGCAGAAGCTGCTTGGACGAAGAGAAGGAAGAGACGTTGGTCCACTTCCTTTTGCTCGTGTCCAGCATTGGCTCTCAGAAGGCACAAACACTTGGGTAAGTACAGGATGGACTGGCTCTCGGATCTCGAAAACATTAAAGTGCGGGACGTCTTATGCTACATAAGTAGCTCGAAATGGTTCCAATAGGGGTTAAATGGGAGATATTCTGAGGTATCACAATGGACCGTCATCGGTCTAAGTGTGCATAAACAGCCACTCCAACCTAACCTAACCTAACCTAAGACACTAAATTTCATCGCTGAAAACAAAATTTAAAAGGCTGAATTTGTGTTCGTCATTAAAATTTACATATTTGGTTACTAAAACTATCATTAAAGCGGCAAAGTGAATAGTGTAAAGAACTGATAAGTATTAAGCGAACTGTGTACAGAACATTTTGCTTGTTAATTTAGTTTAAAATTGAGAGATACATACGAGCTAGAGATCGCCTAGTGAATCAAATGAAATATATTAAATTATTTAGAAGCCATTCAAGTACGTGAAGAAAAATGTGAAAAGCCATACAAAGATTTCAAATGAAATGGAAATTACTGGCTTTTGAAGGTTACGAACCCAACACTGAGGAAGTAGACAACACGTTTTTGGATACATTAGCAGCATTAAAAGCAGCAGTAAAACAAGGTCACCTAAACGCAGAGGTACAGGACTTACACGTTACACTCGATCAGTTCATAGGTCAGCGACTTAACCTGCTACAAGGGATAAATCAAACGCAAAATGTACGGTTAGCAAAAATAAATATTGAAACATTGACGGGCGTTTATTAACTGTGGCCATCATTCCAAGACTTGTACGTGACGTCAGTGCATGAGAATAACAATACCAGTGCCGTGCATAAGCTACCAATATTAAATGGATTATTAAGAGGTGATGCTGTAACACTAATTCGCCACATTAAGGTAACAGAGCAAAATTATGAAGAGGCTTGAACTAAACTAGTGGAACGCTATAATAAACCAAAATCGATAATCTTCAGTCTGATTCAATTGTTCTTGGAACAAAAGCGTTGTAACCATCAGAATCATCGGGAACTAAGGAAGTTATGCGTTACATCGGATGAAGTGATCTGAGGTTTAAGAGCTTTGGAGGATTCTGCCGAGACTCGTGACCCTTGGTTAATCCACTTGCTAGTAAACAAAGGAATCTAAATCCAATTTCATCATTACCTTCTTCTTCAATAGCTTCAATTTCTCCTTATTCAACAATAGAAAATAAACTACAATCAACATTACAATCAACATCATCACTACAATCAACATCATCAGTACAGTCATCAACAAACATTTCACCTATAACAGAGAAAACATCGTTGCACGAATTCCAAACACCTCTTAAAACCATACTACCATTCAATCAAGCAGTGGAAAACCAATGCTAGCCAGGGCACTACTAGATTCCGGGTCTCAATCTCCATTTATTTCGGAATCTTGCATGCAGCGCTTCGGTCTAAGGCGAAAATATTCACATATTTTCATATATGACCTAAATTCGTGTCCTGCAGGAAAAACTAGAGGAAAAACAACTATTACAGTAAAATCACGTGTAATACCACATTATACTATACATTTAACGGCACAATTAATGGAGAAGATCATTACCAGCCAACAACGAAATATGGCAGGTGCACTTGGCAGATCTTCAATTCAACATTCCCAGTACAGTGGATTTATTAATAGGGGCTAAATTATTCTTAGACATATTAGAAGAAAGAAAACTTACGCTAATCCAAATTTGGATGGTTGATAGCGGGGAAAATCTACCAAGAATAATTAGTCTGCGGCGGTAATCAGAATTATAACGTCCAGATAGACTCGAGCATTTCCAACGAAAATCTATCGAATCTATTAAAGAAATTTTGCCAAATAGAAGAACCAGTGATCGACAAGCAGCACAAAGAAGGAAATGTTCCCTGTGAAACGTTATTCAAGGAAACAACAGCTCGTACTTTCAGTGCATCTTATGGCCAAATCATCCAAAGGAAGAAATAAGTCCCTACAAATGCATGATCGTGACTTATTGTACAGCATGTGCTCCCTTTCTAGACATCCGAACCTTAGAAGAGTTGCTAAAGTTATTCGAAGCCAGTTCTATATGGATGACCTTCTAACCGGTAGCCCACTGTGGAAGATGCGATTTTGTTGAAAACCCAGATAACCGAAATACTAGGTAGTTACGGATGCAGACTGCGCAAATGGAAATCAAATTCAAGGGAAGTGCTAAAATCAATAGAAATGGATATTGCAGAAGATATCCATAAACTAATCGTAGACGACCAAAGCACAAAAACGCTAGATATTATGTGGCATCCTCAGAGCGATATATTTACGTTCAAACTAAATAGCCAACCGGTAGATGTAATTTGGACAAAGAGAAGAATGCTGTGAGAAAGCTCAAAATTGTATGATCCGTTGGGTTGGCTATCACCTATAATAATTTGGCTGAAGATGATTTTACAAAAACTGTGGTTAGCTTAAACCGAATGGGATGACGAAGCACACACACTATACCATTTTATGACCATGGAATAAAATAAAACAAAACAAAACAAACTCGACATCGTTGCAGTTACACGCATTTTGTGATGATTCAGAAGCAGCTTACGGTTAGGAGAAGTAGCATGTCGTATAGTGTGTACCAAAAGTAAAGTGGCCCCCATAAAACAAATCAGTTTACCAAGACTCGAACTATGTGGAGCCGTACTTCTAGCTGAATTAATCAAATATTGCCAACCATTATTAAATATTAACAATATAAACGTCTATGCTTGGACGGACTCCATGGTGGTTTTACACTGGCTGTCAGATGACTCAGCTAGGTGGAAAACTTTCATAGCCAATAGGACAAGTAACATTTTGGATATAATCCCAAGATCAAAACGGAGCCATGTTTCGTCGAGCCAAAATCCCAGACCACTTACAAACAATGGTGTCGATTATCTGGGACCCATATACATCAAAATGAGCTAATACCGGAATGCAACATTGACAAAGGCATACGTCGCAGCTTTTGTGTGTTTAGCCGTAAAAGCGGAACATTTGGAAGTAGTCAGCAGTCTCAATATCGAAGTGTTTTCAGTCGCATTAAAAAGATTTGTTTCTCGTCGTGGACTTCCAAATAAAATCTGGTGTGATAACGGATCTAATTTTATCGGCGCCCAGATCTAATGTATGTTTAATTTCAGGACATTATGTCGCATTACTGAAGACACCACCAAACTAGATATACTATGTCAGCTGTTCCGGAAACATTATTGGAAGGCATACCGGTGCATAAATTATCCAGATGGCAAAACCTTCAAATGCGCATTCAATCTTTCTGGAAATTGTGGTTCCGAGACTACCTAAATACCTTACAAGAACGCGAAAAATGGAAGAGCGGAAAACTAAATATTAATACAGATGATATAGTATTGATAAAAGAAGATAATCTGCCTCCGAATCAGTGGCTGCTGGGGCGAATAATTCAAACACATCCAGGTAACGATGGAATAGTACGTGTCGCAACTATTAAAACGAAGGCTACTATTATCAAGCGTCCCGTCACGAAGCTCATACCACTTAAATAATGGACTAATCACACTAATTAATTATTATATATCTTTATTATGTACAATCAATTGCAACTTATTAGGTATTAAATCCATTTAAAAAAATATCTCCAATACTTTATTAGGCCGCAATTGATTTCCAGTAAATATACATGCAAATATTTTCCTTAATTTCAGTTATCTGTAATTAAATTATGATAAATTATTAATTATTAAATCATTACTTACCTATGTGTCAAGAAAAATTATTCATTATAACTAATTAACTAAATGTCAAATTTATCACTGAATTTATTTATTTAGCACAAGAATTATTACAACACAATTTCAATACAATTTATTAATAAAAAATTCACAAAATCACTTTATATAAATTATTCTCAAATTTGACTGTAAACTGATAATTTTTATTTCCACTAAATCACTTTTTAAATCACTTTATAATTCCTTTTTAATCTTCACACTGTGGCTTAACAAAAACTAGTGATCCAATTCGACTTCGTTCGCCTGTTATATACACAAACCAAACTTCTAGAAAGCTCATGATTTTTCCAGTTAGAATAGCGTAGAAATATTTAGAACAATTTCATCATGGAAAATTCCATTTTAGTACAGTTAAACATTGAGCTATTCATTAAACTTCTTCTATTACACCCTAGGTGTCTCCGTCACATAATCATATTGTGACGGTGACACCTAGTGTGTAATAGAATAAGTTAAATTAATAGCTCAATGTTTAACTGTACTAAAATGGAATTTTCCATGATAAAATTGTTCTAAATGTTTCTACTCTATTTTAACTCGAAAAGTCATTAACTTTCGAGATATTTTGGTTTTTGTATGAAAATGGCGAACGAGATCGAATTGGTTCAGTAAAATTTGGTAAGCGATAGTGTAAAGATTAAAAGGAATTAAAAAGTGATTTAAAAAAGTATTTTAGTGGAAATAAAAAGTAAAAGTGATCATTAAAATTTGAGAATAATTTAATTTTGTGAATTTTTATTAAAAAACTGTGTTATAATAATTCTTCTGTTAACTAAATAAATTCGTTGGTGATAAATTAAATTGATTTTGTATTATTCACAATCCAGTGATACGAACCTTGAGCGACAAGGCAAAAACATAACAATTGGTGACAGCGGTGGGATTGTGAATAATAAAATAAAGAAAATGATTCTCAACGAATTAAAAGTTCCAAAATTAAAGAGGGAACTTGGGAAACGGGGTTTGGCTAGTGATGGTAGTGAAGCAGCTTTACAAGCGCGACTACGTGACGCCATGGAGAAAGAAGGATTAGACGCAAATCAACATGATTTTGGAGAGAAAGTAACGGATGCGGCAACCGTATAGCAGAAAGAAGGAGATAATAATGGAAGTTTGGATTTGTCGCAGTTAATCGATGCTATGAACCAGATGATGGGACAAATGAGTGTAATGAGACAACAAAATGAACGACAGATGGAACAACAAAATCAGTTTAACCAAGAAATAAAACACTAAATGAAACAATAATGGGACGAAATTAAGGAGTGATACCAAATTATAGAGCGTCAGATGGGGGAAATTGCCAAAGGTCAAAAGAAAATGAACGAGAAAATTTTAGAACTATCTACAAAAGTTCATGGTGAAATAGAGAAACTGGAAACGGAAGTTCAACTTGTCAAAACGAAGATTCAACAGGTGGAACATAAATTACAAGCTGAATTTCAAACGGAGGCTAAACGTCTCGAGAAAGAGCTTACTGACGACAAGGGAAGTGGAACAACGACACAAGTGGTAAGGACCGTCGAATCAATCAAGGTTAAGCCACCAACATTCGACGGAGTAACATCTTTCGTCATTTTCAAATTTCAATTTGAGACGGCGGCCAATCAAATCATTGGAACGACGAACATCGTGTCGCGGCATTAATAGTGGCCCTCAAAGGCGAAGCAGCAGAGGCTTTACAAACCATTCAAGAACAAGAGCGCACCAATTATCTCGAAATTATGAAGGCGCTAGATAGGAAGTACAGCAGTGACCACAAGCGGGAAATCTATTGTATGGAATTGGAAAGCCGCTACCAGAAGGGAGGAGAATCACTTCAAGAATTTTCATTGGCAATCGAGCGATTAGTACATCTAGCGCATACCAGTACGTCGGCCGATTATATGGAAAGGCTAAAAATTGACGCTTTCATTGACTGCGTTCGAGATCCACACGCAAGGCGGTGATGTTGTCAACTTAAGCAACCTTCGCCGAAACCATCGCTTGTGCATTGACAAATGGGTGGAAGTCTATTAGGAAGATCGCGAGAAAACAGCGTTCAGTGTGGGTAACGGGCTTTAGCAATTTAATGTTATGCCGTTCGAATTATGTACCCCTGCGATTTTTAAACGATTAATGGAGCGCAGGTTAAGGGGATTACATTGGAAGACGTGCCTAATACATCTGGACGACTTCATCGACATGGGTAAGGATTTTGACGAGCATCTAAAGAACTTGGCAAAAGTTTTGGATCGGATACAGGCCGCCGGATTAGAGTTAAGCCCAAAGAAGTGTAAACCGTTCAGAACTGATGTCAAATATTAGGGTCATCTTGTAACAACTAATGGAATTCACACCAACGAAGAAAAGATCACAGCGGTAAAGAACTGGCCAAGACCTAAAAACTTACACGAATTACGAAGCTGTCTGGGATTGTGCACCTACTATAGATGCTTCGTGCCAGGATTCGCCAACATTGTCAACAGTTTACAAGAGTTGATCAGGAAGAACAAGGCATTCGAATGGAAGAATGACTAGGAAGAAGCATTCGTGGAACTAAGGAGACGGTTATGTGTCGCGCCAATCCTCGCGTACCCTTTACCCAACGTGTAAATTATTTTGGACACCGATGCAAGTAATGACGGTATAGGAGGTGTGTTATCATAAGAAACCAATGGCCAAAACATTATCAAAACCGGAGCGTAATTACTGTGTGACACGGAATGAATTGTTGGCTATAGTGGAGTGTGTGAAGCATTTCCATAAATAAATTTATGGCCAAAAATTCCATTTACGGAAAGATCACGTTGCTTTACAGTGGCTGTTGCAATTTAAGAATCCAGAGGGACAGGTAGCACGCTGGATCGAACGTCTTCAAAGCTACGATTTCCAAATCGAACATCGGAAGGGATGTGCACACAGAAATGCCATCGCATTATCAAGACGGCCGGGTCCAGTAGAATGTAAACATTGTGGCCATATTGAAGCAAAGGAAGGCATCATCGACGTTAGGCTTACGCAAGTGCTGCCTGATAAGAAGTGGGCCGACGAAATGATCAGGAAAGAGCAATTGGATGATACGGATTTATCAGTTATAATGGAATGGAAGGAAAAGGAACACCGGCCAACTTGGAGCGAGATCGCGGACAAAACTCCCATTGTCAAGGCTTATTGGGCTCAATGCGATAGCCTCCGTCTTGAGAATGGCTATTTAAAACGATTGTGGGAAAGCACGGATGGCAAAGTGAAGCAATTGTTGCTGGTGATACCAAAGTGCCGGATTGCAGAAATCCTGAATGAGTATCATGGAGGAACAAGTGAGGGCCACCTTGGAATTAATAAAACTCTAGCAAAGATACGTCAACGATTCTACTGGGCAGGATGTAGGCAGTCAGTGATAGAATGGTGCCAAAAATGTGACCAATTTGCGGCGGTGAAGGGACCCGCACGCAAAAGTCGTGGAATCATGAAACAATATAACGTCGGAGCACCATTCGAAAGAATTGCATGGATGTAGCGGGGCCATTTCTTACCAACGAGAGCGGCAACAAATATGTGCTAGTAATAATGGATTATTTCAGAAATGGCCGGAGGTGTACCCCATTCCCCATCAGGAGACGATAACAATAGCTGATGCTGTGATAAACAACTAAATTAGCAGATGTGGAGTGCCGATTGAGATTCATACCGATCAAGGATGGAATTTTGAATCGGTGGTGTTTCAAGAAATATGCCAGATGCTCGGTATAAATAAAACGAGAACAACGCCTTTGCATCCACAGTCTGATGGTATGGTGGAAAGATTCAATGGTACATTGGAGGAATATCTGGCAAAGGTCGTTAAGAAAAACTAACGCAACTGGGATCGACATATACCGATGTTTCTGATGGCCTTTCGATCAGCAATACATGACACAACCGGAATGACAGAAGCTAAAACGTTATTTGGAAATAATCTACGGTTACCTGCAGATTAAAAGTTTGGGGCTGTACCAGCATCGGCTTTATGTGGACAGGATTACGTAGACCAAATGAAAGAGGAACTTAATGAGATTCATCAATTTGTACGGGAGAAAATACGGATGTCAAGTGACCGGATGAAGGCTCGATATGACATACGAGCAAATAAGCAGGGCTTCCAGGAAGGGCAATTAGTATGGCTTCACAACCCGCAACGGAAAAAGGGATTGTCACCGAAGCTGCAACCAGCATGGGAAGGACCTTACACTGTCATCACAAGGTTGAACGACGTGGTTTATTGAATACGGAATGGACATCGAGGTAAACCAAAGGTGGTGCATTTGGAGAGGCTGGCCCTCTACAGAGGAGGTGATTTCGGTCCTGTTCGTGACGAACAGGCTTAGGTGAGGTGTAGTGTGACGGTGACACCTAGTGTGTAATAGAATAAGTTAAATTAATAGCTCAATGTTTAACTGTACTAAAATGGAGGTTTCCATGAAAAAATTGTTCTAAATGTTTCTACGCTATTCTAACTGGAAAAGTCATGATCTTTCTAGAATTTTGGCTTGTGTATATAAAAAGGCAAACGAAGTCGAATTCGATTAGTAGTATTTGGTAAGCGATAGTGTGAAGATTAAAAAGGAATTAAAAGGTGATTTTAAAAGTGTTTTAGTGGAAATAATAATTATAAGTGTACAGTAAAATTTGAGAATAATTTATATAAAGTGATTTCGTGAATTTGTTTTATTAATAAATTATATTAAAATTGTGTTGTAATAATTCTTGTGCTAAATAAATAAATTTGTTGGTGATAAATTGAATTGATTTTGTTTTATTCACAATTCAATGATATTTTATTAATAATTGAACGAACAAATGGAATTATGGCCAAAAAGAGACTTTACTTCTAACTGTTTTGTTACACGGCACCATTTTTTGATGTAGTTGACCGTATTACCATCCTAACAGAATTAAGATCGAAAATCTAAATAGAAATGAGAATAAAGTCAATCGACTTTATTTCCATTTGGAAAAGAAATAAAGCCGTTATTTCCGTTGACTTAATTTTTCTGCACCGGAGCTCGAATTAAAAATAGGAAAACAGGATTAAATATAGATACCTATAAAGAAAGAAAGACGTAAAGGGCATACGAGGAAAACATGGACGTAATTCTCAGAAGATAGGAAATGAAATTAATATTCAAATCTAATTTAGGCTACCTAGAGCGAATTCATTTTCCTAAAATAATACATAAATAATTATTGATAATATTACACTGCCTTTACAGAAATATTTTATAAGGGAAATTAAATTTGTACACGCGGCTTACCAAAAATTTAAAATAGGCATGGTGTATTGTAAATTTAATTACAAAAGCTTTTGTTTATTTTAATTATGTTCCATATATGGTCAAATAAATAATCAACGAATGGAATGCGGTTTTTATGGAAAAAGTCAAGATACAATCTCGATACATATACGAACCCATTCAAAATATAAAATATAAACCATATCGCAATGCTATAAATTTTCGTTTTAGAATTACTTATGAAAAATGCAAAGTGTTTTATACATCATGGTTCATGTGCGATATATGTATGTTTATATAGCTACGAACCCCAACAATTCCATTACATTGATTACGATCATTTTCAATAAATCAATTCGAAGTAATAACAGTAATAATAATAACACTTTGGAGCCCACCCTCATCCCATCTAAACCTATGTACATACATACATACATATATACATTCCAATCGACTTGAAGAAAATTTTTTATTTTCATTCCACTTGCCACTGTAATAAAAATTTGTTGGCCTTAAAAAAACATTCCATTAGTTTATTTAGCTTTTGGCAAATCATTTTCAAATTTTTAAGGAAAAATCGTAATAATGGCAACAACAACAACAACAAAAGAATATATAAAATTGCCTTTTCTGCCGACTTGTATATGGGTGTGTATGTGTCTATATGTTTGTATGTTCGTAAGGATGTATTCCCTTTTAGTCCTTCGATGTATACTCGATTTAAACTATTTTTGGTACGAGAGGGCATTGTCGGCTATTACAACAACAATAGAAAAGATGTTTTATAATCGTAATAAAAAAAATTATTTTTGGATGCTGGGACTCGCTTTATATGGATTTATGTTTGTATATGTATATTGTATCGGTATTATATTTTCTTGTACTCTATCTATCATCAATTGGAAAATATAAATCGGAAAATGTTGTCCTTTTTGTATTCGTTTTTGGTGTGGTTCGGTTTTCGATATACAAAGGGGAATGATAATAATAGAGTGTTTTCAAGGAAGTTTATTTTTGGTTAAATCCATTGTTGTAATTCCTTGTGAAAACATACATCAATTGAAAATGGATTTTCCTTTTTGGTGTTGTTATTATTGTTGTTGTTGGTTTTTATTTTGGTATATGTATTTTGGGTTTTCTTTCATTATCATCATATATACAACACTTAAAAATTAGTACACGTTTTCGGGGCAAAAATTGGGTATAAAGAATTAAATTCCGTATATCAAAAAAAAAAATAAAAAAATTGAATGTGAAAGGTCGTTGGATTTAAAGTATACTGCGAGATATGATCGAATGGACGATGAAACACTGTTTTCTTTTTTGGTATTCGGGTCACATAGAATTTATTTTATTGAAGGTCAATCTATTAGCCTACATATGTACATTTATATGTATACCATATATGGAGAAGATGTTAACATTTAAAGTTAACATGAAAAAAAAATAAAAATAATAACGATCGAGTGTGAGTGTCTCCTATGATGTGCCACAACTAAGCCATATGCACTTTACAATTTACAAGCAAATTATATTGCTTTTAACAATAATATACCCAAATCTGGCACTTTGTTAATCGATAAGAATTTTCCGTCGCCAAACTACAGGTCAGGTAATGTTTTGGAAAAAAAACTAACAACATAGGTCAAACGTAGATATTTTATGCTGCACAGATATCCGACAAAAAAAGAAAAATTCCGCTCCACATTGGTCGATTAAATTGGTCCGACGCGATGGTGTGACCACACTTATCACTTGGTATCACAAATTCCCGAAATATGAAATATATAGAATGTTGAGAGCAAAATCTGTCTTTTGGTCTTAGGGTTTTTGCGATACCTAGTGATAAACGTCTGGGGTTGAATTTAATTTTTAATATATGAACAGAAAGTACTAAAAATATGGGTTTGATTATCGCTTTGTATGTACTTGTACTCCACCGGCACAAAAGAAGGCCAGGGGAGAGGAATCTGTCCCGACGGTCTCGGGTTCTGCGGTCCGGTCTGGACTTACCTTCAGGCAGGCTGCGGAGTCGGAGATAGTTGGGATCTTGCCCACTGGTTTTCCAGAGGTTGTCCTCACTGGAGAGCAGCTAAAGGCTGTCCAGGAGGGCATCCTAGATAAGGTGCTAGAGCAGGAGGCCAAGGAGCTTAAACCCAAGTTCCTTGGCAGTCAGCTTCGGCCTGGTTGGCTGGTACTAACCTGTGCTGACCGGGCCACTGTTCAGTGGCTCAGGGAGGCCATAGGTTTTATCAAGCCATGGGAGGGTGCGCAGCTGATCGTGGCCGAGGCGGAAAACCTGCCTCGAGCCAGGATTGTGTTCGGCACCTTCCCAAATAGTGCTGAATTGCCCACAGAAAAGCTTTTTGGGTTTATAAAAAGCCAAAATGAGGGCATGCAGGCGATCAACTGGAGAGTGATCAGGAGAGAGGCGAAAGGCTCTTCGGCCTTTTTCACGTTCTCTATGGACCACTCTTCAGTTGAGAAGCTCAAGCGGGTTGGCTTTAAGGTCAACTATAAGTTTGGGACTGTACAATTGCATCCCAAGGGTGGTCAGAGCGGAGCTAAGCCGGCTTCTGTCGGCGGGACCCAAGTGGTGAAGCCTGTAGAAGCTACGGTAGCGGCACCTGTAGCTAAGACCACCGGGGTGACCGCCCTCTCCAGGAGACAGGTGAGGAGAAGGCGGGAAAGGGAGAGGAAGGTGTCAGGGGTTCCGCGGGGGAAGGCCTCACAAGGACTCCCCCCGTGCAAGCCACTGGTTAGGCCTGGAGGCTCTCAGGCAGCGGGGGCCAGCAGAACGGCGATGGAGGACACTGGTCAGCCATCGGCCGGACAAAGAATGCATGCGGGTGGTAGCGGTGCTGAAAAGGAGGCTGAGCAGGGTCTTCAGAAGGGGCCTTCGGTAAAGTGAAGGCACACATCGCCTGCCTGCAGATAAACCTGCATCATGCAAAGGCGTCTTCGGACGTCCTTTGTCGCAGGTTTATCTGCCAAAACATTGGCATGGCTCTAATCCAGGAGCCATGGGTGATTGGTAACCAGATTAGAGGTATACCAAATCAAGTGGGTAAGTTAGTTTATCATAATGGAACTCAGAGTCCAAGAGCGGCTGTGTTGGCCAGTTCCCAAATTAATTTTATTCCCATTTCAGAGTTCATCTCCAGGGACTTGGTTGCAGTAATGGTGAAGGTTCTGGGTGAAAGAGGCAAACAGGAGGCTATAATGGCCTCCGCCTACTTTCCTGGAGACTCAGAGTTAATACCTCCACTTGAAGTTAGGCGGCTCATAGCTCATTGCAAACGCAATGGGCTGGCATACCTGATAGGATGCGATGCAAACGCGCACCACACGGTGTGGGGTAGCACGGACATCAATAACAGGGGTGAGTACCTTTTTGAATTTCTGATCTCAAATAATGTAGACATTGTCAATAGGGGAAGGAAACCTACTTTTATAAATGCGATTAGGCAAGAGGTCCTAGATCTGACACTTGCTAGTCCGCATTTTAGCGACTTGGTCAAAAACTGGCATGTGTCTGAAGAGGCCTCATTATCGGATCACTTGCACATCAGATTCGATTTAGCGGCTGAGACCATGCAGCGGCAGGAAATCAGAATTCCAAAACTGACCGACTGGGACTCTTATAGAGTCTCACTCGAATCAGAAATGCCCTCGGTTGTGGGGAACACAGAGTCTCCAGAGGGTTTGGAGATCTGTTCAAACCAGCTGCATAATTCTATACACTTGGCTTACGAGAACAGCTGCCCAGTTAAGCGAAGAGAGTCCACAAAGATGGTCCCTTGGTGGAACGGGACGCTGGGTAAACTGAGGAAAAAATCGAGAAGATTATTTAACAAGGCTAAACGCACCGGTGAATGGGGCGAGTATAAGATGGCCTTGACGGAATATAATCTCGAACTAAGGAGATCCAAAAGGGCTACCTGGAGGAATTTCTGTGAGGGAATCAATGAATTGCCCTCTGCAGCTCGTCTCCAGAAAGTCCTTTCCAGGGATCATTCAAATGGTTTAGGACTTCTCCAGAAGCAAGATGGGGGGTTCACTGAAAACCGGAAGGAAACCTTAGAGGTACTGTTAGAGACCCACTTTCCGGATTCAGTAGTGGTAGGAGCCCAAGAGGACTCATATTATCCATCGAGTGAGGTGGCCTATTCGCCTCACAGTAGGATCTGGAGTCTCTCTGGGAAAATTTTCACACCCAGCAAGGTTCGATGGGCTATTGGGTCTTTCAAACCTTTCAAATCCGCTGGAGGGGATGGTATCTTTCCAGCTTTACTTCAAAAAGGTATTGAGGAAATACTCCCCAGCTTGATCCAGATGTTTCGGGCAAGTTATGCTTTTAACTATATTCCGAAACTGTGGAGGAAAGTAAATGTGGTCTTTATACCAAAGGGCGGGGGTCGTCCAGACACCCAGGCCAGGGCATATCGGCCAATTAGCCTCACATCGTTTCTTTTGAAGACGATGGAAAAAATCCTGGACTATCAAATAAGAAGTGAGGTCCTTGGAAAGAATCCGCTGCATCGGGACCAGTTTGCGTATCAAACTGGTAAATCCACGGTTATGGCCCTTAGCGGGCTAGTCACGAGGATTGAAAAAGCAGTGACATATAAAGAAATTGCCCTTTGTGCCTTTGTGGACATTGAGGGGGCGTTTGATAATACCTCCTATGGATCTATAGAGAGGGCAGCAATGGGAAAAAGGGTTCCACTTTCCACAATTAGGTGGATCCGTTCCATGCTGGAACATCGTGAGATTACTGCCAGACTAGGTGGCGAATCAGTAACCATCAAGGCCGTAAAGGGCTGTCCCCAAGGAGGGGTATTATCTCCTCTTTTGTGGTCATTGGTTATTGACAGACTACTGGTCCTTCTGAGTAGCCATGGGTTTGATGTCCAGGGCTATGCGGATGATGTGGCTATCATAATCAGAGGCAAGTTTGATGAGGTCATTTCTGATCGCATGCAAAATGCACTCAATATAATATGGCAGTGGTGTTACCAGGAAGGACTCAGTGTCAATCCAAGCAAAACTGTCATTGTTCCTTTTACGAGGAGGACAAAGCTTGCGCTTACAGCTCCCTCGTTAAACGGTACTACTATTCCTTTTTCCAGCGAGGTTAAATATCTAGGGGTTATCCTAGATCAAAGACTGAACTGGAACCAACATTTGTTGAAAGTTCAAAATAGAGCCATCAAGGCTCTCTGGGCCTGTCAAAGACTCTATGGGCGTACTTGGGGACTACAACCAAAAATGATCTACTGGTCATTTCTTACAATCATTAGGCCTATGGTCACCTACGCATCGGTTGTATGGTGGCCTAAAACTGAGCAGAAGACAACGCAAACCTTATTGAATAAGGTTCAGCGTGTAGCCTGCATCGGTGTTACGGGCTCAATGAAGTCGTGTCCAACCGCGGGGGTGGAGACACTTCTAGGACTGACACCGTTACACCTGCATATTAAAAAGGACGCTGCAAGTATGGCCCTGAAAATGCAGGCGGAAGGAAATATCAAGCCAGGCAATATGGTGGGTCATATGGAAATCCTTAAGGAATTTCAGACAGACCCTACCATAGGAATGCCTTCCGACTGTATGCCAGCTAAACTGGACTTCCACAAACCATTCTGTGTTAGGTTACCTGACCGGGATGTGTGGAGGGCAGGTGGACCATCATTTGAGCGAGGGTCCATGGTATGGTTTACAGATGGATCAAAAACGGAAGATGGGGCGGGGATAGGAATACACGGGAGTGGCACTACCCTCTCGAAGTCCTTGGGTACCAATGCCACCGTTTTTCAAGCAGAAGTACATGCTATAGAACTTTGCGCTAGGTTAGGCATAGCAAAAGGCCTAAACGATGCAAAGATTTATATTGTATCAGACAGCCAATCAGCCTTAAAAGCTCTGAGGTCTTGTACCGTTGAGTCAAGGCTGGTATGGGATTGTCTGAAGGTTATTAAACATCTGGCAGGCTCAAATAGGGTAACACTTATGTGGGTGCCAGGTCATACTGGAATCGAAGGAAACGAGGCAGCTGATGGCCTCGCCCGTGAGGGTTCTGTCTCTTCATTTTTTGGACCAGAACCCTTCTGCGGTGTCACTAAGGGACACCTTAGAGCAGCGGTAAAACGCTGGGAGGATGTTCAAAAGTCCTCCTACTGGCGCAGAATTCCAGGTTTACGGCAGGCGAAGAAATTTATATCACCTTCGTCTGTCAGGGTTAAGGAGTGTCTTGAACTTAGAAAACCTGAGTTGAGGCTGCTTACTGGCTTCCTCACAGGTCATGTCCCCTTAAGGTATCACCTTAAGAAGATGGGCCTAAGTACGACAGATGGATGCCGCTTCTGCGGTCTGGAAGCGGAATCAGCGGAACATGTTCTGTGCCATTGCCCAGCCATTTTCCAGCAAAGACTGCAACATCTAGGAGGGAGAACAATGAGCCCGGATAGTATGTATCTTGTACCGGCCAGTAGTATTGTCAGATTCATTAAGAGCCTGAATATTGACTGGACGGATAATTAAGTAGGGTCCAGCACAATAGATCTTTTAGGTCGCGGTGCGAGGTGGCTTATCGCCCACATGGCCCTCCAGTAAATAAATAATCGCTTTGTATAGTACAACTTTATTCTCTAATGACAGATAAGAATTTCTTCCTATCATGGAACAAATTTTAGAAAACGTTATTTTTATTTGGTAGTGCTTTTTTACACGTCAGTCTTCTATTCAGAAGCAAACCGTGGTTTGTTGAGGAATATTTATATCGTGTTTTTGTTTCGAGAATATTGTGTGACGATGTTAATACAACAAGTGTAGTATTGCTCCTAGGACACTGCCTTGTAGTACACCAGGCTTTATATCATATAAGCAGGTTGTTTCACTAGTTTGTTTAACCATGTATTGCCTTTCAAGAAGATAGTTCCCCAGAATTGAGTGCAATTTCTTAGGTAAAAGTTGTTTAATTTTGAATATTGGTTCATCATGAGAAACTTTATCAAAGGCTTGTGTAAAGACAACAAAACAATACTTCTTTTCCTCGAAGGTGCTTTTGACTGCATTTATAATTCTGTGTACCTACTCAAAATGTTGATTTCGAAACCGAACCCATATTTTTTCGAATATCTTTGAGATTGTGATCAGCGATATTTTACATGTTTCGCGTTGAATATGAATGTAATCAGATGGTTTGGCATCTATTGGAGGGGAGGGGGGGGGGGGGCAAAATTGAGTAGATTAATCTACCAGCTCCGTAGCCTTAAAGAAAGGTACGCATCGCGTGAGCTGTTCTGGTCTTGTCATTAGGCAGCTGCGTGATGAGTACAATTGTGTAAGGGGTGGCCTGTTCACAATTCGCAAGTGTACTTACTGCCTCCTCATGGCAACCACTGGTAACTAAGGCCATTTGGCACATTTTTGGCCATTTGGCACAGGCTAAAGTATGGCGCTAAAGGAGAAAACCTTTGACAAAAAACCTTAATCCAAGGTGGAACAGCATATGCCGATGGATGAATAGCTGATAGGTTAATCAGTCCAAAATATGCGGACTCTGGATACCAGGCACCCTTAAGTTTTATTTAGACTTCCTGTAGTAAAGCTGGGTGACCTAAATTCGATTTGCAATTCCCAGCAACTCGTAAGAGTAAATCAAACGTAATACGGGGCAGGAGTAGAAATATACGGGAGTGGGACAACCCTCTCGAAGTCCTTGGGTTCCAATATGCTACCATCTTTCTAGCTGAACTACATGCTGTAGTAAACATCTAGGAGGGAGAGCAATAAGCCCAGATGGTATGTATCACGTACCGGGAGGCAGTATTGTCAGGTTCATTAAGAACCTGAATATTGACTGGACGGATAATTAATCCGGGGCAAGCACAATAGATCTTTTAGGTCGCAGTGTGAGGTAGCTGATCGCCCGCATGGCCCTCCAATAATAATAATAAAAATAATGACTGTAATCAATTTTATGCTAATTCCTTATCATTTTTTCAGTAATAAAATCATGTCCTGGTACCTTTTTCGGGCTTAAGCAATTTTTAATTGTATTCTTAACTTTCTTGCAATTATAATTTATAGATTTGAAGAACAATACATCATTCATTTGCCCGGCTAGTAGGAAATTATTTGTTTGCACGTGTGGTGCGAATGCTGTCGTCAGATGAGCAGCAAATGCATTTTTTTGATCCATAGGCCAGTAATTTGGGTGATCGTCAGCTAAATATTGCAGAGTCTGTTCCTCTATAGCTTCGTAAAATTAGCGTTGTATCAGCTGTCGCAAGGAATTTCCTATGGGTTAAAATAATGATAAAATGCTGTTTTTTAATTGAATGTCTTAGAGGGCAACAAACGGCCGATATTACACATTTTCCAGATTATTATTATAGGCATTAGTTTCTTGGTTGCTCATATTATTTTCAAAAAAATTGAATTTTCTACAGAATGTGAAGAAATATTCAAACGAACCACATGGCCGTTGGCATTACAATTACAGGTCTCAACGCCCACTGATAGAGGTATCAATCATCAGAATCGGAGAACAACTGCAAATTTTCGATTTTATAGCTCTGAATTTGTGGTCTATAGTTCAGGTGATTTTCAATAAAATTGAATTTTCTACAAAATGTGTAGAAACATTCCAACGATTTACATGCCCGTTGGCATGACAATTACAGGTCTCAACGCCCACTGATAGAGGTATCAACCATCAAAATCGGAGAACAACAACAAATTTTCGATTTTATAGCTCTGAATTTATGGTCTATAGTTTAGGTGATTTTCAATAAAATTGAATTTTCTACAAAATGTGTAGAAATATTTAAACGATCGACATGCCCGTTGGCACGAAAATTACAGGTGTTCATGCCTATTATAGAGGTATAAACCACCGGAATCGTAGCACAATTGCAAATGATTTTCAATAAAATTGAATTTTCTACAGAATGTGAAGAAATATTCAAACGAACCACATGGCTGTTGCCATGACAATTACAGGTCTCAACGCCCACTGATAGAGGTATCAACCATCGGAGTCGGAGAACAATTGCAAATTTTCGATTTTATAGCTCTGAATTTGTGGTCTATAGTTCAGTTGATTTTCAATAAAATTGAATTTTCTACAAAATGTGTAGAAATATTCCAACGATCGACATGCCCGTTGGCACGAAAATTACAGGTCTCCATGCCTATTATAGAGGTATCAACCACCGGAATCGTAGCACAATTGCAAATGATTTTCAATAAAATTGAATTTTCTACAGAATGTGTAGAAATATTCAAACGATCCACATGCTCGTTGGCATGACAATTACAGGTCTCAACGCCAACTGATAGAGGTATCAACCGCCGGAATCGGAGAACAATTGCAAATTTTCGATTTTATAGCTCTGAATTTGTGGTCTATAGTTCAGTTGATTTTCAATAAAATTGAATTTTCTACAAAATGTGTAGAAATATTTAAACGATCGACATGCCCGTTGGCACGAAAATTACAGGTCTCCATGCCTATTATAGAGGTATCAACCACCGGAATCGTAGCACAATTGCAAATGATTTTCAATAAAATTGAATTTTCTACAGAATGTGTAGGAATATTCAAACGATCCACATGCTCGTTGGAATGACAATTACAGGTCTCCATGCCTATTATAGAGGTATCAACGACCGGAATCGTAGCATAATTGCAAATGATTTTCAATAAAATTGAATTTTCTACAGAATGTGAAGAAATATTCAAACGAACCACATGGCCGTTGGCATGACAATTACAGGTCTCAACGCCCACTGATAGAGGTATCAACCATTGGAATCGGAGAACAACTGCAAATTTTCGATTTTATAGCTCTGAATTTGTGGTCTATAGTTCAGGTGATTTTCAATAAAATTGAATTTTCTACAAAATGTCTTGAAATATTTAAATGATCGACATGCCCGTTGGCACGAAAATTACAGGTCTCCATGCCTATTGATAGAGGTATCAACCACCGCAATCGTAGCACAATTGCAGATGATTTTCAATAAAATTGAATTTTCTACAGAATGTGTAGAAATATTTAAATGATCCACATGGCCGTTGGCATGACAATTACAGGTCTCAACGCCCACTGATAGAGGTATCAACCATCGGAATCGGAGAACAATTGCAAATTTTCGATTTTATAGCTCTGAATTTGTAGTCTATTGTTCAAGTGATTTTCAATAAAATTGAATTTTCTACAAAATGTGTAGAAATATTGTAACGATCCACATGCCCGTTGGCATGACAATTAGAGGTCTCAACGCCCACTGATAGAGGTATCAACCATCGGAATCGGAGAGCAATTGCAAATTTTCGATTTTATAGCTCTGAATTTGTGGTCTGTAGTTTAGTTGATATTCATTAAAATAGAATTTTCTACAAAATGCGTAGAAATATTTAATTGATCGACACGCCCGTTGGCACGAAAATTACAGGTCTCCGTGCCTATTGATAGAGGTATCAACCACCGCAATCGTAGCACAATTGCAGATGATTTTCAATAAAATTGAATTTTCTACAGAATGTGTAGAAATATTTAAATGATCCACATGGCCGTTGGCATGACAATTACAGGTCTCAACGCCCACTGATAGAGGTATCAACCATTGGAATCGGAGAACAACTGCAAATTTTCGATTTTATAGCTCTGAATTTGTAGTCTATTGTTCAAGTGATTTTCAATAAAATTGAATTTTCTACAAAATGTGTAGAAATATTGTAACGATCCACATGCCCGTTGGCATGACAATTAGAGGTCTCAACGCCCACTGATAGAGGTATCAACCATCGGAATCGGAGAGCAATTGCAAATTTTCGATTTTATAGCTCTGAATTTGTGGTCTATAGTTCAGGTGATTTTCAATAAAATTGAATTTTCTACAAAATGTCTTGAAATATTTAAATGATCGACATGCCCGTTGGCACGAAAATTACAGGTCTCCATGCCTATTATAGAGGTATCAACGACCGGAATCGTAGCACAATTGCAAATGATTTTCAATAAAATTGAATTTTCTACAGAATGTGAAGAAATATTCAAACGAACCACATGGCCGTTGGCATGACAATTACAGGTCTCAACGCCCACTGATAGAGGTATCAATAAAATTGAATTTTCTACAAAATGTCTTGAAATATTTAAATGATCGACATGCCCGTTGGCACGAAAATTACAGGTCTCCATGCCTATTGATAGAGGTATCAACCACCGCAATCGTAGCACAATTGCAGATGATTTTCAATAAAATTGAATTTTCTACAGAATGTGTAGAAATATTTAAATGATCCACATGGCCGTTGGCATGACAATTACAGGTCTCAACGCCCACTGATAGAGGTATCAACCATCGGAATCGGAGAACAATTGCAAATTTTCGATTTTATAGCTCTGAATTTGTAGTCTATTGTTCAAGTGATTTTCAATAAAATTGAATTTTCTACAAAATGTGTAGAAATATTGTAACGATCCACATGCCCGTTGGCATGACAATTAGAGGTCTCAACGCCCACTGATAGAGGTATCAACCATCGGAATCGGAGAGCAATTGCAAATTTTCGATTTTATAGCTCTGAATTTGTGGTCTGTAGTTTAGTTGATATTCATTAAAATAGAATTTTCTACAAAATGCGTAGAAATATTTAATTGATCGACACGCCCGTTGGCACGAAAATTACAGGTCTCCATGCCTATTGATAGAGGTATCAACAACCGGAATCCTAGCCTATTTGCAGATGATTTTCAATAAAATTGAATTTTCTACAGAATGTGAAGATATATTCCAACGATTCACATGCCCGTTGGCATGAGAATTACAGGTCTCAACGCCCACTGACTAATCTTTGTAAAGCTAGTAAAGCACATCAACCTCAATATGATGGAAGGACGTACTCATTGATTCGCTCACGTGGTAAATTTTCAACTACGACCTCCGTATGATGTTCCTTTCAAAGTGATTTGGATATTGCGTAAATATTTTGTTGTGGATGTTGGAGGAAAACACTCGTCCATATCAACCGATAGATTAAAGCCTGCTTACGGCATATTGGATGCGTCTTCAGATCATTTTAAACCAGATTCTAGTCGTCGAGTTACATTTCAAAAATAGTTTATTTTAAGTTGCGCTTAAAACTCTTGCTATAAGTGTTATTAATTTAAAAAAAAAAGGTTGAATCTAATCCTTTTCATGATGAAATATTTGTATTTAAATTTGTTTGTCTTGACGAAATACCAACTTTCCTTCCCACGACGTGTTCCTTGTTGTCTGAAAAGAGCACGTCTATTTCTTAATTTCTTCGCTTTTTCATATATCATATATAACATTACCCTTATCAGCCAGCCTTCTCACGTACACATCGGGGTTCACATTATCATATGAAATGGTTTCACTTTGTGAGCTTGTCATATCCGTAATATTTCGTCCATAGTCAAACAATTATTTGTCAAGTTATTGTTATCGCTTAACAATTCTAGGACAGCAAAAAAAATCCTTTCTAAAATGAAAACATAATTTATTACCTAGATTTTGAATTTTTAAAACGTCCTGAGGAATTTCCAAACCTCTAAGATGTGCAATTCATTTGTGTTCATTAACATTTTCGTCTCCCATAGCACAACAGTTCAACATTTTGTTAACACGGGTCATTAACGCTGTTCCCAAGACACTATTATTGATTACAAATTGTTTGTCGGGTGAATTGCTTAAATATCTCCTACAGATCTAATATAAAACATTAAAATTCTTTAAAGTGTAAATCCAAAAATATTATTTTAACAAAAATAAAAAGTTTGTAAGCTGAGGAATGATCCGATGAAACAATTTTCGATACTGTCGGATAATTTTCAAAGTTGCAATTTATCTTGGGCCAATATGGCCAGTGACCTTGCATACGATAAAATATTTATCAAACCTTAAGAAAATTGTTGAATTGTCCTTCTCTTTAGTGTAAGAGCCTTCGTTGATTTATCCTTTGATTGGTTCTTGCTAATTTTAAATTTTACACTACAGTACACCTTTGAATCCGGGATTAATGTCGTAATCATCAGAAACAGTAACTTACTAATGATTTCTAGTACGATTTTGGGATTTGATCAGAGAACATCACCAATGCTATTCGTTTCATTTTGCTTATTGAAAAAAGATAATTTTGCTAGGGTAAGCGACGAAACATAGGGTATTAATTGAATTGAATTTTGAAACTGATTTTCATTAAAGTGTTAGAAAATGAAACGAAAAGTATGGATTTCCAAATTTTCAATCAGGGATTTTCCAAAAAATAAAGTCAGTTTTCCATTATTAATTACTGTTGGTTAAATCAAAGGAAGAAAAAAAATCATTCCTGAAATAACAAAAATAAAGTGTGGAGAGGAGCTCGGACAAAAACATACACTAGGGTAAAAATCAAAGGGCACGATAACTTGGCAATGGAGAATTGCAATCGAAATATCGACTTCTTCTCTCGAGTAAATATACTTTGTAGTTCGCCAACTGAATAGTAAATTCAGTCCCTTAAGCAGGAATTCACCACTTATTAGTGTGAAAATCAATTCGCACCCAAATCCTTCATACCTATACCTGTAAATTCAATTTGGGTTTTCGGATTTATACGAAACGAGTGTATACACACACACATACACACAAAGATATACACACAAATTAATCCCTTAAAGATAACTTTGGTGAAAGCTTCGAATTGGAAAACGATACATCTAACAAAAAATTTCTTGTATCAGGTTAACAAATAAACGAATTTTTTATTTCTCCACTAGAGAGCATGAACAATGATGACATTGAAGTGGGTAACATTTTATTTCAAATGACAATCACATTAAATAAATTAAGTACATTTGATTGTGATTGATTTTTGGTGCCGTCGTCGTCTTTGATTTCGTTGGTTGTTTGTGACAAAGGAAATATTTTTTTTAATTTTTCATTATGTAACTAAGTATATGTATGAATATTTATGGTCACCTGATTCCTGACTTATAGGTACTATACATATACAAATTTAAAATTCTTTCCATAAAAATTTGAGTCAAAATACAACAAATCACAATTTAATCGGAAAATAAGTAAAAGAAAAAAAAAACCCTCAAGGATGAACGGAAAATCGAACCAAAATTCACGAGAAAAATCAAGAGAAAAGTAAAAAGTGAAATTTTGAAAATATAAATGGAAAAATTACAACAACAATAACCAAATATATAATATGTAATAATAATACAAAGCAAACCCTTTTCGTGTTTTGATTTCTTAACAAAAGAACATACACAACTTTTCTCGTATACACAATATATTTAAGGGATGAAAAATCATCTCGTATTACATTTCATTGTTCGTCGAACAAAAAAAAAACAAACAAAAAAATATTTTTCTTGACTTAACTACAAATCTCTCAATGTACAGCAGATTCTTATGTACTGTATAGTATATAGCATTAGGTGTAGTTATATGGATCAGATTGAAAGATGAATAAAAGTAGACAAAAAAAAATAACTTTAGAATTACATTTTTCATCGTATTTCATTTTCGGTTTCGAACCCCCCCGTTTCCACACCAACAATAACACCAAACATGCATGCGTACAAAACCTATAATACGATCTAAGAAGGTGATGTGTGTTTTATGTGTTTATGCCAGGGATTATGATCATCTTTCTAATGTGGTAATTTTTATTATTAATTTTACTTTTGATGTATGGATAAAATTAAATTGAAACATGATTCCATTACGGTTGCCATATACGTTTAATCCTAGAAACGGAACATACAAATTCATCATACCGAGGTGCATCCACTTCACATTAATCTATTTGACCCCCCATTACATAACAAAAGCATTGTTTGTTCTAAGCTTTTTACGACTTTGTCACACTATATTAATCTATTTTACAGTACATCAATTTTAGTCTCTTCTATATACACGTACGTACATATATCTATCCATCCATACAGCTATAATATTGTAATGTATCCTCTCTGTGTTAAGTCAAAAACAGTAGATGTCAGAATTTCTTATGGCACAAAAAAAAAAAAAATTGGAAAAATGAAAATAGAAAAAAAAAAAATTCTTATTCTTCATTACATTATCAAATAGCCTCAAGCTGAAAATATTGAAAGTTATGGTGACACAAATATAAAAAATACTAAAACAAACTATATCCATAAATTTCCCAGTTTCGTCTGAGCTTCAATATTTTTATTTTTTATTTTTTTTGGTCCAACTTTTACAAGTTTTATTTTTATTTTTGTGTGCTCGTCATTTAAACATATCTTTATTTAGATACATTTACAAATATATACAAGTATGTTACGTACCGGGTGGTTGTAAAATATAAAGTGATTAGATATGATTGGAATGTGGATTTTAGTTGGTTAACTAGTTTTTGGCATATTTAAGTAATCCTATAACATTAAATTAATAAATTTGTTGCATTTGTTCCAAGCCATCTAATGAAAACATGTGGAATATTTATTAGAAATTTTTTACAATTAATGGTGCTTTTTAAACTTCCTGTCTTACTCAGTCTCTTTTTGTTTTTTCAGAATCATCAACCTTTTACGGTGAAATGAAACAAAAAAAGGGCATGATATATCAAAGGTAATGTTAACCTGATTTAAAGCAACGTACAATAAAAGACTATGTAAAATACCAAGACGTCTTATGAATATTTTTTTGTTGAAAAATAAAACAACAGAAATAAATGGAAATTATGTACAGAAGAATCGCAATAACTATAGTTTTTTTCTCTATTCAAAAACAAAATTATTTTTGATAATTTATCACTTCGGTTAATTATCTGCAGTTTGTTTCCTAATCTGGCAGTTTTGTTTTAAAGTTGTCAAAAGTATATTTTAGAAATCTTTACTTAAGCATTTACTTAAGATAAAAAAGGGAAAAATAATTTGAGCCAACAATTTATTTGACGATAATTTTTTTTTTTTTAAGTAGTAGTCAAAGTTAGCGTGCAAGAATTTGTAGAATTAAGCTTTTAGTACCATGGTTCATATTGAATGTTTCAATAGATCTGAAATTTTAGAATTTATATTTTAAAAATTAAAACACACAATACTGTTATGTTGATTTGTTGTTTTTAACAACCGCCAGTTAAAGGAAATAGCTATATGGAACAAGTGCGTTTTTGTTTATAAAATCGTTTTATTTTTAATTTTAATATTATTCGTTTTGTTATTATTTTTTCTCTAAAAAAAAAAAAGGTAACTTAATTATTGTTTACTTCCATTAAAAATATAATTTTTTTAATGACTCAAAATCAATTTTTAAAGAATAATGCGCGAGGAACGCAACTTTCGGCCGATAAACGTGAAAGGGTCGAATGCTATAGGGAATATGGTGCTACCATTTGTGAGATAGCCACAAAACTAAATAGAAACAAAAATACAATCAACAAATTTTTAAAAAATCCCCAAACATATGGCACAGTGAAAAGACCAGGACCAAAGCCTAAAGTTGACGAAAGAGGTAAAAGGGAAATAAGGCGCCTTGCAGTCAGGAAAAATTTCAGTCAATCCCAAACAAAACGTGATTTGTGTCTCAACGTCACTAAACGAAGGCTACAACAGATTTTAAAAGAGGATATTAATCTGAAATATCAGAAGCGGTTGCGTAAACCTAAACTGCTGCCACGCCATAAATTAGCGAGAATGGAATTTGCTGAGAAATTTAAATTTTGGAATGAAGAGTGGCGATCAATAATTTTTTCGGATGAAAAAAAATTTAATTTTGACGGACCAGATGGATGCCAGAATTATTGGCGAAATATTCGTGAGTCACCTCAAATATGTCATTCCCGCAACTTTCAAGGGGTGTCACTTATGACATGGGGTGGTTTCTGCTATCGGGGCAAGACCCCAATTGGTTTTGTTTCCCATCAAATGAATGCGGAGAAGTATGTGCAGTTATTAGACGACACTTTAATAAATTTTGGGGAGGAAATGTACGGTGAAAGTTGGACATTTCAGCAGGATAATGCGCCTATTTATGCTGCTTAGTGCACCAAGAATTTTTTTTCAATCACGAAATATTCCAGTATTGATGTGGCCTGCTGTTAGTCCGGACTTAAATCTAATGGAAAATCTGTGGAACATTCTTAGCCAGGGAGTCTACAAAAATGGACGTCAATTTAATACTTTAGCGGAGCTTTAGACAGTTATTCAAGAAGAATGGACAAAACTTGACGTTTCTGTTCTCCAAACTTTAATAAACTCAATGCCACGTCGATTGATGGATGTTATAAATAACAAGGGGAGTTACACAAACTATTAAAATTCACTTATTGTTAGTATTTTTGTATTACAGAATAAAATAAATGCATTTTAAATTTTGTCCCAAAAAGTTATTTCCTTCGACCAATGAGAATAAACTGCGATAAATAACGATACAGGTACAATGAAAACTAACGGAATTGAAATCTACATGCCCTCTGTATCGGCAAATATCTTGATGTAAATGAAAATAAAATAAGAGTTTGTTTATTAAAAAAATTAAAAAAAAATAATTGTCCCATATAGCTATTTCGCAGAGTGTATTTGAGTTTCTTTTAATTTGATTTGAAAATTATAAAAACTGAATTTTTCTTATCTGAACTCCAAAGGCCATATTCTGGAAATCGATTGAAATTTTCCACCTACGTTAATCTTGAAATAAATCAGATGTACTATTCAGTCTATTTTTCCACCACTTTCAAATCTTATGTTTTATGTACTAACATATGTATGTTGTGGAAAATATTTATTATTTTAGGCGGAAAAAATTATGAAATGATACGATTGTTTATACATATGTGCGAGTACGCCGAGTGAATTAACAGTTTAATTGTGTTTATCAGTTTTAAGTAAAAATAATTGAAACATTAGGTTATTCCGGATAATTATTTCTACGAAAAAGCTTTGCAAAGTCAATTTCACTCATTTCAGAGTCATCATTAGATCAAAACTAGTTTTGTAAACTCTTAATTATTTCATCTACTTTGAGCAAATTCGGGAAATTGTGTACTTTTACAGCAATTTGTTTATCAATGAAATGGGCGATAAATCCGCACAAGAAGTTACATAAATAGCGCACAAGAAGAAATATCACATGGAAAATTGTTCACAAAAAAATGCCCAATCAGGAAGAACATGCTCACAAAGAGAACAGCTCACGTCGAAAAATTTACACATAGAATAAGTCGTATATGAAAAAGCAGATATTTATGGGGTGAGATGTTGCACTTTCGCTTTCGATTTGTTTTCGACAGTGTTTGTCTCTAGTAACAAAAACAAAATTATATTATATTACTCTATTTCCTGCTTTTCTTACGATTTTTCTAATGTGATATCAGCCTATTGCATAATTTGCCTTTCTTCACACCGATTAAATATCGAAAAAAACACAAGCTGCCTATAGCTTTACTAGTCTGCTGCGTTTATTTATGTAGAAACACGCGGCTGGCTGGCATATAAAAGTGCTCGGGCCTAAATAAAAACAGTTTACTATTTTCTGAAAGAGTATAAATAAAACTTTCACCTATAGTTTTAATTTAAAGTTTCTATCTGAAGTGGTTTAGGAGTTATTTTAATTCTACAACAATTTTTTATGTCACATTTCTGCAAATCTCATATAACTCCGCCGCATAATAAATTAGAGTAAGACAGACATATATTAATTTAAAGACATACATTTCTTGAAATTTAAAAATAGGAAAATATTTTCCTAGCCCTTCCTAACAATTCCAACAACTTTTATCTTTTTTTAGTGCTGTTCGCTTGAGTGACTTCAACAAACATATGTATTTGATATACGAGGAGATATGGGGAGTAGCAGCTAAGTTGTATTATGAATAATGCCTATAGATTTATGATAAATTTAATCCGTAAATTAGCTCTGTAACCATAAAATTTACGAATGGTGTTCGTTTGTCTACCAATTTTACTAAAGTCGCGATTTTATTTTTTTTTTTTTTGTATTTAGTTATAGTAACGAGATCTTTAATATTATTTACCAGTAATTTTTGGTACTCTGAAACTGTTATCTGAAAAAGGTATCTTCTGTAGAAAACTGGTATCTCAAAAAGGTATCTCTATATTTAATAGAGTAAACCTCAAAGTTTATCAAATTCAGTTTTATTCTGGATTAATATCATTCTTTGAAATTATAAAACTGATACTAATTGGCAGAATTTTCAGAATTGGCCCAGAAGCACTTCTTCCTTTTTTTATTTTGCAACAAGTGATACGAATGCGATTTTTTATACGAATACTTCATATGATTTTTGAAATAACTTGATAAACGGTGTAAATAAGTCTGGAACGAATTTTTTGCTCGCGTATTGTTAGAGGTAATTTTTAATCTTTCTGGGATATTTATTTATATACACTGTGTTTCAGTGCAACATCTGAATTCACTCGCTCATGATTCATAACAACAAGTACAATGCCATTAATTTTCGAAAAGCTCTAGAACTTTTGTTTTTAAATCTGACGATGCATTTTATTTTTAGTTGAATCCGTAATTTAAGACACGAAGCTTTTATAAGGGAATTAGAAACGAGGAAAAAAAATCAAACTTTTCATAGTAAAACATATAAAACATATGGGAAATCACTATTTTTTCTAAGACAAGTTTTTAAATGAAAACGTTTCAAACTCTTAATTATGATTTCAGAAATATTCTCAAAAATGTTTGAATTTCAACATATATGAATTTCGTTTAAGTAAATCGTTTGCATTTTCTTGTAATAATTGATTTATTTAATCCTGAAATTTAAAAAAAAATCTTTACTACAGCATTCTGTTAAAATTGAAGAAAAGCTTACTACAAATGGTGTGATCACTAAGTCAATATACATTACTTGGATGGCAGTGATGGCAGTAAAAATTTGGCAAATCGCATCAAAAATTACCACCAGTAAATAATTTTTTTTTCGTATTTTTCCGTAAACATCTAATCAAACTATGTATAGTTGTATTGCTTTCACCAAAAACAAAAAAATTACAACAACAATCGTACTAGATAAACCAAAAAATAGTTTAGCAAACCCAACAAAAATTAGTGGTTAAACAAATCTTAACCAAATTTTTAGTTTTAATACCTGCCACAAGAGTCGAATTGACTAGTAAATACACGACAAAAAATTAGACCAAAATTTGGTTAATTTTTGCTGTTGCTTTGGCCAGTCGTTAACCAAAAAAATTACCTAACCCTTTTTGGTTGAAAGCAATACACTTTATAGTAAGCCTAAAGATAAATTTAGCAAGTATTCGTCAGAGCCAACGTTGATATTTTAGAAATTATTTAATTTCAATATTTCTGCAATTAATATTTAGTTAATACCAATATTGCCTTCTTGTAAAAACTTTTATATAAACGTTTTAGAATATATTTTTATTTTTATTATTATTTTAATTTTAATTTTAATTTTTATTTTTAATTTTAATTAAAATTTAAATTTATTTATTTTTGTTATTTTTATTTTAATTTTTATTTTTTTTTTATTTGTATTTGTAATTGTATTTATTTTTATTTTTATTTTTATTTATATTTTTATTTTTAGTTAAATTTTTATTTTTATTTTTATATTTTATTTTTAATTTTAATTTTATTTTTATTTTTAGTTTAATTAAAATTTTAATTTTAATTTTAATTTTGATTTTTTATTTTGATTTTTATTTTTTTTTATTTGTATTTGTATTAATTTTTATTTGAATTTTTATTTTTATTTTTATTTTTATTTATATTTTCATTTTTATTTTTATTTTTATTTTTATTTTTATTTATATTTTTATTTTTATTTTTTTTATTTTTTTTTTTTTTTTTTTTTTTTTTTTAAACTATGCAATCTTTTCTGGGGCTCAAGGCACTCCCAACTCTTTCGCAGTTAATTTTACCGTCCTACTTTTTATTTTTATTTTTAGTTTTATTTTTATTTTTATTTTATTTTAATTAAATTTAATTTTAATTTTTATTTATATTTTTATTTTTATTTTTATTTTTAATTTTATTTTTATTTTTATTTTTATTTTTATTTTTATTTTTATTTTTATTTTTATTTTTATTTTTATTTTTATTTTTATTTTTTATTTTTATTTTTATTTTTATTTTTATTTTTATTTTTATTTTTATTTTTATTTTTATTTTTATTTTTATTTTTATTTTTATTTTTATTTTTATTTTTATTTTTATTTTTATTTTTATTTTTATTTTTATTTTTATTTTTATTTTTATTTTTATTTTTATTTTTATTTTTATTTTTATTTTTATTTTTATTTTTATTTTTATTTTTATTTTTATTTTTATTTTTATTTTTATTTTTATTTTTATTTTTATTTTTATTTTTATTTTTATTTTTATTTTTATTTTTATTTTTATTTTTAATTTTATTTTTATTTTTATTTTTATTTTTATTTTTATTTTTATTTTTATTTTTATTTTTATTTTTATTTTTATTTTTATTTTTATTTTTATTTTTATTTTTATTTTTATTTTTATTTTTATTTTTATTTTTATTTTTATTTTTATTTCTATTTTTGTTTTTATATTTTTATTTTTAATTTTAATTTGATTTTTATTTTAATTAAAATTTTAATTTTGTTTTTATTTTTTTTTTTTATTTTTTTTTTATTTGTACATATTGTTACGACTGGCATACGTCTCCACTTGGACCAGTGACGATTTCCTTTTTTTTTTTTTTTCCGAAAATTCCAAACGCTCAATAATTTGAAATTTTTCTTTAATTATAAAATACCATGACCACCATGGTGTTGTATATACATATGCTCTAATTCATGCTTCACCAAAATTCAAATTTAATACTCTCACCGATTGCTATGTAAAGATATTTTATTTTCCCCTGCATTTACTCGTTTTCTATATGGTCATGTACAAGCATACATTTTTTTTTGCGAGTTGGTATGTGTACATGTATTGGGTAGTGTGAGATGGAGTATTTATGATGCTGAAATGTTCAATCTCGAATATTCCATTTTTTCTTTCATTGGCTTGGATTAACGCGTGATATTTGCTCTGTGTGGGAAAACAAAAAAACCAATCGGTGGCTTAGACATGAGTCAGAGGCGACCGTACAACTAAGTATGTACGTGTGTTCGTCGTCGTTGTTTGTCTTACTCGTTGTGTTTGTGTACATAACAAGGAAAAAAAAAACATAAACATGAATAAAGATTTTACAACAATAATAAAAAATAAAAAAATAAAAAATTTTGATGTATATGTGCACAAATACGGCGAGCGGGACAGACAACGATGCGAAAGAAAGAAAAATAGGAGGGGGAAAAATTTTTCTGATTTTTTGTTTTTGATGTAAAATTTTTTTTTGATTTTTAGTCTAGTTTGAGTTTTGGTTGACAATAAGTCAATTTTTTTTTTCTATATAAAAAAAAAATAAAAAAAAGTCTAAGTTTGTATTTGAAAGAGGCTAGTTTTTGAGCTCGGTCGAGTGAGACCAGTTTTTATAAGTTTTGATTTATTTAGCCAATATGGCAATTTAATTAGTTTTTTTGATTTTTTTTGTCTTGAATGAAGACGGTGTATAATCATTTTTTTTGTAGTGCTAAGTTTTCTTAATAAAAGTATGTGACTTAGTCTGTATGGCCAAAAACATACATAAAACATTACAAGGCCAAGTTTTGGAAAAAAAAAAAACTTTATAGAATTGATAATTGTAATAAAAAAAAAAAATAAAAAAAAAAGGGAATTGAATAAATAAAATTTTAGAATTGTTCTGTTTAATAGAATTGAAATAAATTTAACATATGATTAAATTTTCTGGTGTTGAATATAAGAGAAAATCTGTTGTTTTTGGTGGTACAACCGTGTAGGCCAACGAATTTTTATGTAATTTTTTGTTGGTTGGCTACGGTTAAAGTATGTTAAATTAAAAAATAAAAAATAAAAAAATAAAAAAATTATTAATAATAATATTAAATTCTTAATCACTGATTAAGCCGAACAAACTTTATTATGTATATTGTATATATTTTGTTTTTTTGAGTTGAATAATTAAAAGTTATAAACAAAACAATCTAAGTTATATATCTTTGATGTAATCATATTTTTTTTTGGTGTAAAATTTATTCTATCACATTTTTCTTTTGTGGCTGGTGATAACGGGTAGACATCATTTCTCTTCGCTCTCATTTAGCCACACAGTGAACAAACAAACAAACAGACAATATATACATATATAAGTATATAAATATATATACATTCTTTTGACGGTGAGGGCCACTGTTTTGGCTAGCGCGTGTCCAGTGTGCGGAAAGAAATTAAATAAAATAAAATAAACACTCAAATCAAAAGTTTCATAAAGCCATTTTTGTGAGGGGGATCCTGCGTCGGCGCTGTTTGCGGTGTGGTCGGACGGGCCATAAACAAGGTACCAAAATTGAGGAGGAAAACCAACTGTAATTTTTACAAATTTTGTTGTAACAGTTAGTTTTCCCCCAAGTATTTTTCTTATATATTATTTACTTATTTTGTGCGGTCATACTCACGATTCGTGGTGATGCACCGGTTTGGTGAAGGCCCCACACAGAGCAAAGATTCGTGATTATTTTTCTTTTGGTTAAAATTTTGAGTGTTTGCGTTTGAAGTTTCCGTTGTTCTTTTCATTTCGCTTAGGCTCGGTTGTCCGGTTTAGGTGTGGTTCGACCACATAGCGGTTCGTTTTCATTTCAGGTACTTTTGTGTTATTTTTTTTTGATTTTGATTTTTTTTGTACAGTGAATAGTGAAAGTGAAATTTTAACATAACGTAGAATCAGTTTTAACGTAATTTAACTTGCCTAATTTTCAATTTTTTTCACTTTTACCGTAACAATTTTTTTTTTCTTAGAATTTTTTAACTGTCGTGTGCTAAGCCGCACCATGTGCGCGTAAATAAATAATTGATCGGGTGATGTGAGGTGGGGTCATGCGAAGGGTCGGCCTTTTTCCACCCTTTTCCGTGCGTGCCGTTCGTTCCTCCAGGACAGGCTGTGCTGGAGGGCGGCACGCCACATGAGTTGATCGCGTCGGGGTGACGGTCTCGTTCCGGGGGATTGTCGCTGGGATTGTCATGCGGGCGTCCCTCCTTCATAAATGGCATCGGTGGCCGTCGCGACTGGGAAACAGCATCCCAGTAGGCGGGCCGATGAGGGGAGGCCCGTGTGGCAGTCACGGCGGTAGTCGCCTGGGATTGAGACTGTCACTCCGGATCGATCACTCCCGGTTTATCATTTTTTTTTTGCCGCTGAGGCCGTGGCAACTTAATTTTTAATTTCCATTTGTCCCTCCAATTTTATTTTCATGCGGTTATTCAAGCATGAGTGTATGTCTGAGAATCCCCACGCCGCACCGTGAGCTCTAGCCAGCTACTATACCGCATCAGACCACTACTCTCATGTCTGTTAACGTAATCCCTTGGGGATTGCGTTACAGTGGCGCCCAAACTTTCGGCTAAAATAAATTAAATTTTCGTCTTTTAGTTTTTCAGATTTTTTTTAAACTTGTTGTGAGCATCACGTACAAAGTCCAACGCTTGCGTTGTTTGATCTGTACGGATGCTCACATCAATGTTTCCCTTGTCCGGTTGACACCGCATCTGTATTGTAACCAGCGTAAGCTGTTTGATTACATACAGTTGTGAGTGTCAATCCCTATTCTCAGCTCATCGGTTGATTGGGTCTACCATTTCCGCCATGTGGCGTTAGATTGTGGTTAGACTCATTCTTCCTTTGTTCTGAGTTTAGCTTTTTCAAATTTTTATTTTCTATTTGCAGATCTACGTACCCTTAAGTAATTAACTTCAATTTTTTTTCAATTAAATTTATTTTGGTCCAACTACCTTCATGGGGAGCGATCCAAGCGAGTTCTGACTTCGAGTCATTCGACCTCGCTGGATCGTTTGTCATGTTGGTTCCGTGTGCCATGAGCATTGAGATCGCGAACTTGTTGTTTCCACCAATGTGGTGTTGATTGGACAGTTCGTGGTCTCATTGGTCAATGGCACATCCTTAGTTCATTCTTTTGTTAATTTTCTTATTTTGTTATCTTCTTTAATTAAAATTATTGGACCTCAGCGGTATTATTATTTTATTTAACAGTACCCCGCGTCTCATGGTGGAGCTCTAAGAGTGCGACTGTGAGGCCAACGGGGGAGGATACCATTTTATTTTTATTATTACTTATTATTATTTTACCACCGGCCCAACGCATGGCCGCACCAAACATCATTCGATCAACTCCTCTTGTACTTTTCTTGATTTCACTTTCACTCTGCGTTGTTTGCGAGAACTTCATTTTATTACTCCGTTATTTTTCTTTTCTTTATTTCTTATTGATTCCTTTAAAATTAATTAGTCGGACGCTCGTTAATGGATTAAGCCAATTTATTTTTATTTTAATCTAATTTTTGTTTATATATACATTTTTTGTTACGAAATTATTTCAAAATTAAATGAACGCCATTGAATCATCGTGTGATAATTCTTGATCAGCGTTTGAGTGAGCGGCAGTCAAACCTTGACGCGAGTGAGTCTGTATGACAGTAATAATATTCTCGTAGCTCCTCACGCTTCCCGACTTGTGGATGTCCACGTTATTAGTGTAGTTCTAATTTAATTTTTCGGATTTATTTAAATAAATTTAATTTTTTTTGTTCATTAATAAAAGTTAATTTGGTTTCATTGGTTGACGTTGGATTTTGGCTAAGTGGTTTTAATTTTGTGAATCAATTCATTTAAATTTTTTTGCTAAATTGAGGTAGTTGATAAATTTTTGTTTTAGAAAAAGTTATTTTTGATTAAGAATATTTTTAGTGCATCTACGATACTAACACTATTTTTTTGAGCTTTGTTAATAAATATAAATGAAAAAAAAAAATAAATATCTCTAGTGTTTGTAGCATAATTTATTTTTGCTTGGGTAAATGTTATTTTATATTTTTCTAGATACTTCAGTTACAATCGCAAATTTTTGGGTTGTTGAAAAAATTTTTTTGGGTTAATTTTTTAACTTTCTAAATTCACCTTTAGTTTCTACAAGATACCTACACACATTTAATTTTTTTAGTTACCAGCTTTCGTTGAGTTCAACAGTTTGATTTTTTTTGATTTTGCGGGATTACAAGCTTCATTTCTTTTAATTTTTTTTTGCTAGCCTATAGTATTTTCGGGTTTTGTTTGTTAAATAGATTTATTTAGTTAATACATATATTAGTATTTCTTGGTTAAGGGGTTATTCATTATTTTCCATATTCTTTAGTTAGTAATTTCTTATTTACCTTATTATTTCGTTGGTTGTGGGTCTTACGTTAATTCTAAAAATAAGTTGAATTTTTTTTCTATACGAGAATACTTAGTTGTCACCGTATATAATATTACATATATTTTTTTTCATATCAATTTCGGCGCGGTCGATACAGTGTGGACTTGTCCTTACCTTTATAAATTAATTTTGAGTAATTCCGAGTAAAGAAAATGGATATTTTACACCTAAACGGTAGTGAACTTGAGGTGGAATGCGAGGTGCGAGGACTTTCCTCTCAGGATTCACAGGCCCTGGAAAAGTTGCAATCGTTACTAAAGTCTGAACGCGAAGGTCAAACACTAGCACCTGCCCGGATGCATACGAGAGCCTGCCAAAACCCGCAACGAGAAATTGTTCATTGCCATGATCGATTGATGCAGTTCAAGGAGGATATCGCCATGCTACCAAACTTCAACGTTGAAAAGCAACCTATAGCTGCCAGGAAAATCTGTTCCAAACTTTGGCATGTGAGAGGACGGTTGGAGCGTGCGATATCGTCACCAACTTATGGCGGGGAGGCCCAAAAACAATTAAATGCTTGTGTCCCTTTGATGACCGCGTTGGAGTCGTATTTGGAAAATGAAAATCTACTGAATACTTCGCTTGAGACCGCCAAAACTATAGTAATTGAGAAAGCTCCTGAAGAAAATCTCGTTCAAGTTTCGGAACCCACCAGAAATCCAGCAGGTGGCTTGGCCGTTTCATTTTCACCTGATCATGCCGTTCACCAATCACAAAATATACCGGATTCGTCGGCACATGTCGCTGCTTTGCAGCATCAAATCACTATGTTATCCGATCAGCTGCGGGCTATAACTAGTGCCACTCCGTCCGGTGGACTCGCTCCACCCGGTAGGCCAGAGGACCCTTTACCTCGATCATCACCCGTACCTACTTTTGGGGGTAGTCATGTTCCGAAAGGGCGTTCATCTCTGGAGCATGCTATCCCCACCGATGGCGCTTTCATTTCCAACCAGCCAGATACCTTACATAATAGTACGTTTCATTGTCAGCGCTCTGATTTTTTCCCTCGTCCGTATGGTGCAGCGAGCACTTTAACCCCTCCTACCCAAGGGTTTTCTGGTTACCGTTCCTTAGGGCGAAGCGGTATTTCTTTTTCTGGGTTATCGGCTGGTATCACTGTTGACATGTTTTTGTTCCAATTGGAAGTTATTGCCACTTCGATGTGCCTGCGCCCCGAAACCTTGTTAGTAGAAGTCAGCACAGTGTTGAAGGACGTTGCCCTACAGTGGTACTGGTTGTACCGCCGTCAGAATCCCTGTGCTACCTGGACAGACTTAAAACGAGATCTGGTAGAAAGATTTAAGGATCGTCGTACCGCTTTTGAAGTTCGTCGTGCCATCGAGAGCAGAAAGCAACAACCAAATGAAAACTTTCTTGATTTCTACCATTGCATGTGGGGTTTATCCTTACAATGTCAAACTCCGTATTCGGACGAAGAATTCATTCAGTTGTTGTTATCTAACATGAAGCCAGTCTTGCAGTTCCATCTCACCGACCGACAATTTTCGACCATAGGGGATCTAATTAAAAGCTGTACTGCTTGGGAAGATACTTTAAAGCGTTGTCCGGTCCGACCGGAATCCGCGACCTTCCCCAGACGTGTTGTCCACGAATTATCCGTGGATTCAACTGATGAAAGTGGGCTGCCGGGATTTTATCCAGACGTAGCGCCAACTGATGTCTCCACCGGGTATACGTTGGCTGCATTTCAGGGTCCGTCAGCGGGTCCGGTCGTCAGACCAAATAATCCAGTCAGAATACCAATAGTTAACAAGCCACCAGCGGTATCGCATGCAGCGACCGGAAATCCTCCTCTCGTCTGTTTTAACTGTCTTGATATTGGGCACACCTTTAAATATTGTCCTAAACCTATGGTTCGATATTTCTGTTTCCTTTGTGGATTACCTGATACTATTTCTCCGAATTGTCCTAGATGTGCGGGAAACCGATCGAGTGGCCAGTGGAGATCGGGCAACCGTGGGTCACAGAATACCGGAGCCCCAAGGAATGCGTTGGAGGATGCGGCCAGCAACACGGATCCGGAACTTCATCAGAGGCCTGCACTCTCTTGGAGAAGACCAGCGGAACAGCGAAAGTCTTCGTAGAGCCCGTTTGCTCCGAAAACAAATCTGGACCTGTTCCGTCTGGTTCCAACCAGGTGAGTGCGGGTTCTGCGGGACTCCCATCCATGCCAAAATGTCGAGCTGTCCCATCAGTTAATGTTAGGAACTCCATTTCACTAAATCCGTTCTTCCAACCTATTGCTTCTATGCCTTATACGTCACCTTATAATTCTACACCTAATTCGTCTTTACCTGCTATGTCATCTTTTTTCTCGTCAGTACCGGATATTTCGATTTCGGATATAACTTCCTCAGATTCAAGACCTTCCGTCAAACCTGTTTCTCCAACTCTACCAATCACAAAATCATTCAGTTCTCATCTAGTAAAATTCCCCGTTTCTAGCTTGTCCTCTGCTTCTCAGGTGCAAGCCCGATCTCGCAATTCTAGCCGTTTGCTGCGCTCCAAACGTTATTGGGAAAGGCGGAAGGGTATGCGATCTTTCGTCATATCTTCCATGCTCGGTGCTGAAACCAATGATCTACGGCCGTATGCCGAAGTCTTGGTTAATGATGTTCCATACCGAGGTCTTTTAGATAGCGGAGCTAGCGTAAGCGTGTTGGGTTGTGGATCGGAAAAACTGTTATCAAATCCGTTTGTAAAAATTCATTATTTTCCAACTAAGATCAAAACCGCCAGCGGACAATCACAGCCAGTGCTTGGGTATTTAAATGCTATGGTCCGATTCAATAACCTCGCTCATAACCTTACCTTATATTTAGTGCCATCATTAGAACAGCCGTTATACCTTGGAATTGACTTTTGGAATCGCTTTGGGATTGTTCCAAAAGTCTCTTCTTTGAGTATTTCTTCTTTAAGTGATGTCAACGATCTTGCTGATTCCCCTCCTGAGTCTAAATTCCACCTTCTGTCCGGTGAGGATCAGCATACGTTAAATGGCATCAAAGAACTCTTTCCTTCGAGCGCTAAATTGGGCCTAGGTCAAACTTCTTTGTTATTTCACTCGATTGATGTTGGATCCGCGAAACCAGTGAAACAGCGATTTTATTCTGTGTCTCCTGCCGTCCAGAAGCTCATGTATGACGAGTTGGATCGGATGTTGTCCTTGGGGGTCATCGAGGAATCACAAAGTTCCTGGTGCTCTCCAGTTACGCTCGTGCGTAAGGCTAATGGTAAAGTTCGTCTGTGCTTAGATGCTAGAGAACTGAACAAGGCCACCGTTAAGGATGCGTATCCGTTGCCTCTTATCAACGGATTGTTGGGTCGTTTGGATCAAACCAGATTTATATCTGCAATTGATTTAAAAGATGCCTTTTGGCAGATACCTCTCGACCCACAATCCCGCGATAAGACAGCGTTTACGGTACCTGGGCGGCCTTTGTATCAGTTCACCGTAATGCCCTTTGGGTTATGCAACGCTCCACAGACTCTTTGCCGCCTCATGCACCGAGTAATTCCTCACCGATTGCACGTTAAGGTCTTTGTGTACCTGGATGACCTCTTAGTCACATCCGCCACTCTGGATGAGCATTACCTCCTTTTAAAAGAAGTCGCTGGTTTACTAAAATTCGCTGGGTTAACCATCAATCTGGATAAGAGCCAATTTGTCCTTAAAGAAGTTAATTATTTGGGTTATGTGGTTGGACACGGTTGCCTCCGCACAAACCCAGAAAAGTGTAAAGCGATTGCAGAGTTTCCCGTTCCAAAAACCACCAAACAAATACGACGCTTTCTGGGAATGTGTTGATGGTACCGTCGGTTCATACCGAACTTTGCTACCTTGGCTGCCCCATTGACTGATCTTACAGGCAAATCGGGTAAATGTCCATGGTCCTCTGCTGCGGAATCCTCCTTTGTTGCTTTGAAAACCGCCTTGACCTCTGCTCCCGTGTTAGCTAACCCCGATTACAGTAAGCCCTTCTACATACAGTGCGATGCCAGTGCCGTCGGCGTAGGTAGCGTCTTGTTTCAAACAGATCCTGATGGGGCAGAGCATCCCATTGAGTTTATTTCGCATAAACTTAATGGGGCTCAGCGAAACTATTCAGTGACCGAGTTGGAGTGCTACGCCGCGGTACTCAGTGTGCAGAAGTTCCGGCCTTATGTAGAGGGGTATCCTTTTGTGATTTACACAGACCACGCTAGTCTACGCTGGCTGATGTCACAAAAGGATCTGTCGGGGCGCTTAGCCCGGTGGAGCCTCAAATTGCAAGCTTTCGACTTTCAAATTGGGTATAGAAAAGGGTCGGTAAATATAGTGCCCGACACTTTATCTCGAGCTTTTCCTGAAGAAACTTCTCCGGAGGAAGACGTTCGTCTAAATAAAAACATTGCGTCTCTTAATGTTCAATTTGAAAATTGTCGGTTTCATCCTGTCTCTTCCATAGAACTAGCGGACATCAATAGTTTACCAAAGTCTAAGTCTGTTCCTGTCTTGCATCTTGATTTGAATTCTCCTGCTTTTCACGATCCTGCTTATGTGGCACACATAGACCAAGTTCGTAAATTAAAAGACGGCGAACACAATTTCAAAATTCAAGACAACAAACTGTTAATTGATCCTTCGTATAGTGCGCGATATTTGGACACTGATCTTCCCGTTTATCGTCTGGTAGTACCATCTCCTCTTGTTGAAAATCTGATTGAGCAAGCTCATATTCCGCCCACATCTGCACATCTTGGTGGTAGTAAAACCCTCGAGCGGTTGCAAAGGCAATTTTTCTGGCCTCAAATGTCTCGTCAGGTTAAAGATTACGTGGCGAAATGTCAAGAATGCAAAAAGAATAAGGGCGTTAACTTTTCCACCCGTCCACCTATGGGAGCTGCGGTAGTGTCCACACGTCCTTTTCAAAAATTATACGTAGACTTTTTAGGACCTTATCCGAGATCGAAGCGTGGCAATACATGTATATTGATTGTTGTGGATCATTTCTCCAAGTATGTATTTATCAAGCCTCTGCGAGAAGCTTCCGCTGCTTTGATGTGTACGTATTTGGAAAATGAGGTTTTCCTGACATTCTCTGTTCCTGAAGTTATTACCTCAGATAATGGCAAACAGTTTATTTCACAGCTCTTTAAAAATTTGCTAGCTAAATATGGAGTTTCGCACATCCGCACACCTGTTTACTCTCCGCAGAGCAACTCTTCGGAGCGGGTGAATCGCACACTATTGGCTGCCATTAGGTCATATGTTGATGATCACGAACATAATGAGTGGGACAAGCATTTGCAAGAGATCGCAGCTGCCTTGCGCAACTCGATTCATGATACGCTGCATTATTCCCCTCATTATTTAGTTTTCGGTCAGCATATGTCGCTTCATGGTTCAGATTATGAATTACGGGCATTGCTCTGCGGAAAGGATTCCAGTGACGTCCACGGATGGTCCAAACCTGATCGGATGAACTTAGTACGGGATCCAATTCTTCATTACTTAAAAGTGGCGCATGATAAGGGAGCTCGACACTATAACCTGCGAAGCTCAAACCGTACTTTTCATGTAGGACAACCTGTATTCATACGATCCTTCGCTTTGAGTGACGCAGTTAACAAATTCTCCGCCAAATTGTCAGCAAAATTCAAACCAGCAGTAATTAGTTCGAAAGTTGGTTCGGTATCTTATAATGTGGAAGACTTAGCGGGTAAACCATTGGGGTTGTACCATGTCAAAGATATCCGAGCTTGATTTTATGTCTTTAATCTTGTGCCTGGCTTGAGACCTTTTCTCGGGTGTGGGTCGTCCCCACGTTTGTTACGACTGGCATACGTCTCCACTTGGACCAGTGACGATTTCCTTTTTTTTTTTTTTTTCCGAAAATTCCAAACGCTCAATAATTTGAAATTTTTCTTTAATTATAAAATACCATGACCACCATGGTGTTGTATATACATATGCTCTAATTCATGCTTCACCAAAATTCAAATTTAATACTCTCACCGATTGCTATGTAAAGATATTTTATTTTCCCCTGCATTTACTCGTTTTCTATATGGTCATGTACAAGCATACATTTTTTTTTGCGAGTTGGTATGTGTACATGTATTGGGTAGTGTGAGATGGAGTATTTATGATGCTGAAATGTTCAATCTCGAATATTCCATTTTTTCTTTCATTGGCTTGGATTAACGCGTGATATTTGCTCTGTGTGGGAAAACAAAAAAACCAATCGGTGGCTTAGACATGAGTCAGAGGCGACCGTACAACTAAGTATGTACGTGTGTTCGTCGTCGTTGTTTGTCTTACTCGTTGTGTTTGTGTACATAACAAGGAAAAAAAAAACATAAACATGAATAAAGATTTTACAACAATAATAAAAAATAAAAAAATAAAAAATTTTGATGTATATGTGCACAAATACGGCGAGCGGGACAGACAACGATGCGAAAGAAAGAAAAATAGGAGGGGGAAAAATTTTTCTGATTTTTTGTTTTTGATGTAAAATTTTTTTTTGATTTTTAGTCTAGTTTGAGTTTTGGTTGACAATAAGTCAATTTTTTTTTTCTATATAAAAAAAAAATAAAAAAAAGTCTAAGTTTGTATTTGAAAGAGGCTAGTTTTTGAGCTCGGTCGAGTGAGACCAGTTTTTATAAGTTTTGATTTATTTAGCCAATATGGCAATTTAATTAGTTTTTTTGATTTTTTTTGTCTTGAATGAAGACGGTGTATAATCATTTTTTTTGTAGTGCTAAGTTTTCTTAATAAAAGTATGTGACTTAGTCTGTATGGCCAAAAACATACATAAAACATTACAAGGCCAAGTTTTGGAAAAAAAAAAAACTTTATAGAATTGATAATTGTAATAAAAAAAAAAAATAAAAAAAAAGGGAATTGAATAAATAAAATTTTAGAATTGTTCTGTTTAATAGAATTGAAATAAATTTAACATATGATTAAATTTTCTGGTGTTGAATATAAGAGAAAATCTGTTGTTTTTGGTGGTACAACCGTGTAGGCCAACGAATTTTTATGTAATTTTTTGTTGGTTGGCTACGGTTAAAGTATGTTAAATTAAAAAATAAAAAATAAAAAAATAAAAAAATTATTAATAATAATATTAAATTCTTAATCACTGATTAAGCCGAACAAACTTTATTATGTATATTGTATATATTTTGTTTTTTTGAGTTGAATAATTAAAAGTTATAAACAAAACAATCTAAGTTATATATCTTTGATGTAATCATATTTTTTTTTGGTGTAAAATTTATTCTATCACATTTTTCTTTTGTGGCTGGTGATAACGGGTAGACATCATTTCTCTTCGCTCTCATTTAGCCACACAGTGAACAAACAAACAAACAGACAATATATACATATATAAGTATATAAATATATATACATTCTTTTGACGGTGAGGGCCACTGTTTTGGCTAGCGCGTGTCCAGTGTGCGGAAAGAAATTAAATAAAATAAAATAAACACTCAAATCAAAAGTTTCATAAAGCCATTTTTGTGAGGGGGATCCTGCGTCGGCGCTGTTTGCGGTGTGGTCGGACGGGCCATAAACAAGGTACCAAAATTGAGGAGGAAAACCAACTGTAATTTTTACAAATTTTGTTGTAACAGTTAGTTTTCCCCCAAGTATTTTTCTTATATATTATTTACTTATTTTGTGCGGTCATACTCACGATTCGTGGTGATGCACCGGTTTGGTGAAGGCCCCACACAGAGCAAAGATTCGTGATTATTTTTCTTTTGGTTAAAATTTTGAGTGTTTGCGTTTGAAGTTTCCGTTGTTCTTTTCATTTCGCTTAGGCTCGGTTGTCCGGTTTAGGTGTGGTTCGACCACATAGCGGTTCGTTTTCATTTCAGGTACTTTTGTGTTATTTTTTTTTGATTTTGATTTTTTTTGTACAGTGAATAGTGAAAGTGAAATTTTAACATAACGTAGAATCAGTTTTAACGTAATTTAACTTGCCTAATTTTCAATTTTTTTCACTTTTACCGTAACAATTTTTTTTTTCTTAGAATTTTTTAACTGTCGTGTGCTAAGCCGCACCATGTGCGCGTAAATAAATAATTGATCGGGTGATGTGAGGTGGGGTCATGCGAAGGGTCGGCCTTTTTCCACCCTTTTCCGTGCGTGCCGTTCGTTCCTCCAGGACAGGCTGTGCTGGAGGGCGGCACGCCACATGAGTTGATCGCGTCGGGGTGACGGTCTCGTTCCGGGGGATTGTCGCTGGGATTGTCATGCGGGCGTCCCTCCTTCATAAATGGCATCGGTGGCCGTCGCGACTGGGAAACAGCATCCCAGTAGGCGGGCCGATGAGGGGAGGCCCGTGTGGCAGTCACGGCGGTAGTCGCCTGGGATTGAGACTGTCACTCCGGATCGATCACTCCCGGTTTATCATTTTTTTTTTGCCGCTGAGGCCGTGGCAACTTAATTTTTAATTTCCATTTGTCCCTCCAATTTTATTTTCATGCGGTTATTCAAGCATGAGTGTATGTGTGAGAATCCCCACGCCGCACCGTGAGCTCTAGCCAGCTACTATACCGCATCAGACCACTACTCTCATGTCTGTTAACGTAATCCCTTGGGGATTGCGTTACAATATTTGTATTTGTTTTTATTTTTATTTTTATTTTTATTTATATTTTCATTTTCATTTTTATTTTTATTTTGAACTTTATTTTTGTTTTTATTTTTATTTATTTTTAGCTTTATCTGTATTTGAATTTTAGATGGAGATATGTTTTATTACTTTTGAATTTTGAATATAAGTTTTTCAATGGATAGAAATCTGCTTATAAATGTTTGCATTTATAAGCACACAGCGTAAGGAAACCTGAAGACTCTAGAAATTTTTTGATTAATTGATTAATTGAGATGTATGAGTAAGCCTAAGCAAGATTTCCGCATTACGCCTGGTCCACAATACACCCTTTTCCATAGAAGAAGAGCGAAAGAAAGAAATGTTAGTATTAGAGACTCCACCTGGTTTCAGCCACCTATGCAGTCGATTGTTGGTAAGTCTGTTAGTAATTTTTTTTTCTTGGTAAATTATTTAAGCACAAGAAAACACAATCTCCTATTACAGCGGGGCCTATTAGAGCCGCAAGTGCGAAATTTTAATTAATAAATTTTGTTTTCCACCGGCGGTTTGGGGGGCGAGATTTCATTGCATCGCCATCGCCATCACATCCCCATTCGCCGTCACCCAAATTTGTATCAACCATAGCAAATTCTGCCTAACATTGTTGTGGTAGTTGTTGCGCCTCTTTCTTCTCGTCTACTCGCCCCCCCCCATCCTTAAGCCTATGGCCATTTTTTTTTGGATTAAATTTGGGGGGTTGCAATTTTGCTACCACCGAGTTAACATTTAAATAATTTACTTATTACTTGTGTGAAAACTTGAATCAGCAGTTTAAATCTTTTTCATTTTTTTTTTTAATTATTGTGATGTGAAAAATAAGTGAAATCGTGATGTTATCAGCTCCGCCTCAAGTAAAAAAGGCTGGGCCAAATCAGCAGACAGTAATGTCCACCTGCGATTTGCCACCGAACGTCACGACCTCAGCTATCTCACTAAGCTAGCCAGCGTTGAACTAACGCATGGTAATAGGTATTCTTGCTTGGTTGCTGAGACGTCTGATAAGAACAGATCCACTCGAACTGTTGAACCTGTTAACCTGTAAATTTAATTCGATATATACATAAAAGAATAGTCTAAATTAATTAAATTGTGAGCTCTAACAATAAGTATTAACATTGGTTAAGACTTAAAATATGTAATAATTTTAGCTTAAGATTTGATTACTTCTTGTAAGTTTCTTATGTAGAAAGATTCAAGAATAAAGCCATTGGCAACATTAAAAAAAACAAAAAAAAAAATTAAATTTGGATTGGAGCAGGAGGTACCGCAATTTAAATTTAGAATTATTTGAATTATGTTTTGATTTTAAAACTTTTGACACAGGAGGATCGGGTTTATAGTTAACTCCAAATTGATGTGTGGATGTTCAAATATCTGATAAATAATATTCTCAAACTTAAGAGAATATGTCGTCTTTGAAATTGTAACCAAATGCAAATCAAAAATTTGTTTCATATATATTCATTTTATAGCAATTACAACCTTATGAGTCCTATGTATATATTGCTACCTATTTTTAATTTATGTTTTAGCAAATATTTTATTTGGTTTCCCAAATATTTTTAATTGTTTTACTTGAATAATGAAATTCGACTTTTATAGCTTAAAATTTGATACAGGAAAATTATTTGTCAAGTCACACTTCAAATTTAAGCCAAAAAATATTTGTTTTGTTTAAGTTTTACTTTCACCTAAAGTCCGCTTAATTTATAGCACATTATTTGACTTCTTCTGGAAAACAAATTTAATGATTATTGTCAAAATTGAAATAATCCATGTTAAATGTATAAGCCTAACATTTGGAAAACTTATGTTAACGAATTTTTTGAAATTTCAATGGACCACATAAGAGTTAAAATATGTATTTCACTTTTTATAACGTATAAATCCTCAGCCTCATAATAAGGATACTAATAAGGATACTTCATCTGATCCAGTTAATAGTCAACGAAATTAACAAGATTTTTAGCTTTCATTTCAGTTTAATTTATCCAGACGAATTATAAAATATAATTAATTAACTTAACAATAGATTTTTAAAGAAGAGATCAGTAAATACTCCTTTTTGGCCTTTATTTAAACAGTTGAAAGTATTTCCATTACGCTACCTGTTTGTTTTTAAGGTGGCGTTAACGATATTTTTTGTTATTAGTGTAGTAAACATATTTTAAATTAGATTCCCGAAGACATTTTCATCATATTTTTGGTACTTTTCCACAAACTCATCGGCTTCGATTGTGTTGCGAGTTTCACAACCTGTGTTGCTTCGCAATAATGTATTTATTTTTTATGTATTTTCCGACTGTTTCATGTTTCATGTTTCATTTTCTATATGATACACACTACTTCTTCAAACTGGATGCTGCTTTTGGTAGGGATTCTGTGTTAGCTCCGTTACATTTTTTGATGTTCCGCTGGTGTGTCACCCTCATCCCTGGTAGTCCTGAGTGTATCCATTGAATTATAATATTATTTGTATAGTGTTGCTTTGCCAAAGTTAAAGTTCCTATTCAAAATAAGTTGTTTCTGGGTATTATTAAGTTCTTTATTTTACTCCTTAGTGTTTATGTTTGGATTAATTGAGAATCCCTTCGCTACTTTTACTACGTGGGTGTAAAATTTGAATGTGAATCTTTAATTGAACGTGTCTTATGCAAATGTATGCCTTGTTGAATTTTTCCAATTAGTTTCTAACTGATTTTTATTTGTTGACGGTTTTAATGTTTTTCATTATCTTTTTTGGTTTAGTTTTGTTTGTTTTTATCGTATTGCCTATCATTGTTTTATTCATCAGATTTCTGTTGCCGGTAAGAAGTTCTTTATCCGAAAATACCTTCTCCACAATAATGTGAATCCTATAAAATAAATAAAGTACATACCTAAAATTTGAAAAGTTTATTAGCAAAAATAACCTCTTGGATTATCTTGCACAAAATCTCGCAAATTTTCACGCCAGGCGCAAATTAAATTAAAACATATAAAATAAATTAATGGAACGGTTTTAGTCTATATGTGTTAGTATAATCTACAAACCTATAAGGATTAGAGGACAAAATATTTTAATCACCTAAATTGAACAATTTATACACACAAATAAGTCCCAATCACTATACTTTCTTATCACCCGGTCGAAAAACATAAATATATCTCCCCACCAACTAAATGGTAACAGTAGTGTGACACCATGTTACACACTTAGCACAGAGTAGAGAGCATCAACAGAAACACACACCGAAAAAAAAATTGAAACCAATAAAAAGCGATAAAATAAAGTGATTGTGGGTGTTATTTTGTGTTATTTTATTAGATTATTTCATCATTTTAGATTTTCCATGGGATTTTTCGTATTTTCATTCTGTTATCCTAAATTTATCCATGTTAGAATCATTTTTCGTGTGTCTGTATATGTGTGTATTTGTGTGCTGTGCAAAATAATAATAACTTAAACTTACAACAACAACAATAGTATCATATATGTATGTGGGTAATGATTTGAGAATAAAAATTTATAATAATTTGTCTTCATTTATTTTGAGCTTTTCTTTTGACTTTCATTTTTTTTCTCTGGTCGGTTTTTTTTTTGTTGTGTTTTAATATAAATTACTTACTCATGTCGTATTTATATTGTTAATATGATTTTTGTGTTGTGTATAGATGTTATTATGGGATGGATTTAGCAAAATTTGTCTTAATAGAATTGCATTATCATCATATTTATGGTACGCCTAAATGTCATTGTCTTATACACATAATATATAATGATAAGACTGGGTATGTAATGTACAAAATAGAGCTGGAAAGTTTGAATAATGAAATTAATTTGGCATTGACCTTATCACCATTCCCAATATTATGAACAAGGTTTAAGTTTTAGCGATAATATGTATTCGATAATTTTATTTTAGGTAACATATTTCCCACATACTCCTATTATACCTTTCTCATAAAGTTTACGGTGTATATCAAATATTGACAGAGCAATCTGTGATAAAATGCTTAAGTTAAACAATATATGTATATTTTAAACAAAATTAAGTATCATCACTTTCCAAAACTAAATCTCATTTGGCATTCAATCTATTTGCACAGACACACACACCTCCATATATGCACTTACATACACAAAAAAAAGCATTTCTTTTTTTTGTGAGCTTTTTTCCAAACGAAAGAGTTTTGATAAAAACTTCGATTATCTCTGATAATCAAATTACATTAAATAGGAAAAAAATTAAAAAGCAAACTTTACTTATGTAAATTTTCCATACACACAAAAAAAAAGTTTATTATCTAGAAAAAAAAAAGAAACTTTTATTATGAACATGAAAACTTTAAGTTTAAAAACTAATAAAAAAAAAAATATTAATTTTTATTCTAAAATAAAATAAAAAACCAAAAAACTTTAGTTATTTATTTTTATGTATTTTGGTTTTTTTATTTTATAGTTTTACTTGTGCTTTTCGAAAACCGAATTTGATTGATTTTGTACTTATTTTGTTTGCCATCTTGTCTATTTACGATACCATTATATTATTAGTATGATGATGGTCGTTTCTATTCAAATAAATTTTATGAATCATTGGTAACTTGGGGAGAAGTATATTTTGAACTATTAGCATTAGCATAAATATTATAAGAGTTTGTAGATAATTTAAAATTTAACAATTGCGGTTGGGTCAAGCAAACATTTGAATTAACAAATTTTTCGTGGAGTATTTCCAAGGTATAAATTTGAGTATCATAATAATTGTTACCTAATAACTGTATAGATTTAGAAGATTACGTCAGACTCTTGAAGCAGACAGCTGAAGAATGTTTAAAGTTCGAATATTAGTGGGAATTGCCAAGTAAATTATATGGCTTATCTATTTAGTTCGTATGATCTGGTGGAATATTTAATCTACTATAGAGCTTTCTCCAACTTAATCGGCTACAAAAAAATTGTATTTTGCAAATGTCGACTATTTTCTGTATATTTCATACCAAAGTAGTGAGGTCATTCCAAATGTATATTATTGATGAATGATCACATCAGTTATCCCGAAAATATTGAAATTGTCTATAGCTCTGGTACAATTACTAATTTTACCAAATAATCAATTTCAGATAATGTTAAAGCAACGCAACCTAAATTTGTGAATATAAAATAACAAACTTCTCGATAAGTGTCGGACTTCAAATTAACCTCATAAGTTCAGATGTAAAAGACATAGAATATTATTCACTTGGCTCTGTACATGACAACTCGAGAAAATTTATTGTCTTTGATGTTCTCTCAATGACGTCTATCGAAGAAATTCCATCTGGCCCTAACTAACACGAAATCAAAGATGACATAATCAAAATTATTATATTACGTAACAACGATGACATTAACAAAATAAAATCCCAAATCATAAAATTTTACAAAAGCAAATTAACTCAAAATATAAAATTGCTCTTTAGAGCTCTTTATTTTTGCAGATTTAAGGCTTGCAGGCTTGAGCTTTTAATCCCAATTCGGGATCATTATCAAAAGCATAATGAAAATTATTTTCAAAATGAGTTCCTTTTTATATAAAAATTCGACATAAAACAATCAAACATTTATTACTAAAAACCGATTTTTCATGGAAACGCAAAGCCTAAATTTGTTTTCGGGGTGATCAATGAAGAAATTGCAGCTGCAATAAATGATACTCGATTCACGAAAACGAATCTAATGTCATTAAGCCGTGCTCTTCAAGATGGTCTACCCAGCAATATTTTTTAAGAATTTTATCATAGAGCAGTTTCAACGTTCAATTACCATTTCGATAAAATTAAGGTGAGACAAAAAACAAAATTTGATAAGATTATGCGAGAAAATTTAAATTAAATAACAAACGGTTTATTTTGTACTAGTGATAAATGGCTAGTCAATATTTTCAACATCGATCTACCTACCTACCTATGCAAAATTTGTATTAAGTTTAGGAAATACTTTTTGCCCACCTACCATTGGTACTGCGGTGCCTTTTTTCAAAATTATTTCAGACGTTGAATGGCCATTTTTAATTTAGAAGACAACGATCGTATTCATATTCGAAACAATTTTATAAATATTTTGACAAATTACAAAAACAGCACAAACATGCAAAATTTGACACCAAAAGAAAAGAGAATTATGACATACGTAAAGCGAATACGTTTTTGATAGACAATCCGAACATTTTAGTGACAAAAGCAGACAAAGGAAACGTAACTGTTTTGACATTACGGACGGACAACACGGAAAAAATATATGACTTACTCCATGACACCTCGACAGATAAAAATTAACTCAGTAGTAGAAGAATGGGAGGAATTTGGCAATATCGATTTGGTGACAAAGAAGAAACTTACAAATTATACAGCAGTGATTCCAAAATTATATGGGTTATCAAAAATTAATAAAAATATTAAAATAATCCCAATGTATCTTACAGACCAATTATAGCCCGACATACTGGTTATCATCGTTTTTAGGCAATATTATTAAACCAAGTTTAGGAAAATCAAATACATTTATTCTAAATTCTGAAGATTTAAAAAACAAAATCTTTATTTACAAATGTTGATAGTCAAATTGTACGAAATATCATCAGTTTATATTGGAGAAATATAAAGAAGAATTCTAAATCTAAATTAAGAAATATTCAATTTTTTACTGCTTCAGATATCGTTTTAAACAATTTGGAATTTTCATTTGATAATAAAATTTATAAACAAACTTTTGGCTCACCTATGGGTTCTCCCATAAATCCCATATTAGCAAATTTAGTAATGGAAAATTTAGAAAATTCAGTGTTGAACTCTTAAGACTTTCAACCTTTATTCTACTTTAGATTTGTGGACGACCTAACTACTGTGTTACCGATAGATAAAATCGATTTTATTTTAGAAGCGTTTAATTCAGCAAATAATAGAATAAAATTTACTTTAGAAAAAGAAATGGATAACAAAATTTCTTTTTTGGACATTTTGTTAATTCACATTTTGTTTTTCAGGTATCATAAAGATACCTGGGCCCTATTGCACCAACTACTTATCACTTATTACTTATCAACTTATCATAATTTTTGATAATTTTCTGTTGTACCAAATTGAAATTTGATAAGTATTTAATTGAGTTATGTTTAGTGATAACCACTCACTTATCAAAATTAAGTTGCACCAATTTGCGAAATGATAAATGATAAGTAATATTTTGATAAGCGATAAGTTCGAGGTTTTTGATAATTTTTTCGTAGCAATACATGTAAAAATGTGTGTTCAAGTGTATAATAACTTTAATTTCAAAATTTATACCGCTATTTTATTGTAATATAATAAGTTATAATATTAAGTCAAAGTAAGAACAATTTCATTTTGTTTGATTTATCATAGAGGTAAGACAGTTGTTTTTCGATATTTTAAAATTAATATAAAACTATCAAACATAGGTTTTATATCAACTTTAGTTAACAAAAACCGAAATTTATTAAACGAAAAAATAATTTGTATAAATAAATACGTCGGTTCGAAAGATTATTCGAGGATGAAAACGAGAGAAGAAATCCTGTAGTGAAAGCTAGAACCAAATATTCTCTGGACTCGCGAGTGATAAAATATTTTCGTTTGTCACATGAACAAACATAGCAGCTACTAACAACACTGCATTCGTTAGGAATATCCAGGATAGAAGTTTCTTGAGATGGGTGGTTACTCTCAGGTAGCTGGTTGCTTCGATGGAACACTGATTAATATAGATGCACCTACGGTCAATTAAGAACACTTTGCGAATCGACATGGAAAACATTACTGAATGCAATGATGGTGTGTGGCCCAGACCGTAGCTTTTATACAGTAAATTCAAATTGGCCAGGTAGTGTCCATGACTCCATAGTATTGCCATATACAATGCTATTTAGCAATTTTGAGTCTTGTTTTCGCCCGTTAACCGGTGCTGTGATTTTGGGTGACAGTGCTTCCCCTTAAAGATTGGCTTATCCCAACAATGCGAAGAAATCCGGATGATGCAAAAGAGCAAGGATTTAATCGTGCTCATAAGCGGACGAGACGAATAGTGGAAAATCATTTTGGTTTGGATATGACGATTACAATTTTTGTATAGTTAAATTCAATTTATTTGTTAATAGGAATTCTCTTAATTCATTTGTTATGAAAATAAATTGTTTACAGTTAAGTACTGCTGAAAAATTATTTACAGTTAGAAAAGATAATTTATTTTAAAAGCAACAAAAGAAAAGTTTTACAATTGATTCTAAACATTGAAATAAGAACTCTCAATTGAGAAAGGTTTCTCTTCATGTATTATTATATACATGCAAAATTGTTGTTGTTATTAAATCACACAATAACAATATTTAAATTGTTTTGCAATATAGGTACAAAACCATTGTTTTACAAATAAAATGTGCGGAAAGCACATTATTTTGCAAACACTATCACATTTATAGTATTTCTGTATAGATCATTACAACTTATCATAAAAATTTGATAATTCGTCAATTGATAAGTTATATAATATAAGATGATTTGATAAGTTTTCAAATAGATAAGTGAGTGAGATTTTGTTATTTTTGGTGAAACACTTATCACTTATCATTATCAAAGAAACTAACTTATGATAAGTTGATAAGTAATAAGTGATAAGTAGTTGGTGCAATAGGGCCCTGGTCAGGAAGATATATAAATTTTCACGCTTGGCTCCCCATCACTTATAAAATTAACACTATACAAATTTTAACCCAACAAATTTTAAAGCTTTTCGATACTAAATTTCACAAATAAAATTTAAAAATTCTAAAAGATACATTGGTGCTTAACCAATATCCTGAAAAATAATTAAACAATGTAATTTGGAAAATAAGAAATGTTCATAGAAATACGATATCTAGACCAGCAAATGAAATGACAAACTTTTTGGCCATTCCAAATATAAAAAACCTTAATGAAAAAATAAAACGTCTGTTCCAAAATTATAATTTCAAAATTGTGAGATGTGCAGCCACAACAATAAATGTGGTTTACCAGGTTCGTTGTAGTTGCAAGGCTACGTATACTGGAGAGGCAAAGCAATTTTTGGGAAAAAAGAATTTATCAACACAGATATGACACCAGCAAAGATCTAAATTCAAATATTAGCGCACTTACACGGCATTTGAAAAATACAAAGCATTCAATCAATTTAGATAACGTCAAAATTCTCGATAAACTAACCAAGTTTAGGAAAAGATCGATTTTGGAAATATTATATATTAAATCAAGAACAAATTCGATTAATATTGTGGAAGATTATGCTTATATTGGCAACTCGTATGATGTATTTATATAATTTTTTGTCTCATACTCAATTTATTTTTATTTAATGGTACAACCTTTCTACATGGAATAGCTTTAGCCAAGAAAAAAATTATCTAGGCTTTGCGTTTCCATGAAATATTGGTTTTTAGTAGGTTTGGTTAGGTTAGGTTAAAGTGGCTGCTTAGGCACACTTAGACCGGTGACGGTCCATTGTGATACCACAGAATATATCCCTTTTACCCCTCTTGGGACCATTTCGAGCTACTTATGTAGTATAGGACGTCCCGCACTTTAATGTTTTCGAGATCCGAGAGGCAGTCCATCCTGAACTTACCTAAGGGTTTGTGCCTTCTGAGAGCCAATGCTGGACAAGAGCAAAGGAAGTGGATCAACGTCTCTTCCTCCTACACGTCCAAGCAGCTTCTGCAGAAGTCATTTGCCTCCAGACCCGGCCTTCTCGCATGTTCTCCAAAAAGGCAGTGTCCCGTGAGAATTCCTACGACTGTTCTTAATTCACATCTGCGTAGGGATATTAATGCCCTAGTGCGCCCCAAGTCCAGCTTTGGCCAAACTTGTCTTGCAACTGTACAGGTGAGGGTGTTAGACCATCTTTCCCCCGCTGAGTATAGCTCCTGATCCCCTAGTGCTTGTCTCAGTGCTGTGATAGGTCTTCCCAGACTGGCCCTTGCCGGTTGCAGCTGGAGAGTCGTACCATGCCTAGCAAGTTCATCCGCCCTGCAGTTCTCCATGACGCCCGAGTGACCTGGGACCCAGATTTTCTGGATATTGAAATGCTTACCCATCTCATTTAGAGATGAGTGGCAACTCAACGCCACCCGTGACGCCAAAGACACCGATTCTAACGACCGTATCGCCGCTTGACTGTCTACATAGATTGTGATATCATCTAAGGATACCACATTATGCTTCAACGACGTCGTGACCTCCTCAATCGCTACAACTTCAGCTTGGTATACGCTGCAGTAATCAGGGAGACAAATAGAAATGTTTACATTTATGTTGTCACAGAATACTCCAGCTCCAACTTTGTCGTCTAGCTTGGAGCCATCTGTGAAGAATTGCAACGCTTCGGTTTCCGATAACGGTCTATCCCTCCAGGATTCCGTTAAAGAGAAGGAGGTCCGAAATTGCTTCTCGAAGCGTGGAGTATGTTTAATGAAGTCAAGATTTGCCAGCTCATCCTTCTACGACCTAACGATGGTAGAGTGTCCTGTACTAAGACACCACCACTGAGAGACGACTGCCGTAAGTCGTACAGCCGTATTTGCCGCCATCTGTTTGCCAAAAATGTCGACCGGAAGAAAGTGCAACATAACCTCTAAGGCACTTGTCGATGTCGAACTCAATGCCCCGCTAACAAGCATACAGGCCGTTCTCTGCACTCTCTCAATCTTACTTTTATAAGTTACCTTGTCCAGAGCTGGCCACCAAAGACCCACTCCGTACATGAGTACAGGTTTCACTACAGCGGTGTAGAGCCAGTGTACTAGCTCCGGCTTCAGACCCCATCCATGACCAATAGCGTTCCTACCGGAGTACAAAGCTATAGTAGCTTTGTTTATTCTCTCCAACATGTTGGGCTTCCAACTTAGCTTGCTGTCCAAGATAATGGCCAGATATCTAGCCCTATCAGTAAAAGAAAGTCTCGTGCCATTTAAGGTAGGAGGGACAACTACCGGGATTTTGTATTTCTTAGTGAAGAGTACCAGCTCTGTCTTGGACGGGTTAATACCAAGTCCACAATTGCCAGCCCATTTCGTAACGATGGTAAGCCCATTCTGCAATATGTCTACAATCGTGCCCAGGAATGCCCCGGTAACTGCTAAAGCTACGTCGTCTGCGTAAGCGATAACTTTAATACCCTCTCTCTCCAATTCTAGTAGTAACCCGTTTACCACTATGTTCCAGAGAAGAGGGGACAGAACCCCCTGCGGAGTTTTCGTAGTTACTCGCCTCTTGATGGTGGAGTCCCCCAACTTCGAGCTAACAATCCTGCTTCCCAGAATATAATTGATTAACCTTCTCAGAGGAACGTCCACGTACAAATATGACAATTCCTCCATGATTGCCTCCGCTTTCACATTATTAAAGGCGCCCTCTATATCCAGGAAGGCCACCAAATAGAATTCCTTCGAATTAATGAATTTCTCAATTGTACACACCAAGGCGTGCAAAGCAGTTTCCACAGATCTACCCTTTGTGTTCGCATGCTGAGACGGTGCCCACTTCCTGGCACCTATTTTATCTCTGATTTATACATCCAGCAGCCTTTCCAAGTTTTTCAAAAGAAAGGATGATAGAGTTATTGGTCTTAGGTCCTTAGGGTAGATGAGAGTTTTTCCCCGCTTTCGGTATGAACACCAAATTGACCTCCGTCCAGTACCTAGGGATATAGCCCAGCTTCAAACACCCTTTGAATATAGCTTCCAGGTAGGGAAGAATAATTACTGAGTTGTTTTGAATTTCCGATGGTATAATTTGATCCGGAACAGCCGATTTAAATGGTTTTAAACCCCTCACTGCCCATAGGACCCGTTTCCTGGTTACGATATCATCTGTGAACACTGACAGTGATTCCTGATGATTGCTATGCACCAACAGGTCTTCAAAGCATGTTACGGTATGGATATAACAACTATCACATACGTAAGCATAAAACACATTACGTGTTTGTTAGTGATTAAAAACGGAATATTTTCCCTGTAAACCAGAGGAATTTGGTTTAGCCTGAGCTCAGTCTTCTGAGGTAAAATTTGGTCGTGGGTATTCCGTTTTCAAAACCACTCTAAAATATCTCGGAAAATAACCAAAACACATAACATCCGATCTCGATCAGCTACATCTCAATGACCCATCCCCCATTCTAAATTTCCTCGCTGATAGTCAAGCCAAAATCAAAATCAACGGAAAAAAAAATCAAAGTGTGAGAGAAAAATCATAAATTATCGTCAAAAAAAAAAGACATGCGATGATGCGAAAACGAAAACACTATGGTGAAAATTTACAGAAATTTAGAAATAATTTTGTAAATTGAAATTTTAAATAATTTAAGAATGAGAAAAAAAAATAAAAATCTTAGCTGCTTTTCCGTTTACGAGAATTGGGCTGTCCTTGCTGTTGAAACTATTATATAAGCTGATGCTCTCACTCGATGAATTTGAAATTTTCTGGTACCATAACCATGATAAAAGTAAACACCACTGTGGTAGGTGTTAAATAAAGTTGATAGTAGGTTAAGGTACTGTTGTTGATCGTACTGCTCGAAACAGCTCGTTTTCATAAATTATAACTCCAACCCGTGATCGTTGCTTGTTTATGTTATTTGACAACGGTATGCGGTTTGTTGTAATCGGTCGCATACATCTGAGCAGCGGTATTGCAGGTACCTTGTACGATGCTTCTTCGTATTAGATTTTTAATAGATAATCTCTCAACAAAAAAAAAAATTCACCGGTTCACTGACATATACGCTTGCGCCGAAATAATGGCGTGTATTGCACTAATTCCACCAAGGAAAATCGTCTTTAATGCACTTTAAGGCACAAAATAAAACTCATTCATCAATTAAAACACTATTGTTTTTTTTCTTATTATTTTTTTTTTTATTCAAAGCGCACAATTTTTTTTTTGTATGCACTTAAAAAAAATAATTCTTTTACAATTTTAACAAAAAAGAATCAAATTGAATATTACAATCAAAATTATTTATATATCCTGACGAATTATTCATTATTATTATTTCAAACTTTACAATATTTTATCATTTTTATTTGGGTTATATTTACACCACCATGTTTTTTCTTTTTTTTCTTTGTGATAACCAATTTGTTGTTATCAGACAAAAATCACGACCCGACTGACTAAAAAAAATGATTTTTCAATAAATTCATTTGACAACAAAAAAACATCTCCCCCCCACTTTTGATGCACCCGCTTATTCTCAATAAAGCAGAGAAAAATAAAACCAACCGGGATAAACCGTTGAATGGCCCAATACATATATCGCAACGCGGTGATCATCATCATTAATGATCAAGAGGAGAAAAATTATTACGTTAACACCTAGTAACAATTTATAAATTAAATTGTTACAAGCACCCTGGGAAGGGTGTCTCGAAGAGAAGCTCCAGAGATTCTCCACTAGAAGCTGTCCAAGATCCGTCCGGTTTTATCAAAACATTGGGACTAGCTGTACTTTTGGAAAGAATCTTCCTAAGGCGGCAGGTTTCGGAAACCTCTTCCATTTTATCACAGAAGATTCTCCAAGACCTCCTTTGTGCCTTTCTTAATTCTTTCTTATAAATTCCGAGTTTCTCCTTATAGGAGTCCCAATCCTAAACCTCCCTTGTATTTGTGGCTCTATAAAAAGCTGTTCTACAAGCCTTACGATAAGTTCCCAGTTCCCTGGACCAGCATACTGGTTTTTGCCTACCTCTAGGCTTAACCAGTGGGCAGGCAGCACGAAAGGATCGGTTGCATGCACTAGTAACGCTAGCCACCATGTCCTCCAGCTCCCCAACGGTCGTCGGGAGCTCAAGAGCCCTCTACGGCAACGAATCCTGCAGTAATTCCACATATTTGCTCCAGTTAGTCCTTCTAGGGTTCCTGAAGGCTTCCTGGGTAGCAGGGTGAATATCGAGGCTATAGGTTAAATATCGATGATCAGAAAAGGAGTGTTCCTTATCCACCCTCCAATTTTTGACCATATGAAGAATATTATTAGAGGCAGGGGTCACATCTAGAACCTCCTGCCTGTTAGTAGTCATAAATGTGGGTTGCCGCCCAATATTACACACTAAAAGGTCAGTACTCATCAAATAATCAAAAAGTGACTCACCCCTTTCATTAATGTCCGTGCTTCCCCAGATAGTGTGATGCGCATTAGCATCAACTCCCAGTACCACACCAACCTTTGACTGTTTCACTTCACCGATCAGCTCCTTTAGCTTATCCGGAGGAACCCCCTTCTTCCGGTCCATGTAGGCTGAAACTAGCCAGAATCTACAAGTGCCTACTTTCAGGCGAACTGCAGTAGTGTCACCATTGCTGTATTGAGAGAGAAGGAAAAGATTAATATTATTTTTCCTATTTCTATTTATCGAATTTCATAGAACTAATTATGGCTATAACGAACCGACGGCTTCAATGGCCAGAATTTTCAATGATTATTATCATTTGTTTCATTTTGAAAAATCGAGAAAATGCTTTCGGTACGAAATTCGTAGTTGCAATTTTTGGTTTTATAATATTTTTGACATATATTCCGGATTGTACAAATTTTAATTATTATATTATATTATGTAGTTACTATTCATTAAGTTGTTTTTTTTAACTGTAGAATAGATTTTTTGTAAATAAATAAATAAATACAAGATCTGATCTTTCCAGACTTACTAGAGGATACAGTTTTGTACCCCTTGGTTCTGAGGCCACAGATCCTGTTGTTATTAATCCAAGATTCTTGGATTAGTATCACATCCTCACCCGAACTAGCCAGCCTGAGGAGTAGAGCTGCCGAATCAGCCTTAGAATGGTGAAGGTTAATTTGAATTATCCTAACCATAACCTTTTAACCTTTACCTACCTCTATGGTATATTCCTGCTACCGCAGGAATATTATTTGTCGGTATTTTGGGATGCGCTCTCCGTCTGGCCATGTTACCGACATCCTCCTCCATCAGTAAACCAACGCCTTCGCTTATGTGGTTTTCCTCATCTTCCAAGTGAATCCTTGCCCTACCGAGGTCGTCGGATTCACTCTCCCCCCTACCCTCAGCTTCTCCCCCATGCTGCTGGTACCCCCTTCAGGCCTGGACGGGTTGCCACCATCCTCCGGTTGGCCTCCAGTACGCGCTTCCGCCCCATTCTTTTCATAAACGTTGAGAGTAATTGGCCCGAATCCAAAGTCAATTACTCCCTTTGTTTTGTGAAGGAGGGCAAGGGACTGCTTATTTATTACCATAATTGATAATTTCAAGCCCCCGTTCGCCTCCTTCTGCTTGACGATCTTCCAGTTTCCAGTCGGAAGATTCGGGTTCCTGGCCTGAATGATTTTCGAAGCCTCGTTAGGGCTAGCCGGTTCGGATGGCAGACATACGCGTGCCCTCGGCCTGCTGGGATTTTTTTCCTGGCTAACTGTCGCCAGCTTTGCGCCTGGCCACACCTCCCCTACTTTGGTTATAGCCTTTTATATAGATCCACAGATCTAGAGTCCGAGCCTGTTGTCAACTTCACACGCCCTTGATACCATCCAGCATCTCTGCAGGATAGAAGTGGTCCTGTATTTTCTCCCAGCACCTTTAAAAAGACGAGGTTGAGTGCAATATACACCAACCTCCATTTTTCCGCCGTGATGCTCCCATTTTCTTGATTTTTGTCATTTACGGCTAGCATCAACACATGCTCCCTCAGGACATCGCTGAACAGCATTGTCCCTAAGATAGAGCTCGGCTTCGTGTGGGTCAGCAACCTTGCCCTCTTGCTGTCGACTACTTCTACCTCGTCCTATGACCGCTGTCTTTTCGACACATGGGCCCTTTCCGAGCTTCCGCAGCCCACAGTGCTCCTTGTCCAAGCTACTGATGTTTTTTGTTTTTCCGTGCGATGCCCCTCGGGAGTCCCAGTCCACTTTTTAAGAATTCGGAATGCCGAGCGGCGATTTCTGTAACTCCTTTTCGCCGGAGGAATATCTCTCGTCCCACTTTCCTGTGCTGCGTCGGTACCGCTCACCCCCCGGCAATAGTGCCCTAGAGTCAACCACGTTTGCAACCTTTGAGGCCCCACCCGTCTGGTTCTAGGTCCCTCCCTTCGCTGATACCGGCTTTTGAGGAGAGCCGGTGCCCTTGGTTTTTTTATTGTTAGATCCTGCCATTTTGATTCCCACGAGTATCGGAGAAATAAAGGTCCGCCTGCGCAGAGATCCGTATACACAGGAAAGGCTAATTACAACTGGAGGTTGCCAGGTATCCAGACGGCTCCGTTAGCGACTGGGCTTTGTTAAATTGGCCCCAGCCTAGTTGATCATCAGCACGGGTCGCTTAACACCTTAATCCAGCCCATTCGGCTCGCTAGCACCCCGGACTCCCAGCACCCCCTTCCCTCCGCTCCACAATCTCTCTCTCATTCACCTATTCACATGAAAATCCCAATCCAATGGGATCCATCCCATTCCCAGGGTCACCCGTTTATAGGGTACGTACCCCACTCGTCACCCGCGGAGACTCCGGAGGTGCGAAGAGGACGTGACGCACAGTCCACTATGGTTACTGGTCAATGGTTTTCTGACGCCATCCGTTCGCCTTTCCATGCTGGGCATCATAGGAACTCAGAATTTATTGAACTGAGGTTAACCACTCCCCAGTTCCCTGAAATTCTCTCCCCAGCTGGACTGCGGTTGGGGTGGCTTATTTAATTCACCGCTAACCTACCTATCGACAGGCCGTCCATTATCCACCACCAGTTTTTATAGAATTTTATTTCCATATTTATGATGTTCTCACCGCCAAAATGGTCGGTGAGAAAGTTTTTTTCCATATGAAAAGATTTTGACGTCAATTTTTCCCTTCTAAAGGAACATGAATCGCAAATGTGTATTTCTCACTGAAAATACTTTTTATTATACTTTTCACAGAACGAAAATTGACCCCCATTTGTTCAACGTTAGTAGAAGCGTCCAGATTTATTAAATTAATAATTTTTGTGTTCATTTTAAAATATATCATAAAAATTTCACTCCGAATTTTATATAAATTTGAATTTAACCATTCCTTATATTGTTCAAGAAGTGAACTGAAGCATTCATTTAAGTGAACAGTATCAATCCCCAGTACATAAAAAATTTGCGATATGGAGTCGAACGCATATGTATAGTAAGCACGAATTTTTATATTATTTCCAGCTTCACAGGAACACTGATTTTGGAATAAACACAATGCTTTTCCCTCTAGTCTTCGGGTTTATCAGCCAATAAAACTAATTCTTAGTTTTTATTTCGACGTTTCATATAGGAAAATATATATGAAAATGTATGATTGGGTGAAAAATAAAAAAAAAATCAAGTGCGACAGCACTTCAATAATCACATCTGTCTTACTATCAAGAAATATATGACGGTAAACCGAACATTGGCCAGTTACACATCAAGGAAAATTTTCCTGACACGATGTATAGAAGGTATGGTGTGTTTCCTAATCATATTATTAACAATGTGAATTACCTGTTCACAATTACAGAACCGAATATGCCATTCAATAATAAACACAAATAAGAACTGAACCAATTAAATTTAGACGGACGGTTTCGCCAAGAATTTTATCCTACACAGGACCAACTATTTTGCAATTTACTAAATTCTTTTTTAAATATTGTAAATAGGAAGTTCGATGCCATACGCAATCATCAAAATCACACTTTTGATATTGCACCCCATAATGCGTACCTAAACATAAGTAATGTAGATGTTCCAAACGAAGTTTTGGATATTGTTAGCTTGGGACCAAAATTTAATTTGCCATATTTTAAAAATGGAGGTGTGGCCAACACACGACTTTCTTTTACGAACAGAGAATTTTGAGAAATTTTTTTTTTTAATTTTTTTTTTTTAATTTTATTTGTTTTTAATTTTTGGAAACATTTTTTTTTGGTAGTTTTTTCAAAACCTTATACTTTTTAAGATATTTGTAAAATACATTTTCTGGACCAAGGGAGTGGCCACTTCCGGTTAGCCGATTTGGATTAAAATTCACTGGGACCTCCCAATTTATCAAAAAAGCTTAAATCTGAAGTTTCAGTTCGATTGGTTAAACCATCTGGGCTGTAGAGAGGACACAGACAGACTGACAGACTGACAGACTGACAGACAGACAGATAGACACCATTTCGAAACCCACTTTTTCCGACTCAAAAGACCTCAAAACAAATAAATCTCTAAAAATCTCAAGGTCCAAAATTTTCATGATTACTATACTTTATTTTACTAGAGTGAAAGAAAGTAATAAGGAAGATATTCCGGCGTTTAAAATTTTGGCTCAAACAGAATCAATAATTCAACAAATTATTGCTGAACCTCAACATAACGTCGCAATTGTTAAGAGACACAATCAAAATATTATTAGTTTAAGTGCGGATAAAGGGAATATGTCGGTGATAATGTTAAGATGAAGAGTATGAAGACAAAATTAAAAATTTGGTGAGCGATCAAAATTACATACAAAACATTAGACCCCACACTTTCACTACTTGAACAACAACAAAATTAAAAAGTTATTTATAGGCAATCATATTGACCGTGAAACTAAGACCAAGCTGACGATCTACTCTTCAGTTGCACCTAAAATGTAGGGTCTTCCCAAAATCCATAAACAGGATCATCCACTTAGGCCTATTGTATGTTTTATAAATAGCCCTACAACTAAAATATCAAAATGTTTAGCTCACACAATTGTAAAAATTCGCACGAATTAGTAGATCTCGCAAAATAACAAAATATTCCAAATCAATATGTATTAATAAGCTTGGACGTAGTTTCCTTGTTCACCAACATTAAGTTTGATTTGACTGTAGAAACAATTTCAAATAGGTGGTCAATAACAGCTACTTTAAACAAATAAATGGCGGTGCAATGGGTTCGCCTCTATATCCAGTAGTGGCTTATGTCGTAATGGAAGTGCTACTTGACACCCTCTTGAGCTCAATTGATTTTAATATTTTATTTATTAAAATATACGTCGATGATTTATTGTTGTGTTTACCTGATGATAAAATTGGTTGTATACTTTTAAAATTTACTAGTGATCGTTTTGGTTTAAAATTTACTTGAGAAATGGAAGCGGATAATAAATTACCTTTTTTGGACACAATATTAGTTCGGAAGAATAACGGTCAAATTAATGCTATTTGCTACGCGAAAAATGGAAATGGATGGTTGGTAGCTAACCTTAAGATCTAGTTAAAGTCGCGTTAGAGAAAAATGTGGTTGATAACAACCAAAGGAAAGGAAAAATTAAATAGAAAAAAAACGGATCAACCACATGGTTAAGAATGTGGCCTACCAGTTGGAAATTATTTTTAGGGGAGAACAAAAAGAGTGATTTACAGATTTATCTGTAAATCATAAAATAAAAAATAATAAGAAAAGTTGGCCATCGGCCCCTAACCAAATCTTAGTAAGAAGTTAGGTTGTTGGATGTTGTGGACAAAGGGAGAACAGTGCAAAGCACTTGCCGCCTCCCGTTTCATACGGGACAGTCCACAGACACCCAACAACCGGTACCCTTTTAGTTAGTAATCATTGGTTATTTTTCCTTAATTTTTTACTTACAATAATTAAAAAAAAAAAATTTTCTCCAAGATAAATCTTCCCCAAATAAACAGTAAACACAAAACAAATTAATTTCAAGTTTAGCGCAATTTCTATTTCTAAATGGGTCAAAAATAATTTTTATCCCCACGTGAATCAAAAGAAAACCAAAATTGACACTCAATCTTAACACAAGAAACTGAATCCTCGCAATAAAATATTGGAGAGGTTTTTATACAATTTCTCTGCTGATCGACCAAAAAAGAAAAATTATTTTCCACATTGACCAACCAACCGAAAAACGCATTCTTACCCCCTCCAATACTTACTTCATTGGTTATTAGCGATTATGCAAAAATTGCAAATATTCGGCACGTTTACGTTCAATGTATAAACACATGAACTGCCAAAATTGCCCACAACGCAACAAAAAAAAAAATTAATTCAATTTGGTTTCAATTAGCCGCATGTGAATAAACGCTAAAGAAAACCGAAAAAAAAAGTTAAAAGTATTGTACACACGCTTGACAAAAATCGCGTGTGCAACAACAAAAAGAGAAAAATATATTTACCTTTATTTACTGAAATTTGAGCACACACATTGATGTGCTGGAATAAATTCATAAATTAAACGTAAACGAAAATATGATTCGTATGGGCACGCGCCACTAGAATACATAGAAGTTTACGTTAATTTGTTGTACAACCAAATTAGATACAACTCAACTAACGTAATTAGTATAGTAACTGCATCCGGACATTATCATGGGGATTTTTATTTGTTTTTTTAGAAGAAAATATCTTCAAAGGTGGGATGCAGTTTTCTTGGTTTATTTTCTTGGGAATTAGGTGTATTTTGTAACAGGGATGACAAGCGCCCGTTACAGTACATAAATTACAACAATTACACTTAAAAAGTAGCACTAAACCGATATCCTATTTCGCACTGTCAAATTTTTGCTCTATCTCATTAAAATGTATGGTAATAAATTGCATACGCAATAGATCACGTTTTCCGAAAGAGGTAGCACGATCAAAGAAAAAGTACAGAGCGTTTGCCACTAGATGTCACTACACAATCAAAAAAATATTACTAACGTTTTTAATTTAATTATCACGTATTAATAATAATCACTTTTATAACACGAAAATATATTTGCTTATGTTTACAAAATCCACACATGAAAATGTCATACAATTTTTGACAGAAAATATTTAGTGACACCTAGTGGAGTTATATGAAAGTTGCTTATGCTCTCGGAGTTTTCCGAAAGATGGTGGCTCTTGCGGTTTAAGAAAATTTGTCATTTAAATATGATCCATAGAATGAAGAAATTTAAATGACATAATGGAAGAGAAAGAGAGTAACCGTAACCAATCAGAAGCATATTTTGATATAGAAAATAATTGTCAAAATCCGAAATCGAAACACTATGGCCCAAAGGGTTAACGAATTAAAAAATCCAAAAAAAAAATGTTGGAAAGCTTTTTGTACGAAACAGCTTAAGAAATTAAACATAAACACAGGTCACACAGGCATGCAATTAAAACAAAACAAAAACAAAAATTAAAGCTGTGTCCACAACATTCAGGTTAAAGTTTTAAAAACAAAATAATTCCTAGTTTTAAAATTATCTAAACCAATTGAATTTAAACCGAAAAAATAAAAATAAAAATTTATTTTATTAAAAAAAAAAACCCATAAACTTTTTAATTTATTCAACATTTTTGTTAAAAAGCATTTTTTTGTTTTAATGCTTAAAATTTAAGCTAAAACCATAAAATAAATAAAAATGACTTTTAATAATTATAAATCTTGTTAGCAAAAAAACAAAATAAATAATAAAATACAAGAAAAATTATTAGTTTTTTTGGTTCTTGTTCGGTTTGGTTTGGTTACACAACAACAACAACAACGACAACACCAAAAAATAAATAAATAAAAGCTTTGAAAATATTATGAAAAAGTTTTCCAATAAATTTTCAAGTAGTTCTTCCTCCAAAAAAAAAAATTCAATTTTTTTTTTTTCGTTTACTAGTTTCGTCCAACACTGTCTGATCCTGTAGAGCTTTTTATTGCGCTATTGTTTATTATTAACACGAAGATCTGTATTATTGGCACAGATTTAAATTGCGACACGATTTTGAGTTGGAGAATAACATTAATATTTTTTAATATTAATAGAGTGAAGATATAAATTTAGGATTGAATTGATTGACAAAACATAATTCTGCTATTAAGGCTAAATAATTTTGAAAAGCTTTTTAAAAATTCTACTAACAGTCGATGAGACTACATCAAAATTAGATCATTTGACGGAAAAATCAATAATTCAAACATTTCTATGGCTGCATATAATCTCATTGAATAAGATTGGATTTCAAACAAAATCAAATTATGTTCTTGACTGAATTTGTGTAACACAAAAATTAGGTCGTCCTTTGTCCATTTCGCCTCCTGTTTTATTCAACTCGTGTTGATATATAGTATATATTTCAATCAGATTTCACCCGATACTGTCCAGTTTTACCAATAAATTACGTTCAAAATCTATTTACTCGTTACTCGGGATGGAGGGGAGGGAAAGGGGTAACCATTTCACAATGAAAAAAAACTTTTGAAATAAAATATTTTCATTTCCTTCAGGCTAACGATATGAAAACATAAGTTTCCAATAACAAAACGAAAATCAGGATAAATTTTCACTTAATATGACGTATTGTTTGTTCAATTTTTTTGGACCGGGAAATATTGATTTGTTTCTAGGTTATCATAATATATGTGATTGATTATTATCAATGAAAATATAAATAATTTTTAATTGAGTAATTAGAAAATATTTTTTTTATTATTTTGTTTTTCTATGTAACATACAACGAAGAGTTAATCCCTTTGGGTGACAATAAATTTAATTAGTTTCAATTACATGTAATTTGAGTATATAAGCATTTAACAATATAACTCACTAGAAATATTTATTTCATCTTTATAACTCTTAATCGGTTAATTATGTGACAAGTGATTTTTTAATTGGTTGCAGTTTATTTATTATTTAAAAGCTCCAACATATACATTTCCCTTGTCGTGTTCCAAAATATTGAAAATTAAATGAGTTTTGGTGGTTTTCGAAATTCATAAAGTTCATTTTTGAAATGAAATTGAAAGAATAAAAAATAATTTCTATTGCAGGAGAAAATGCTATTTACATTGTGTTTGAACTTATGTGTGAGAGTATGTATAGTAAATTGGAAAATGCGGTTTGAACTAAATGAAAATAGCGCAATGAAAAGAAATTAATATTCCGAAATGCTTATGGTGGTGTGGATTGGACAAGGGAAATAACTTTATTTGTGAAAATTATATTCGTTGATTTGAAGTGGATTAATTTTGTTGAGTAAACGGTGCAGTTATGTATATACGTATATGCCTGAATGTAGACATTTTCGATCATTCCAATTTCTACTATAAGTGGTAACGCCCGGTTAACGATTTATTTATAAATAAGCAATAAGAATAAGAATATGAAGATCCGTCTGAATGATACGGGAAACACCAGTTGAACGACTACGTTTAGATAAATAATTTTTCAACGCCACATCAACACCTGTAACACACCCGAAGTTAGATCAAGTTTAGTTATCAATATTATAATAAAAATAATCATTTGTTTGTTTTTATAAAATGTCAATACACAATTGTTCACATGTACCTCAATATTCAATCATACATTACTCGGATTATATGGTAACATTATTTCATTAAACAGATTACCTGATTCGAATATTTGTGTTCAATTGTTTAAATTACTATGTACACACCAATACTTGACGAAAAAGAGAAATACCATGTCGGTTGGCAGAACAAGTTTAATGGTGGCGAAGACAACATTATTTGTAAAACAAATTAATAATAAAAATAAAAATTGTTAAGTGCAGCAGAAGTTGCTTGGTTCTGTTTAAATTACGTGTGTTCAAAGTTATACGAACATAGTGGTCCTTCGAGCCGGATAATCGAAGCTAACCGGCACCTCAACAACATACGCTTCTAAAACAAAACCAGGTAACCGCGTGTGTGTAAAATTTCGCCGCCATTTTTTCTCAAATATTGTGTCAGTGTTTTCGAGGAAATTGTGGTGTATATACATGGTGCAGTGCTATATTGTGAAATATGGAAAAACTAATCAAGCGGAAAGGCGAGCAACTAACTTAAGATGATCTATGCGAACACGATGTGACAATGTACACAAATTGTACACCGAGTTTATCGGTACCGAAGACTCCATTTTTGATATCGATTCAAAATTACCGTCCAAAATGAACATGATCGATGATCAGTATTATGCGATTATTCCGAAGCTATAATCATTGATGCGGGCGAAATCTGGAGTTCATCAACAAATTAATCATGATCAACAGACCGATAGCAGCCTAATCGTAAATCCATCATCCGACTTTAAGTTACCTTCGTTTACAATGCCTACATTCGATGGAGATGTCAAGGACTGGCAATCGTTTTACGACATATTTTCATTCACCATGCATGAAAACGTGTCCCTCTCACCGGCGCAAAAATTTAGATATTTAAAAGGCCTACTAAAAGGAAATGCCTATAATTTAGTTAGCCATCTTCGAGTGGACGATGCTAATTACATCAAAGCAGTTCAGCGACTAGTTAAACGATATGACAAGAAAAAGCCAATCATTGAAGCTCACATTAAGTGTAAAAGTTACCAAAGCAACTGCTACACAACTTGTTGCATTCCATGATAACATCCACGAGGTAGTGAGAGGCCTTAAATCACTGGGTAAGGAAGCCGAAGCCCGGGATCCGTGGCTTATATTTATGGCAGTGGACCGTCGTGACGGAAGGCGTAGATGGTTGCAAGGATTTTTAGATTTCTTGCTAAATCGCGTCGATGCAGTAACCGAAGTCAGATCAAAAATCCGAAAGCCAAACAGCAAACCGCGCCAGTAATCGAAAGATTTACACATCGAGTCAATATTAACTCCATGCATTCTATGTAATCTAGAAAGCCATCGGCTATATGAATGCGGGCGTTTTAAATTATTGTCACTTTCTGACCGAAGAAAGTTTCTTAAAGACAAACAACGGTGCTTCAATTGTTTCAGAGAAAAACATACCGTTTATCAATGCCGATCCCGGAAAACATGCCGTACCTGTAAACGTAGGCACCATACTCTTGTCCATCTTCCTCCTGACAAAAATAAAGACGACAACCAACCAGCTACAACTGAAGCAATAGCGATCAATTTTTAACCATCCACCAGCATGGTTTATACTGCCTCTATCGGAGAAAATCAGATGTCAGCTGTGGTCAGCCATGTTGGTAGTCCAAATGCCATTTTACCTACTGTGCTAGTTGAAGCTAAAGATCGTCATTCGAGGGCTGTTGGATTCAGGATCAACCAGGTCGTTCATAAAGGAATCAGTTGTAAATAAGCTCAATCTAAACAAGACGAATGCAAGGGTTCTCGTCACTGGTGTTCGAGGTTCTAAGGCAGGTATATCTAAGGAAAGTGCAACTCTCACAATAAGATCAAGAGTGAATCATCGTTTCACTTGCCTTAATGAAGTCTTCATTGCGAATAAACTCACCACAAAATGAGTGTGAAGTTTATGCTAAAAAAAAATAACAAAAAATTACACTGTTAAATTAGCTATTTTCCAATTGGAATTTAAATTATATGAAAATTCAGATTTTTTGTAATTTTGGAATTTTCGTACCACCAAACAGATTCTTTTCATCAGAAAACAGGTTCTTGTCATCCTTTTCAGATAGCTGGACCATCTGTTTATATTGTTAACCAAAAGTATCCAATTGTGTTGAAAATTACTATATTTCAGATAATTTAAAAGTTGACTGAACTATGATGGTTTAAATAATTATTAAGCGCCGATCCTGGAAATGTCCCGAAGACCCCGCACATTTCTTAGAATAGCTAAGCCATATAGAGGTCAATGTCACCAAGCAGATCCAATAATGATGAACTATATTATATTTCACAGTTTTTGGAATTTTTAATAATTTTTCAAGCACACTACTAAGATATAGTAAACGAAAACGGGAGAATAGTAGTTACTTTACCCTTCAAAAGAACTTCACCGTTATTAGGGCAATTGTTCAACGCAGCTTTGCGCCAATTCTATAATTTCGAGAAGAAATTGCAGTCAAATAAACAGCTACATACGGAATATATCCAATTTATGCGGGAATACCAACAATTGGGTCATATGGCCCCCATACCACATAACGAAGTTAAGAGACCAGCAGATCAGGCATTTTTTCTGTCACATAACGCCGCATTTAAAAGTGGAAATCCCGCCAAGCTGAGAGTTGTTTTTAATAAGTCCCAGAAAACGAGCACGGGTAACTCACTGAATGACGAACTACTTGTCGGCCCAACAGTGCAGCAAGGTCTTTTTAAGATCTTATTAAGATACAGGAAGCATCAATTCGTGTTTAGCGCGTTGAGAAAATGTACCGGCAAGTAATGGTTCGGAAGGAAGACACCGACTTTCAACGCGTACTTTGGAGGGAATCACCGGAATTCCAATTGAAGCACTATCGATTGCTCATATCCACATATGGAACGTCATCCGCGCCGTTATTGACGAATATCCAGCCACGGCGGCAGTTCTCAAATCAGATGTATATGTGGATTGCGAAATGGTCAGCTAACCATCCCTATCAATTGAACGAAATCAAAAGCAGCAATTTGCAAACAATGGATCGAGAATTTACAACGAGTGAAAAGGTAATATCAATACTAGGGCTGTACTATAGGGGTGTCCATACCACAAAACACTATAGCTACTAAACGAAGTTTGCTCTCACAGTCATCCAGGATTTTTGATCTATTGGGATAGCTATCTCCTGTCATGATACCTTGTTGTGAATCATTGTGAATCATTCACCACATACATTCCATTCTTAACATTCCAATATTGTAAACCATTCTTAATAATTGAAAACTATAGGCGTTAGCTCGTATCGAAATATTTATGGTATAACGAGCATACTTTTAGGCGTTAGAAACATTGTATACACAAAATAATCAGGTGGTCGAACTTGAAATTACGATAACATATAGTAATAAGAGTAAATAAGAAACATAACAAAAACAACAATTATATTTGAAAACAAGAAAACAATTGTAACACATAAAATTGTCTGGTAGCAATAAAAAGAATGTAACGATAATCTTATCGATGAATACACAAAAAAATCAATTCAACACTACATTGTATCAAACGACCCAAATAATTAAATAATTATTTTATGAAAAATGCAATTTGCCCGAATTTAATAAATATTTAAGGGTAAACGACTTTAGTAGGTTACAACAAAAATTGTATGTGTCAATGTTATTGTTAGTGTAAAACATTACACACTTTTTAGTATATAAGAACAGCATATTTTAACAAAAAAGAAATTGTATCTAAAAACTTCACCAAGTAAACACTTATTAAGAAAAAGAAAGAATAATAAATAGGTAAATAAAATATAATTTCCGTTTATTCGTCAATTCGATCCAGAGAGCATACCACAAGATCCAGAAAAATTGTAAGTATTCCAGCCACTAACCTTCACGCCCAGGCCTTGATACAAAGCTGACAAAAGAACATATAAGTGCTACGCACAAGTTTCGTTTGTTAGTTATTGTCCAAGGTATCCGATTAGCTCTATTAACACCGTGCCTAAAACGGCACTTCTCAATTCATAACGAAAAGTTGCATAATTCCGGTAATAGCCCCCACCAGTGGTAAGCTCGGAATTATTGAACCAATTTCGTTTCTCTACAAAAAAAATATATAACCAGCTAGTGGAAATAGGTATTAGGACAATAACATTTAAGCGAGTTAGAATTAGATTTAAGAAAATACAAATAAATATATATAATATATATATATATATATAACATTGGCGCTGTAGATAAAGTTTCCGCTTAGGGCAGTTCAGTAACTTTCGACAGTCGACACAACAATAGCATTAGTCTAACCAACTTGCATAAAGTTCATGCAAGACAAATCAAATCCTGCAGTAAAGATTAGATTAGGTAGTGAATCTGATATTTCGGTTCAGTATTCCCCCGTTCCTACCAGAAAACGTTTAGATAGCGAATCTAGTGGTTCAATCGCGTTCTCCCCCGTAGTAACTAGAACACGAATAAATAGCGATCCTAGTGCTAAGCTAGAGCCACCAATCACAGTTTTTCGCAAACATTCAGTTCGTCCCGTATACAGGAAAATTATATCCAAAATGGTAGCATTAACCGACATCGAAATTCAAAATTTAGTGGAACGTAGAATACCAATATTCTATGGCCAACAAGATGTCGATAGTAGTAAAGTGCACTATTTTATCGACGCGTGTAAAGCCGCAAACCAAAAAATCGAGTCAGCAAATATTGAACCAGCAGAAACCCTGTTAGAAGAGGTTAAGCTACGCCTCCGGGGTAAAGCTTACACCCTAATGAGGGATGCGAGAATTAGCAGCTTAAAAGATTTGTTCAAGCTGATCACAAGCAAATTCCTGCCATCACATTCAATCGAATCCCTTAGTAAAAGACTATACTCAGCCAGCCAGGGCGCATCGGAAGATTGCTCTGAATTTGGCACAAGAGTACAAAGTTACGCTTTAGATTACGAAGCAGGAGTTCGAGCAAAATTTGGTGAAGATAATGCACTACCAAAAGCGTTTCTGGAATCGCTAGAAAGAGATGCCTTCATCGGAGGTCTAAATAATGGTATGATCAAAGCTCACCTAACAATGATCTCGGAAACACCAATCAGAGAGTTGGTGCTAGTTGCAGATAAGCTTGAAAAACAATTAGGCTATGTTCAAAACCTCAATAAAGCGAATACACTCGAAAAACCAAAATGTCAGTTATGCGAAAAAATAGGGCATGTAGCTAAAAATTGCTTCAAAAACACTGCTAGTCAAAAACAAACAGTTCAACGAATATCGAGTGAAGTTTGTCAGATCTGTGGAAAAATAGGCCATGTAGCAAAAATTTGCCCAGAGAATGTGTTGAACCAAAAACAACCAATTCAGCATCCGCCTCTAATGTCTTGCAGATACTGCAAGAGACGAGGGCATTCTATAGAAGAATGTAGAACAAAGAAGATGAACGATGCCCGGCGTGATGAAGGGTTCTTTCAACAAAGAACAACTCAACCAAACGAGCTCAGGCAAAACTACAGACCCGAACAGCAGAACTTCCGGCAAAACAACAACTCGAACTATAACTACCATCCTCTCAGGCACGCAAATGATCGACTAAATCAAAGGAACGACTATATGATTAGGAATTCCCAACAGAGTTATCCACCACGGACGCAACCAAGAGGATCCAACGGTATGGAACAATTAAACAGCAATCTACAAAATCTAAGAATAAACTATATAGATGATGATGTAGTAGACAATGATGCAGCAATTCAACAGGGAAACGAGCATGGGCTCGTCGAGCGACAAACGCACCAACTGTAACTCAGGCGAGTCCCACTGTAAAATTCCACTACCAAGAACAAATCCAACGACCAAGCAACATACAACGGATATCCATTAAACATAAACCACAACTGAGTTCCGCCTCAGTAATAAAATCAAATCAAGCGAGCCACGTCTCGACAATCCCACCGAGTTCCGTCTCGAGTGGAAAATCTAATCAAGCGAGCTATGTCTCGACAATCCCACCGAGTTCCATCTCGAGTGGAAAATCAAATCAAGCGAGCCACGTCTTGACAATCCCACCGAGTTCCGTCTCGAGTGGAAAATCTAATCAAGCGAGCCACGTCTCGACAATCCCACCGAGTTCCGTCTCGAGTGGAAAATCAAATCAAGCGAGCCACGTCTCGACAATCCCACCGAGTTCCGTCTCGAGTGGAAAATCAAATCAAGCGAGCCACGTCTCGACAATCCCACCGAGTTCCGTCTCGAGTGGAAAATCAAATCAAGCGAGCTATGTCTCGACAATCCCACCGAGTTCCGTCTCGAGTGGAAAACCAAATCAAGCGAGCTATGTCTCGACAATCCCACCGAGTTCCATCTCGAGTGGAAAATCTAATCAAGCGAGCCACGTCTCGACAATCCCACCGAGTTCCGTCTCGAGTGGAAAATCTAATCAAGCGAGCCACGTCTCGACAATCCCACCGAGTTCCGTCTCGAGTGGAAAATCAAATCAAGCGAGCCACGTCTCGACAATCCCACCGAGTTCCGTCTCGAGTGGAAAATCAAATCAAGCGAGCTATGTCTCGACAATCCCACCGAGTTCCGTCTCGAGTGGAAAACCAAATCAAGCGAGCTATGTCTCGACAATCCCACCGAGTTCCATCTCGAGTGGAAAATTTAATCAAGCGAGTTCCATCTCAAGTGGAAAATCAAATCAAACGAGCCACGCCTCAAACACATCAACTAGCTCAAATAAAACTAGTACTAGTATTGTCTCAGGTAATCTGGTGTCAGAAGACATAGCAATAGATCAAGCGATATACCCATTGAGCAATGTCTCAATGAATCAATCAAAGGCCGAATTAAATGGCCAGGTCACTGTTTCACCACCACATCCTATCCCAATTCCTAAACATGCCCCCATTCCAGTAAAACCGGAGGAACCAAATGAAGTTTGGCCACCAATTAAACCATTTACCACTATAGCTCAAATCCATACACCTACTGAAATTTTAAATTCCTACCAAATCAATCTAGTATCAAAGCACAAATTCGCGCATGATACGGTGAGATTGAAATTAGCAGCATCAACCGAAAAATCTACCCTCTTAATAGATTCTGGTGCTTCAGTCTCTTTAATCAAGAGTAAAATGATTAAAAGTCCTCAAGAAATAGACCAGTATGGTAAAGTAATGTTAAAGGGAATCGGCAAAGAAGCCACTATCACCCTTGGATGTGTTTACACACATGTGGACATCACATCATATCTCAGAATCCCGCAGAAATTCCACGTGGTTGAAGACGAGTTTCCAATCGAACAAGATGGAATTCTCGGAAGAGATTTCCTTAACGGTAATAAAGTGGATATTTTGTACAGCACCTCAGAATTAAATATTCTAGGGAACAAAGTCAAGTTCCTTAATAATCCAACGAATGTACGCCTCCCTCCACGGGAAGAAGTAATCGTACAAATCAAGACACCCACAAATAATTCATACCTATGCAATTCCGAAGAGATCATGCAAGGTGTATTCGTTGGCAACTGCCTTATCCAACCCAACATGCTGAGAGCACAGGTCAGCATTGTAAATACTAATCCTAGTGAAATAATTATAGAGGATTTTGTCCCGAAACTCACAGAGCTTAGTCAGTACGACATCCTCCAAATCAACCACGAGTTTGAAAACAATAATATGCACCATTTCAAAAATAGAGATGACTTAGTTCTTAACCAGGTAGTTACTAACCTGGATAAGAATCTTAATTTCGAAGAATCCTCCTCTATTCTTGAACTAATTAGGGAATTCGCAGACATCTTCTTCATTGAAGGCGATAAACTGTCAAGTGTGCCCGGAGTCAGGCATCAAGTCAACCTTCACAATGACACACCACCGATTAATATAAGGCAGTACCGAGTTCCACAAACTCTGAAAACAGAGATCAACACTCAAGTTCAAAAAATGCTGAATGATGAGATCATTACTCACAGCACCAGCCCGTTCAATAGTCCTTTACTAGTGGTCCCGAAGAAACCAGATAAAAGTGGTAAACCAAAGTGGAGAGTAGTAGTAGACTTTCGAAGAGTCAACGAAGCCACAATAGGAGATTCGTTTCCTCTCCCTTTGATTAACGATATTTTTGACCAACTGGGACACTCTCAATATTTTTCCACGTTAGACATGGCAAATGGGTATCACCAAATTGAAATGGATCCCATCGATAGGCACAAAACGGCATTTAGCACGGATTTTGGCCATTTTGAATTCCTCAGAATGCCTTTTGGAATGAAAAATTCTCAAAGTACGTTCCAAAGAATGATAAATAATGTGTTGCTAGGGCAGCAAGGCCTAAAGTGTTTCGTATACTTGGATGACGTAATTGTCTACGGAAGGAATTTAAGAGACCACAACAACAAGTTAAGGGACATATTTTCAGCTCTTAGAAGGAGTAACCTAAAAATTCAAACGGAAAAGTGTCAGTTCTTGAGTAAAGAAATTCAATATTTAGGACATATCATCACTCCCCAAGGCATCAAGCCAAATCCTAAAACAGTGGAAGCCATCGTTAATTTTCCAGTTCCACGGAACATGCGTGAAACCAAGAGCTTCCTAGGTCTCACTAGTTACTATAGAAAATTCGTCCCAGCCTTTTCCACAATCGCAGAACCTCTGCATAAATTGACCCAAAAGCGAACAAAATTTGAGTGGTCCGAGAAAAGCCAATCCGCATTTGAATTCCTAAAAAGTAAAATTACCTCATCACCAATCCTCCAATATCCAGATTTTGATCGAACATTTATCCTTACGACAGACGCCAGCGAGTACGGAGTAGGCGCTATCCTTAGTCAAATCCATGATGGGAGTGATTTGCCAATCGCCTACGCCAGCCGTTCCCTCAAAGTAGCAGAACGTAACTACTCGACCATGGAAAAAGAGATGCTTGCAACGAAGTGGGCAGTCGAGATATTCAGACCGTACTTGTTTGGACGAAAGTTCGTCATCAAAACAGATCATAAACCGTTGGTTGGCGATCTGAAGAACGCGTCGAAAAGAATCCTTAAATGGCGATTACAGCTTGCAGAATATGACTACAAAGTAGTACATGTCTCAGGTAAAGCCAATACAGGAGCAGATGCGCTAAGTAGAATACGCCAAGAGGAAATTAAAGTTATCACGAGAGCACAAGCGAAGCTCCTTCCTTCCCCAACCATTCCTCCAACAATACCCCCAACAGTAGACCTGCCAAGCAGTCACATAACAGAAATCCAGCCTTTTTCAAGCGGTATCAACATAAATGATCATGGAATAAAACAAAGGAATGTCCAGATCATTATAAACCCGAGTGTAAAAGCTCAAATCTTACGCGAAAAACATGACTTACCATTGGGTGGTCATGCAGGAGTATTCAGGACATACAAGAGAATTCGTATGGAATACTACTGGCCTAGCATGCTACGTGATGTGAGAAATTACGTCAGGAAATGCAAGAAATGTAAGAGGAATAAAGCCAGTAAGAGGACGAGAGTACCCCTAGTATTAACGAATACAGCCGAACACCCTTTCCAGCGTGTTGCGCTAGACATAGTTGGCCCCTTACCCTTGACAGATTCACGGAACAAGTACATTCTGACATTCCAGGATGACTTGACCAAATTTTCTGGCGCCATCCCTCTGCCCGATGAAAAAGCCTCCACAGTAGCGAAAGCGCTATGCGAGCAATACATAACAAAGTTGGGAGCGCCGGAGAAGATATTGACTGATATGGGATCTAACTTTATGAGTAATCTGTTTGAGAATATCTGCAAGTTATTAAAAATCAAGCATCTGACGACTACGAGTTTCCACCCGCAGACGAATGGAGCTCTAGAAAGATCCCATAACACGCTCAAAGAATACCTCCGAAATTTTGCAGATATAGACCATAGTAATTGGGATGAAATGGTTCATTATGCGATGTTTGTGTATAATACAACACCTCATTGCTCCACGAATTTCACTCCTTACGAATTATTATTCGGTCGTCCAGCTTTAGTCCCAACCGCAGTCAGGAGAGAACCGCAACCGGTTTATAATTACGATGACTATGTGAGCGAACTAAAAGCCCGCCTACAACTAGCTCATCACATCGCTCGAATCAATATCCTTAAAAACAAAGAGAAGGCGAAAACAAACTATGACAGAGGCACGTCTTCGTTCCAAGTTAACGCCGGAGATCTAGTGTGGCTCCGCAACGAAATGAGAAAAACTAAACAAGACCCAATTTGGGTTGGTCCGTTCACCGTTATTAAAACATTGTCCCCTACTAACACCTTAGTCGATATAAGAGGAAGGGAGAAGAACATCCACAACAACAGGTTGAAGAGGGATTAACAAACTTTGTACTTTCCCTTCCAACAGAACCATGGAACGAAAACCAGAACAGAAAGTCATCAGCTTAGAGGAGTACAAGAGACGAAGAGAATTATTAGCACCGAGTACCACCTCAGAAAGGCAAGCGACACCAGATGTGAAAAGAAGAAGTGGAGGTGTAATGAAAACACTAAAACGAGAAAAATATGACCTTATCAGGATACTCCAGATAACCACAGGTAGGAAGAGACTACCACTAGAGGCCAAGCTGATAGAAGTTAAAAATAAAATACGAGAACTGAATAACCAAAACAGGGAAAAGAGGACCAAGAAGAATAGTACATAAAAAAATAAAAAAAAAAAAAAAAAAAAAAAAATGGAATAACTACATGTAATTTTAGTAATAGAGAATCATATAGAGATTAGGCAATAAAACGTTAATGAAATGCACATTGAATTGTTTTATTAAGTCACACCATCCCAATAAACCTTATTACGAAACCTTCACAGTAGAGTAACTATTTCTGCGTCATTTTAGAAAATGCGAAAACAGAACAATGGTAAATTCGGAAGAAAGCACAGAATGCCGAAGATCTTGGAAGCTGAAAAAGCAGTATTTGGGACAATAAAAGAAAACGACCCCATCTGGGACATCCTAAAAGAAGTCGGTAAACCCAGGCAGCAGGCGAAGACGTCACGTGAAGAGGTAGCAGACATTTTCAGAGTCCAGGAAGAAATATTAGTAATGATACAGGAGATGAAAGAGTACGAGATCAGAAATGACCCTGGAAATAGAAAAGTTTAAAAAAAAAAAAAAAAAAAAAAAAAAAAGGCAAAACCAACCAACAGAGCCTAATCTCAGATGAGATAGGTGAGTCATGAGTTAGTCTCAAGACGAATAATTCTGAAATTATAAAATAAAGCCTTTCAGTTTTATCTCATTCCGTTCCGTGCGTATGTCCACCTAGTTCTTCTCACACAAGGCGACACGAGATATACCAACTAAGTAGAGTTTTCAGACTTTCTTTGTTCTTATCGTTTCTATCACCAAACTAAAAACCCCCATATCAAACAATTCACACAACACATCTTATGAGTTCGTTTTTCTCCTCATCAGGTTCTAACTCGACAAATTTTTCTTTTTGCTTTCTAATTTTAAAAAAAAAAAAAAAAAAAAGAGGAAAGTAGGAAAGATGTACCCAGTCAAACTCGCCTTATCAATTCTAATTGTTTGGAACAGCGTCGTGAACACAGCCAACACCACATCAAACGTAGAAATCAAGCAGCTAAAGAGTGTCGGGATTTTCTTTGAGGAACTTGAAGAAATGAGATTCTACAAGAGTACATTTACACTCTTAACCTCATTTTATCCTCCTCATTTTTCAAACACGATCAGGAGTCTGGAACAGTGCAGATTGAAGACCAAAACATTATGTGCAATGATAAGAGAGGTAGAAAACAATCACACCTGTGGCACCATGCTTGAGGAACTGAAGTCCGAACTTGAGGATATAACGAAAACCGACCAAGCCATACATCATTTCTCGAACCGAAATAAGAGATCACTGTTCGATTTCGTAGGGTCGGCATCAAAATTCTTATTCGGTACGATGGACAACGAGGACTCAGAGAAGATTTTCAACGAACTAGCAGATTTACACAGTAACACTGAAACTGTATTCAAACTAGTAAAAGAACAGGTAGCTGTAGTCAAATCAAATTTTGATACGTTATCTAAACCCTTACTAGAAATCTCAACACAAGTCAAGGTAATGCAGGGCGATATCAACATTTTAATCGAAGAACAAACAAGTAAATGGAGAGAGTTGAGTAACAGAACGAACTTCATACTACTAACCGAGAAATTCACAGAAATCTCCAATTTAATCTTAGTCAAGTGCCTAGTAATCAACAAAAACCAAGATCAAACACTGAATATCCTAAGTAGCATCCAAAACAGAAAGCTACACCCCCTTCTTGTGTCGTATAAAGAAACGATGGAAATAATAACAAACCTTAGCAGTAACTCAATAGATAAGTCAATATTGAATGAGCAGCACCTCAGTCAGCTAACGAAGTTAGATGCAATTGAGACTGAAGGTAGAGTAGTAGTGAAAATAGATATCCCGTCCCCAATAAAAGAAGAATTCAAGCTTTATAAAATTTATCTAACACCTCTAGTAATTAACAATACCCAATGGTCTTATATTATCCAAGACGAACTATTAGCAGCAAACTCAGAGAGAAGTCAATTCACCATATTAACCCATGAACAACACAATAAGTGTATCAGAGTCCTCATAAACTTCAGGAAAACCGCACTAGTGTGCGAAAGTAACTCCCCTATAATCACGAATAAAGGGAACAATTGTTTATTAAATCTTTTTGACAACCCGTTCCACAACACACCAAAATGTGCAGTAACTAGAAACAACTACAAGAATTCCTTAACCAAGCTAGTGAACAGTAATTCCTGGTTGTATACCGGCAGTGGCAATATGCGACTGAAAATCAAGTGTGGAAAGGAAGAACAAGTAATCGAATTAAGAGATACAGGAACTATCACGTTCAAACAGGACTGTGAAGTGGTTTCCGAAGATTTTATCCTCCCGGTTACTGGCTCCAAACTCAAAGAAGTATCAATTACCCAGCCAAACCGAACATATTTCCCAGAAACAATAGACACCAGCAAATTAGAAGTTGGTAACGTCTCAACCCTCACACTTCCCAGAACGATAGCTGTGGCAGATTTTAGAAATTATAACCAAGAATTCCTTAAAGAACGAATGAAGATAGATAGATTATCCACGGATGTAGAAGAATCACAACGATCATGGGAAAACAGAAGAGTAAGCAATGAAGTTAATATTTATAAATTCATCACAGGTGGAATTATTACAGGTATAATAATAGCCTGTATAGTTATTTGGATAATTAAGCGGAGAAGCTCGACAAAAGTAGAAGTTAGCCACGTAATCCCCACAGAAGCCATAGTCAGAACTCCGAACGAAGTTATAAGCAGAACAAAAAGAAGAGAAATATCTAGAAGTAGAATAATAAACATAGAATAAATAAAATCTCTTTTTCCCTCATGTAAAACAACAAAAAAAAAAAAAAAAAAAAAAAAAACTAACAAACATGGGAGAACAGGAAGATAAATCCGGAATATAAAATTTTACTAACAAACAAAAAAAAAAAAAAAAAAAAAAAAAAAAAACAGAAAAGAAGAAAACATTTTTACTAGACATAGACATATCTAATTACAAAAAAAAAAAAAAAAAAAAAAAAAAAAAAAAATTGTTTCAAGTTCATTCACATTAGTAGTCTAAGTTAAAGCAAATTCTGAATAAAATAAAATCAAAAAGGTTACACACATGAGTATAAATAAAAAAAAAAAAAAAAAGAAGAAAAGAAACGAATAGACGAAGTTTAGAAAACAAAGATGAGTAAGACATTTTCTCAATAAATCTAGAATTTAAGTAATTAAAAAGAAAAATGTTTCGAATTAAAATTATAGAATATATTATAAAAACTGTTTTTAAAAAAAAAAAAAAAAAAAGTTTGAACAAATAGAAATTCCCTTAAATGTTAATATAGAAAGGAAATTTTAATATAGAAAAAGAAAATTTTTATAACAAAAGTACAATGAATAACAAAATAAATGTGTATGTGACCCACATACCTAAAGTAACATTCATAAAAAAACAAATAATTTGTCGTCATCATTCATAAAATCAAGTAGTTTTTTTTGTATGAATTCCATAGTAAAAAGCGTCAAATTACAAAACAAACCTTTATTTTCAAATTCATTCATTGTACGTTTATTTTTGTATTAAGTAACCTAGATTAAAAAAAAAAAAAAAAAAAAAAAAAACAACGAACACATTTTGTCATAGTAGATTAAGAATCGTAATTTAGCGCAACTGAATCAAAATATTGTAACTGAGAAATCCAAGACCAGAGAAGAGCAGTAACCACAACACTCAATTAAGCGAAAAGATCCAAAATCAAGTTTACAAAGTCTCGTCACGCACATGCGGCACCCAACTACATCATATGCAGTACGACACACACCACAAATCCCCGCAACTTCAAAACATGCTGAAATCAGCGCATGCAGAAGAGCGCAGTGAATCAGACAACTTCCCAAGAGTACGTAGCAAGCAGTTACATGAGATACAATTGGTCATGTACCGCACAGTAATACGGGAATCATTCAATATCGCCAAACTGGAAGTTTCAAGAACACGCGGCATATCAACATCCAGCATTCAATAACAGTGAGAGTGAATAACCTGATGTCATGCTCCAAACAATAATCCAATCATCAAACGCATAACCAAATCAATTTGACAGAAGACGAATCCAGAAGACACGAGATGAGTAGTGTCCGAGTGTCATAAATAAAAGACTTGTAAACTGATAAAAATCCGAGTAACTTTGAGAAAAAAATGACCAGACAACAGCAGATCAAGGTGAACCATGAAGCAGCTCGTGAGCCCAGTTCAGTAGACATCGAAGTACAATCAATATTTAAATTATAAACGACATAATATTAAGTCCTATTATTACACATTTGATATGTATAACCGTATACCTAATTTATGTCCCATACAATTTTTCCTTCAGAAAAATCTTCATATGGAGGGAAGGTATGTTGTGAATCATTGTGAATCATTCACCACATACATTCCATTCTTAACATTCCAATATTGTAAACCATTCTTAATAATTGAAAACTATAGGCGTTAGCTCGTATCGAAATATTTATGGTATAACGAGCATACTTTTAGGCGTTAGAAACAATGTATACACAAAATAATCAGGTGGTCGAACTTGAAATTACGATAACATATAGTAATAAGAGTAAATAAGAAACATAACAAAAACAACAATTATATTTGAAAACAAGAAAACAATTGTAACACATAAAATTGTCTGGTAGCAATAAAAAGAATGTAACGATAATCTTATCGATGAATACACAAAAAAATCAATTCAACACTACATTGTATCAAACGACCCAAATAATTAAATAATTATTTTATGAAAAATGCAATTTGCCCGAATTTAATAAATATTTAAGGGTAAACGACTTTAGTAGGTTACAACAAAAATTGTATGTGTCAATGTTATTGTTAGTGTAAAACATTACACACTTTTTAGTATATAAGAACAGCATATTTTAACAAAAAAGAAATTGTATCTAAAAACTTCACCAAGTAAACACTTATTAAGAAAAAGAAAGAATAATAAATAGGTAAATAAAATATAATTTCCGTTTATTCGTCAATTCGATCCAGAGAGCATACCACAAGATCCAGAAAAATTGTAAGTATTCCAGCCACTAACCTTCACGCCCAGGCCTTGATACAAAGCTGACAAAAGAACATATAAGTGCTACGCACAAGTTTCGTTTGTTAGTTATTGTCCAAGGTATCCGATTAGCTCTATTAACACCGTGCCTAAAACGGCACTTCTCAATTCATAACGAAAAGTTGCATAATTCCGGTAATAGCCCCCACCAGTGGTAAGCTCGGAATTATTGAACCAATTTCGTTTCTCTACAAAAAAAATATATAACCAGCTAGTGGAAATAGGTATTAGGACAATAACATTTAAGCGAGTTAGAATCAAATTTAAGAAAATACAAATAAATATATATAATATATATATATATATATATATAACAACCTATTAAGATCATGTTCCAGCAGTTATGGCTTGAAAAGCTCGAATGGGATGACGAGTTGCTCGATTCATGCAGAACCAATTGGATGCGAATGCGACATGATTTAGGCGCAAATGAGGATCTGGAAATCGAAAGATGGTTACATTATCCGATGCATCCAAGGATGCGTACGCCGCAGTGCTTTATTCACGAGTAGTGACACAATCGAGTAAGGTGTGTATTAATATCATCACAGCAAAAACTAAAGCATCACCTATAAAGACAGTATCAATCCCCAAGCTAGAGCTATGTGCTGCCACCTTATTGATAAAGTTAATGGAAACTGTCATACCCGCGCTCAAGTTCAAAACCAAACCAAAACATTTTTATTATACCGACGCTTCCATAGTGTTAGACTGGCTCTCCATACCGCCGAAATTATGGCCAACATAGATTGCAAATCGAACAGGCCTGATTCTCTCCCATTCTAATAGAAACCAATGGCACCTCGAGCCACCCATGGAATAGTCCCAAGTGAAATGAAGGAAGACGTCTTATGGTGGAAGGGGCCATGTTGGCTATCAACGGAACCATTAGTTATCCCAGAGGTTGATTTAGAAGTATCAAGTGTTCCTGCAGAGCCTATATCATATTTAATTCTAGAGGCTAATGATTTTGAACAGCAATTAGACGGAATGGTTTGAAGAGTGTCAAAATATACGATAATATTAGGAATCGTAGCTCGCATCCAAATATTATTGTGTAACGCGCGTCAATCAACTCAGGCGAAAATGGGTATTTCCACGGATTTGTTTTTCGATAATGCAACTTACTTCATTAGAGCCATCAATCGGTTGCGAGAACTAGTAGAACTATTCCAGTCAGAGCAGTTTAGAAACGGAGTGTGTACTTGAATGGCTGAACAAGGCACCAAATGGCATCTGATACCTCCGGCGACTCCCAATTTCGGCGGATTGTGGGAGGCCGCCGTGAAATCCACAAAATTCCACCTTTCCAAATCGAAGTGATTCTTAATTCGAGACCGTTATGTTGCAATGATGACAGCGACGATCCATTAACTCCAGCCCATTTCATAATAGGACACCCTCTGACCCTTATACCGGAACCATCACTACTCAACACGAAACTGAATTCGCTATCAAGGTGGAAGATGCTTCAAAACCTTGTACAGCATTTCTGGCGCCATTGGCCTGAAGAATATTTGACCACTTGGAATCAAGTAAATAAATTTGTTAATCTAGCTAATCAAATTAAGGTCGATGACGTAGTAATACTCAAGGAAGATAACGTTAATGGAATTGAATCCAGGACGAGACAATTTAGTAAAGGCCGTATTCGTGAAGACAAAGATATGTGTAATTCCATCGATTGATTCATACGAGTCAAAGGCCGCGGAATGAACGACTACGTTTAGATAAATAATTGTACAACGCCACATCAACACCTGTAACACACCCGAAGTTAGATCAAGTTTAGTTATCAATTCACTTTAATACCTATCTTTGATTGATATACGAGTATTAATTTAGTTTATTCAGAAACAAATGTTTAATCGTATTTTGTCAAAAAGTTTGAAGTGGCTTGGTTCTGTTTCTGTTTTAATTAAGTGTGTTCAAAGTTATACGAACACCAGTAGTTGCTATATTAAAATCCTACAACCAATCCCAAGATATGGTGGGCAATGATACTGCTCAATTAAGCGAAATATTAAAGGTAATTTAATATTTGTTTCAGAGGAGCCAAGAACTATTGCAATCTCCTACGATCGTCGGTACTCCGTCAATTGTGCCCATCAGCAAATTAGTACATCAAAATATAAAAGTACTTCCGCAAAATGCAGAAATTCCGAAAAATTAATTGTCCCAAGCGAACTAAGATCGGTGTATTCATCTGTAAAAGCAGTAATGAGGAAACCTATAAGTGGTTTTGCGATGAGGTTCCCAACATTAAGTGATGGGACAACTCCTAAAGCGTTAAAATGTACTAATATGGGGCGATTGATGTTGCTTATTTCCCACGTTGTTTTATCTTGATTCTGCTTCTGCTTCTTCGAAATGGTGTTACCCTTATATTTTTCACGAATTGGTAACCTCTTCATTTCGTTGTTGTTATTGGCTTTAAATTTGATCAAAATACAAGAAAACAGATTCACAAGTTTTACTTTGTTTTTACAATTTATTTTTATTATTTTATTGAAAATTTTTTAGAAAACTGCGTTTGAGCGAAACTTGAAAACAGAATGCAAACATTTTGTAATGAACACAAATTTATACGTAATTCCAATACGTCAATAAGTGCAGATGAATTCGAAGATTATGTTCGATATTTAGTATAAAAGTTCAAATTCAGGCGTCGCTTCGATCATAATCTTCATTATCATTATTTCACTGCACAGAAAATAATGCATTGGAATTCCTCCACTATTTGACATTTCAAGTTGCCATTGAGTTGTTTTGAAAATACTAAAATAAGAACAATATTATTAACATTTGAACTATATAAAAATTAATAATTAATTACATATTTTTTAGGGTGATCAACACTTATATAATAGCAAATGGTAAGCATTAATTAATTCAATGAATGATAATTTACATAGTTTTTATTTGTTTGATTTTAGGTATTCTTGATGTGTTTCAGGCTGAGATTTGTTGGTTAGGTAAGTATCCTATTTCAGTCGGATCAATCGCTCCGATATACCGCCGCCCTTGAACCACCGGGTTCAATAGTAGTTTCAACTGCTGGATTAGTTGACGACTTCTCGAAATTGATGTTGTCAGTACTATGATGAACCAGCAGTAAGCATAACTTTTGTATTGGTCTCTTCAAGTCACCGGACAAGTGTTACGACTCGAAGTTCAAATATCTAGAAGTTTGTGTTAACGGTCAATGAACGATATCAGACGAAATCTTAATTGGTACCTAAAGTTTCCAGACGAATTTATTCCCCTGGATAAGGGGTATTTCTTGGACTCGATGGACGGAGTAGTAGGTCAGCTACTACATTTACTATCGGAAAGTGAATTCAAATCTCTGCCAAGTGGTGCTAAGGCCCATTTATCAGTTTCAGCTAAAATCTCAATACCTAAATTTTCCAAACTAATTTGTTACCCTGGATAAGGGGTAGGTTTTGGGTTCGATTAACAGAGTAGTAAGAAGGTCAGCTACTACATGTACTATCGGAAAGTGAATTCAAATCACTTGCAAGGAAAGCTAAGGCCCATTTATCAGTTTCATATGCATATTCATCAATAATTATTTATATTTTCTAATTGCTGGGTTCCATTTAACGTGGCAAAGTACACACAAGTACTTCTGAATGCACGCAGGACTCTTGCTAAATTTTATGAGTAGTTTGCTTTTTGAATTTATAGCGAATTCGCTACTAAAATATTTAAGAATTATATAAATAAAAATAAACTTTTCCGTCCAGTTGATTTTCGATAAAACTGAATTTCTCACGAAATGTTTAGAAATATTCGAGCGATCCAAATAGAAGTTGGCACGTCAATTAGAGGTACCAATTAGCGAAATCGGAGCACAATTGCAGATTTTTTGCAGGAATATTCGAGCGATCCAAATACCCGCTGGCATATCAATTACAGGTCTCAACGCCTATTGAATGAGCTTTCAACCAGCGAAATCGGAGCACAATCGCAAATTTTCTGTTTCCGGGTCCTGAATTTGTGGCCTATAGTCCAGTTGATTTTCAATAAAATTGAATTTCTCACGAAATGTTTAGAAATATTCGAGCGATCAAAATAACCGTTGGCACGTCAATTACAGGTCTCAACGCCCTATTGATAGAGGTATCAACCAACGAAATTGGAGCACATTTGCAGATTTTCGGGTTTTGGGCTCTGAATTTGTGGCATATAGTCCAGTTGATTTTCAATAAAATTGAATTTCTCACGAAATGTTTAGAAATATTCGAGCGACCAAAATAGCCGTTGGCAAGTCAATTACAGGTCTCAACGCCTATTGATAGAGGTATCAACCAACGAAATCGGAGCACAGTTGCAGATTTTCGGTTTTTTGGGCTCTGAATTTGTGGCCTATAGTCCAGTTGATTTTCAATAAAATTGAAATATTCACGAAAAGTTGAGAAATATTCAAGCGATCTAAATTCCCGTTGGCACGTCAATTACAGGTCTCAACGCCTATTGATAGAGGTATCAATTAGCGAAATCGGAGCACAATTGCAGATTTCTTGCAGGAATATTCGAGCAATCCAAATACCCGCTGGCATATCAATTACAGGTTTAAACGCCTATTAAAGGAGCTTTCAACCAGCGAAATCGGAGCACAATCGCAGAATTTCTCTTTCCGGGTCCTGAATTTGTGGCCTTCCAGTTGATTTTCAATAAAATTGAATTTCTCACGAAATGTTTAGAAATATTCGAGCGATCCAAATAACCGTTGGCACGTCAATTAAAATTCTCAACGCCCTATTGGTAGAGGTATCAACCAACGAAATCGGAGAACATTTGCCGATTTGCGGTTTTTGGGCTCTGAATTTGTGGCCTATAGTCCAGTTGATTTTCAATAAAATTGAATTTCTCACGAAATGTTTAGAAATATTCGAGCGATCCAAATAACCGTTGGCACGTCAATTAAAGTTTTTAACGCCCTATTGATAAAGGTATCGACCAACGAAATCGGAGCACATTTGCCGATTTTCGGTTTTTGGGCTCTGAATTTGTGGCCTATAGTCCAGTTGATTTTCAATAAAATTGAATTTCTCACGAAATGTTTAGAAATATTCGAGCGATCCAAATAGCCGTTGGCACGTCATTTACAGGTCTCAACGCCTATTGATAGAGGTATCAACCAACGAAATCGGAGCACATTTGCCGATTTTCGGTTTTTGGGCTCTGAATTTGTGGCCTATAGTCCAGTTGATTTTCAATAAAATTGAAATATTCACAAAAAGTTGAGAAATATTCAAGCGATCTAAATGCCGGTTGGCACGTCAATTACAGGTCTCAACGCCCTATTGGTAGAGGTATCAACCAACGAAATTGGAGCACATTTGCCGATTTTCGGTTTTTGGGCTCTGAATTTGTGGCCTATAGTCCAGTTGATTTTCAATAAAATTGAAATATTCACGAAAAGTTGAGAATTATTCAAGCGATCTAAATGCATGTTGGCACGTCAATTACAGGTCTCAACGCTTATTGATAGAGGTATCAATTAGCGAAATCGGAGCACAATTGCAGATTTTTTGCAGGAATATTCGAGCGATCCAAATACCCGCTGGCATATCAATTACAGGTCTCAACGCTTATTGAATGAGCTTTCAACCAGCGAAATCGGAGCACAATCGCAGATTTTTTGTTTCCGGGTCCTGAATTTGTAGCCTATATATAGTCCAGTTGATTTTCAATAAAATTGAATTTCTCACGAAATGTTTAGAAATATTCGAGCGATCCAAATAACCGTTGGCACGTCAATTACAGGTCTCAACGCCTATTGATAGAAGTATGAACCAACGAAATCGGAGCATTTTCAATAAAATTGAATTTCTCACGAAATGTTTAGAAATATTCGAGCGATCCAAATAGCCGTTGGCACGTCAATTACAGGTCTCAACGCCTATTGATAGAGGTATCAACCAACGAAATCGGAGCACAGTTGCAGATTTTCGGTTTTTGGGCTCTGAATTTGTGGCCTATAGTCCAGTTGATTTTCAATCAAATTGAAATATTCACGAAAAGTTGAGAAATATTCAAGCGATCTAAATGCCGGTTGGCACGTCAATTACAGGTCTCAACGCCTATTGATAGAGGTATCAATTAGCGAAATCGGAGCACAATTGCAAATTTTTTGCAGGAATATTCGAGCGATCCAAATACCCGCTGGCATATCAATTACAGGTCTCAACGCCTATAGAATGAGCTTATAACCAGCGAAATCGGAGCACAATCGCAGATTTTCTGTTTCCGTGTCCTGAATTTGTGACCTATAGTCCAGTTGATTTTCAATAAAATTGAATTTCTCACGAAATGTTTAGAAATATTCAAGCGACCAAAATAGCCGTTGGCACGTCAATTACAGGTCTCAACGCCTATTGATAGAGGTATCAACCAACGAAATCGGAGCACAGTTGCCGATTTTCAGTTTTTGGGCTCTGAATTTGTGGCCTATAGTCCAGTTGATTTTCAATAAAATTGAAATATTCACGAAAAGTTGAGAAATATTCAAGCGATCTAAATGCCGGTTGGCACGTCAATTACAGGTCTCAACGCCTATTGATAGAGGTATCAACAAACGAAATCAGAGGACAGTTGCAGATTTTTTGCAGGAATATTCGAGCGATCCAAATACCCGCTGGCATATCAATTACAGGTCTCAACGCCTATTGAATGAGCTTTAAACCAGCGAAATCGGACCACAATCGCAGATTTTCTGTTTCCGGGTCCTGAATTTGTGGCCTATAGTCCAGTTGATTTTCAATAAAATTGAATTTCTCACGAAATGTTGAGAAATATTCGAGCGATCCAAATAGCCGTTGGCCCGTCAATTACAGGTCTCAACGCCTATTGATAGAGGTATCAACCAACGAAATCGGAGCACAGTTGCAGATTTTCGGTTTTTGGGCTCTGAATTTGTGGCCTAAAGTCCAGTTGATTTTCATTAAAATTGAAATATTTACGAAATGTTGAGAAATGTTCAAGCGATCTAAATGCCCGTTGGCACGTCAATTACAGGTCTCAACGCCTATTGATAGAGGTATCAATTATCGAAATCGGAGCACAATTGCAGATTTTTTGCAGGAATATTCGAGCGATCCAAATACCCGCTGGCATATCAATTACAGGTCTCAACGCCTATTGAATGAGCTTTCAACCAGCGAAATCGGAGCACAATCGCAGATTTTCTGTTTCCGGGTCCTGAATTTGTGGCCTATCCAGTTGATTTTCAATTAAATTGAATTTCTCACGAATTGTTTAGAAATATTCAAGCGATCCAAATAGCCGTTGGCACGTCAATTACAGGTCTCAACGCCTATTGATAGAGGTATCAACCAACGAAATCGGAGCACATTTGCCGATTTTCGGTTTTTGGGCTCTGAATTTGTGGCCTATTATAGTCCAGTTGATTTTCAATAAAATTGAATTCCTCACGAAATGTTTAGAAATATTCGAGCGACCAAAATAGCCATTGGCACGTCAATTACAGGTCTCAACGCCTATTGATAGAGGTATCAACCAACGAAATCGGAGCACAGTTGCAAATTTTCGGTTTTTGGGCTCTGAATTTGTGGCATATAGTCCAGTTGATTTTCAATAAAATTGAAATATTCACGAAAAGTTGAGAAATATTCAAGCGATCTAAATGATCGTTGGCATGTCAATTACAGGTCTCAACGCCTATTGATAGAGGTATCAATTATCGAAATCGGAGCACAATTGCAGATTTTTTGCAGGAATATTCGAGCGATCCAAATACCCGCTGGCATATCAATTACAGGTCTCAACGCCTATTGAATGAGCTTTCAACCAGCGAAATCGGAGCACAATCGCAGATTTTCTGTTTCCGGGTCCTGAATTTGTGGCCTATAGTCCAGTTGATTTTCAATAAAATTGAATTTCTCACGAAATGTTTAGAAATATTCGAGCGACCAAAATAGCCGTTGGCACGTCAATTACAGGTCTCAACGCCTATTGATAGAGGTATCAACCAACGAAATCGGAGCACAGTTGCAAATTTTCGGTTTTTGGGCTCTGAATTTGTGGCTTATAGTCCAGTTGATTTTCAATAAAATTGAAATATTCACGAAAAGTTGAGAAATATTCAAGCGATCTAATTGATCGTTGGCATGTCAATTACAGGTCTCAACGCCTATTGATAGAGGTATCAACCAACGAAATCGGAGCACATTTGCCGATTTTCGGTTTTTGGGCTCTGAATTTGTGGCCTATAGTCCAGTTGATTTTTAATAAAATTAAATTTTTAACGAAATGTTTAGAAATATTCGAGCGACCAAAATAGCCGTTGGCACGTCAATTACAGGTCTCAACGCCTATTGATAGAGGTATCAACCAACGAAATCGGAGCACAGTTGCAGATTTTCGGTTTTTGGCTCTGAATTTGTGGCCTATAGTCCAGTTGATTTTCAATAAAATTGAAATATTCACGAAAAGTTGAGAAATATTCAAGCGATCTAAATGCCCGTTGGCACGTCAATTACAGGTCTCAACGCCTATTGATAGAGGTATCAATTAGCGAAATCGGAGCACAATTGCAGATTTTTTGCAGGAATATTCGAGCGATCCAAATACCCGCTGGCATATCAATTACAGGTCTCAACGCCTATTGAATGAGCTTTCAACCAGCGAAATAGGAGCACAATCGCAGATTTTCTGTTTCCGGGTCCTGAATTTGTGGCCTATAGTCCAGTTGATTTTCAATAAATTTGAATTTCTCACGAAATGTTTAGAAATATTCGAGCGATCCAAATAGCCGTTGGCACGTCAATTACAGGTCTCAACGCCTATTGATAGAGGTATCAACCAACGAAATCGGAGCACATTTGCCGATTTTCGGTTTTTGGGCTCTGAATTTGTGGCCTATTATAGTCCAGTTGATTTTCAATAAAATTGAATTCCTCACGAAATGTTTAGAAATATTCGAGCGACCAAAATAGCCATTGGCACGTCAATTACAGGTCTCAACGCCTATTGATAGAGGTATCAACCAACGAAATCGGAGCACAGTTGCAAATTTTCGGTTTTTGGGCTCTGAATTTGTGGCATATAGTCCAGTTGATTTTCAATAAAATTGAAATATTCACGAAAAGTTGAGAAATATTCAAGCGATCTAAATGATCGTTGGCATGTCAATTACAGGTCTCAACGCCTATTGATAGAGGTATCAACCAACGAAATCGGAGCACATTTGCAGATTTTCGGTTTTTGGGCTCTGAATTTTTGGCCTATAGTCCAGTTGATTTTCAATAAAATTGAATTTCTCACGAAATGTTTAGAAATATTCGAGCGACCAAAATAGCCGTTGGCACGTCAATTACAGGTCTCAACGCCTATTGATAGAGGTATCAATTATCGAAATCGGAGCACAATTGCAGATTTTTTGCAGGAATATTCGAGCGATCCAAATACCCGCTGGCATATCAATTACAGGTCTCAACGCCTATTGAATGAGCTTTCAACCAGCGAAATCGGAGCACAATCGCAGATTTTCTGTTTCCGGGTCCTGAATTTGTGGCCTATAGTCCAGTTGATTTTCAATAAAATTGAATTTCTCACGAAATGTTTAGAAATATTCGAGCGACCAAAATAGCCGTTGGCACGTCAATTACAGGTCTCAACGCCTATTGATAGAGGTATCAACCAACGAAATCGGAGCACAGTTGCAAATTTTCGGTTTTTGGGCTCTGAATTTGTGGCTTATAGTCCAGTTGATTTTCAATAAAATTGAAATATTCACGAAAAGTTGAGAAATATTCAAGCGATCTAATTGATCGTTGGCATGTCAATTACAGGTCTCAACGCCTATTGATAGAGGTATCAACCAACGAAATCGGAGCACATTTGCCGATTTTCGGTTTTTGGGCTCTGAATTTGTGGCCTATAGTCCAGTTGATTTTTAATAAAATTAAATTTTTAACGAAATGTTTAGAAATATTCGAGCGACCAAAATAGCCGTTGGCACGTCAATTACAGGTCTCAACGCCTATTGATAGAGGTATCAACCAACGAAATCGGAGCACAGTTGCAGATTTTCGGTTTTTGGCTCTGAATTTGTGGCCTATAGTCCAGTTGATTTTCAATAAAATTGAAATATTCACGAAAAGTTGAGAAATATTCAAGCGATCTAAATGCCCGTTGGCACGTCAATTACAGGTCTCAACGCCTATTGATAGAGGTATCAATTAGCGAAATCGGAGCACAATTGCAGATTTTTTGCAGGAATATTCGAGCGATCCAAATACCCGCTGGCATATCAATTACAGGTCTCAACGCCTATTGAATGAGCTTTCAACCAGCGAAATAGGAGCACAATCGCAGATTTTCTGTTTCCGGGTCCTGAATTTGTGGCCTATAGTCCAGTTGATTTTCAATAAATTTGAATTTCTCACGAAATGTTTAGAAATATTCGAGCGATCCAAATAGCCGTTGGCACGTCAATTACAGGTCTCAACGCCTATTGATAGAGGTATCAACCAACGAAATCGGAGCACATTTGCCGATTTTCGGTTTTTGGGCTCTGAATTTGTGGCCTATTATAGTCCAGTTGATTTTCAATAAAATTGAATTCCTCACGAAATGTTTAGAAATATTCGAGCGACCAAAATAGCCATTGGCACGTCAATTACAGGTCTCAACGCCTATTGATAGAGGTATCAACCAACGAAATCGGAGCACAGTTGCAAATTTTCGGTTTTTGGGCTCTGAATTTGTGGCATATAGTCCAGTTGATTTTCAATAAAATTGAAATATTCACGAAAAGTTGAGAAATATTCAAGCGATCTAAATGATCGTTGGCATGTCAATTACAGGTCTCAACGCCTATTGATAGAGGTATCAACCAACGAAATCGGAGCACATTTGCAGATTTTCGGTTTTTGGGCTCTGAATTTTTGGCCTATAGTCCAGTTGATTTTCAATAAAATTGAATTTCTCACGAAATGTTTAGAAATATTCGAGCGACCAAAATAGCCGTTGGCACGTCAATTACAGGTCTCAACGCCTATTGATAGAGGTATCAATTATCGAAATCGGAGCACAATTGCAGATTTTTTGCAGGAATATTCGAGCGATCCAAATACCCGCTGGCATATCAATTACAGGTCTCAACGCCTATTGAATGAGCTTTCAACCAGCGAAATCGGAGCACAATCGCAGATTTTCTGTTTCCGGGTCCTGAATTTGTGGCCTATAGTCCAGTTGATTTTCAATAAAATTGAATTTCTCACGAAATGTTTAGAAATATTCGAGCGACCAAAATAGCCGTTGGCACGTCAATTACAGGTCTCAACGCCTATTGATAGAGGTATCAACCAACGAAATCGGAGCACAGTTGCAAATTTTCGGTTTTTGGGCTCTGAATTTGTGGCTTATAGTCCAGTTGATTTTCAATAAAATTGAAATATTCACGAAAAGTTGAGAAATATTCAAGCGATCTAATTGATCGTTGGCATGTCAATTACAGGTCTCAACGCCTATTGATAGAGGTATCAACCAACGAAATCGGAGCACATTTGCCGATTTTCGGTTTTTGGGCTCTGAATTTGTGGCCTATAGTCCAGTTGATTTTTAATAAAATTAAATTTTTAACGAAATGTTTAGAAATATTCGAGCGACCAAAATAGCCGTTGGCACGTCAATTACAGGTCTCAACGCCTATTGATAGAGGTATCAACCAACGAAATCGGAGCACAGTTGCAGATTTTCGGTTTTTGGCTCTGAATTTGTGGCCTATAGTCCAGTTGATTTTCAATAAAATTGAAATATTCACGAAAAGTTGAGAAATATTCAAGCGATCTAAATGCCCGTTGGCACGTCAATTACAGGTCTCAACGCCTATTGATAGAGGTATCAATTAGCGAAATCGGAGCACAATTGCAGATTTTTTGCAGGAATATTCGAGCGATCCAAATACCCGCTGGCATATCAATTACAGGTCTCAACGCCTATTGAATGAGCTTTCAACCAGCGAAATAGGAGCACAATCGCAGATTTTCTGTTTCCGGGTCCTGAATTTGTGGCCTATAGTCCAGTTGATTTTCAATAAATTTGAATTTCTCACGAAATGTTTAGAAATATTCGAGCGATCCAAATAGCCGTTGGCACGTCAATTACAGGTCTCAACGCCTATTGATAGAGGTATCAACCAACGAAATCGGAGCACATTTGCCGATTTTCGGTTTTTGGGCTCTGAATTTGTGGCCTATTATAGTCCAGTTGATTTTCAATAAAATTGAATTCCTCACGAAATGTTTAGAAATATTCGAGCGACCAAAATAGCCATTGGCACGTCAATTACAGGTCTCAACGCCTATTGATAGAGGTATCAACCAACGAAATCGGAGCACAGTTGCAAATTTTCGGTTTTTGGGCTCTGAATTTGTGGCATATAGTCCAGTTGATTTTCAATAAAATTGAAATATTCACGAAAAGTTGAGAAATATTCAAGCGATCTAAATGATCGTTGGCATGTCAATTACAGGTCTCAACGCCTATTGATAGAGGTATCAACCAACGAAATCGGAGCACATTTGCAGATTTTCGGTTTTTGGGCTCTGAATTTTTGGCCTATAGTCCAGTTGATTTTCAATAAAATTGAATTTCTCACGAAATGTTTAGAAATATTCGAGCGACCAAAATAGCCGTTGGCACGTCAATTACAGGTCTCAACGCCTATTGATAGAGGTATCAATTATCGAAATCGGAGCACAATTGCAGATTTTTTGCAGGAATATTCGAGCGATCCAAATACCCGCTGGCATATCAATTACAGGTCTCAACGCCTATTGAATGAGCTTTCAACCAGCGAAATCGGAGCACAATCGCAGATTTTCTGTTTCCGGGTCCTGAATTTGTGGCCTATAGTCCAGTTGATTTTCAATAAAATTGAATTTCTCACGAAATGTTTAGAAATATTCGAGCGACCAAAATAGCCGTTGGCACGTCAATTACAGGTCTCAACGCCTATTGATAGAGGTATCAACCAACGAAATCGGAGCACAGTTGCAAATTTTCGGTTTTTGGGCTCTGAATTTGTGGCTTATAGTCCAGTTGATTTTCAATAAAATTGAAATATTCACGAAAAGTTGAGAAATATTCAAGCGATCTAATTGATCGTTGGCATGTCAATTACAGGTCTCAACGCCTATTGATAGAGGTATCAACCAACGAAATCGGAGCACATTTGCCGATTTTCGGTTTTTGGGCTCTGAATTTGTGGCCTATAGTCCAGTTGATTTTTAATAAAATTAAATTTTTAACGAAATGTTTAGAAATATTCGAGCGACCAAAATAGCCGTTGGCACGTCAATTACAGGTCTCAACGCCTATTGATAGAGGTATCAACCAACGAAATCGGAGCACAGTTGCAGATTTTCGGTTTTTGGCTCTGAATTTGTGGCCTATAGTCCAGTTGATTTTCAATAAAATTGAAATATTCACGAAAAGTTGAGAAATATTCAAGCGATCTAAATGCCCGTTGGCACGTCAATTACAGGTCTCAACGCCTATTGATAGAGGTATCAATTAGCGAAATCGGAGCACAATTGCAGATTTTTTGCAGGAATATTCGAGCGATCCAAATACCCGCTGGCATATCAATTACAGGTCTCAACGCCTATTGAATGAGCTTTCAACCAGCGAAATAGGAGCACAATCGCAGATTTTCTGTTTCCGGGTCCTGAATTTGTGGCCTATAGTCCAGTTGATTTTCAATAAATTTGAATTTCTCACGAAATGTTTAGAAATATTCGAGCGATCCAAATAGCCGTTGGCACGTCAATTACAGGTCTCAACGCCTATTGATAGAGGTATCAACCAACGAAATCGGAGCACATTTGCCGATTTTCGGTTTTTGGGCTCTGAATTTGTGGCCTATTATAGTCCAGTTGATTTTCAATAAAATTGAATTCCTCACGAAATGTTTAGAAATATTCGAGCGACCAAAATAGCCATTGGCACGTCAATTACAGGTCTCAACGCCTATTGATAGAGGTATCAACCAACGAAATCGGAGCACAGTTGCAAATTTTCGGTTTTTGGGCTCTGAATTTGTGGCATATAGTCCAGTTGATTTTCAATAAAATTGAAATATTCACGAAAAGTTGAGAAATATTCAAGCGATCTAAATGATCGTTGGCATGTCAATTACAGGTCTCAACGCCTATTGATAGAGGTATCAACCAACGAAATCGGAGCACATTTGCAGATTTTCGGTTTTTGGGCTCTGAATTTTTGGCCTATAGTCCAGTTGATTTTCAATAAAATTGAATTTCTCACGAAATGTTTAGAAATATTCGAGCGACCAAAATAGCCGTTGGCACGTCAATTACAGGTCTCAACGCCTATTGATAGAGGTATCAATTATCGAAATCGGAGCACAATTGCAGATTTTTTGCAGGAATATTCGAGCGATCCAAATACCCGCTGGCATATCAATTACAGGTCTCAACGCCTATTGAATGAGCTTTCAACCAGCGAAATCGGAGCACAATCGCAGATTTTCTGTTTCCGGGTCCTGAATTTGTGGCCTATAGTCCAGTTGATTTTCAATAAAATTGAATTTCTCACGAAATGTTTAGAAATATTCGAGCGACCAAAATAGCCGTTGGCACGTCAATTACAGGTCTCAACGCCTATTGATAGAGGTATCAACCAACGAAATCGGAGCACAGTTGCAAATTTTCGGTTTTTGGGCTCTGAATTTGTGGCTTATAGTCCAGTTGATTTTCAATAAAATTGAAATATTCACGAAAAGTTGAGAAATATTCAAGCGATCTAATTGATCGTTGGCATGTCAATTACAGGTCTCAACGCCTATTGATAGAGGTATCAACCAACGAAATCGGAGCACATTTGCCGATTTTCGGTTTTTGGGCTCTGAATTTGTGGCCTATAGTCCAGTTGATTTTTAATAAAATTAAATTTTTAACGAAATGTTTAGAAATATTCGAGCGACCAAAATAGCCGTTGGCACGTCAATTACAGGTCTCAACGCCTATTGATAGAGGTATCAACCAACGAAATCGGAGCACAGTTGCAGATTTTCGGTTTTTGGCTCTGAATTTGTGGCCTATAGTCCAGTTGATTTTCAATAAAATTGAAATATTCACGAAAAGTTGAGAAATATTCAAGCGATCTAAATGCCCGATGCAATTACAGGTCTCAACGCCTATTGATAGAGGTATCAATTAGCGAAATCGGAGCACAATTGCAGATTTTTTGCAGGAATATTCGAGCGATCCAAATACCCGCTGGCATATCAATTACAGGTCTCAACGCCTATTGAATGAGCTTTCAACCAGCGAAATAGGAGCACAATCGCAGATTTTCTGTTTCCGGGTCCTGAATTTGTGGCCTATAGTCCAGTTGATTTTCAATAAATTTGAATTTCTCACGAAATGTTTAGAAATATTCGAGCGATCCAAATAGCCGTTGGCACGTCAATTACAGGTCTCAACGCCTATTGATAGAGGTATCAACCAACGAAATCGGAGCACATTTGCCGATTTTCGGTTTTTGGGCTCTGAATTTGTGGCCTATTATAGTCCAGTTGATTTTCAATAAAATTGAATTCCTCACGAAATGTTAGAAATATTCGAGCGACCAAAATAGCCATTGGCACGTCAATTACAGGTCTCAACGCCTATTGATAGAGGTATCAACCAACGAAATCGGAGCACAGTTGCAAATTTTCGGTTTTTGGGCTCTGAATTTGTGGCATATAGTCCAGTTGATTTTCAATAAAATTGAAATATTCACGAAAAGTTGTAAAATATTCAAGCGATCTAAATGATCGTTGGCATGTCAATTACAGGTCTCAACGCCTATTGATAGAGGTATCAACCAACGAAATCGGAGCACATTTGCAGATTTTCGGTTTTTGGGCTCTGAATTTTTGGCCTATAGTCCAGTTGATTTTCAATAAAATTGAATTTCTCACGAAATGTTTAGAAATATTCGAGCGACCAAAATAGCCGTTGGCACGTCAATTACAGGTCTCAACGCCTATTGATAGAGGTATCAATTATCGAAATCGGAGCACAATTGCAGATTTTTTGCAGGAATATTCGAGCGATCCAAATACCCGCTGGCATATCAATTACAGGTCTCAACGCCTATTGAATGAGCTTTCAACCAGCGAAATCGGAGCACAATCGCAGATTTTCTGTTTCCGGGTCCTGAATTTGTGGCCTATAGTCCAGTTGATTTTCAATAAAATTGAATTTCTCACGAAATGTTTAGAAATATTCGAGCGACCAAAATAGCCGTTGGCACGTCAATTACAGGTCTCAACGCCTATTGATAGAGGTATCAACCAACGAAATC